>CM068367.1:1024434164-1025034164 GCA_034769895.1 Magicicada septendecula
CCAAATAAACATTAGAACAACGAAGGCAGTAATTTATGAAAATAAACAATGATATTTTTCCCCAATTGATGAGAGTTGTGTCTTTTTATTAAAAAATAAAATAGAAATAAAGAATTTTATTTCAGAATAAGAAGATAGAACCCGACAACGACGACGTCAGTAATTCCGTCAAGCGTAATAATCTACGTAAGTGAGTCTGGTAACCTCAAAATCAAAACCCGTCCCCAAACAAACAGTAATCCACGTTAATAAATAGTTAAATTAAACCATTAAAGGTAAATAAAATAAAAAATAAACAATTATAAAATTAGCGCTTACAACAGGAAGCGTTAAAATAAATAAAATACAACGTTATAAAATCGGCACAACAACTTAAAGCCTAGCTATTAAATTTTAAGAAACAAACAAATGAATTAATTTTAACGAAATAAAACAAACAAGAAATAAATTAAACAACGAATTTTATTATATTTCTTGTTATAACGTAGCAATATTATATATATATATATATATATATAATATTGTAGCATCACTAGATGGTACAAACCAGGAAACTCAATTTAATTATCAAATATATAGGGAAACTACTCAAATAGATAAATACTGAATGACTGAATAACTAATAAATACTGAGTAACTGAATGAGGAGTGCAATAGAGAATGAGTGATCAAATGAGAACAACCAAAAATAATTATATAAAGGAAGAATATAATAACTAAACCAATAAACCATGAATAATAAATAAAGAATAAGTGTTACAGATGCATGAATGAATTAGAAACATGAATTAGCCTTGTAAACAAACATAATAAATAACTTGACAAAACAGACATAAAAAAAAGACTAGACTGGACGATGTCTTTGACACAAAAATTACCCAACACATTAGGGAAGTGATTTTATATATCTTGTTATAATATTGTAAATAGTAATGTTTTAGTAGGTAAGTGAGAAATGTATTTAGGGTTAAGAAAAATCATTTGTATAACCAGCCTAAAAGTCAAGCTTGGTCTTAAACCTAAGACTGTATTTGTAATTAGCTCATAGATAGTGTCATGGTAAAGACAAGATAATTATTTTTATAATTGTGTTTATTCGAATAGAAAAGTGATAAATAGTGATAATAAAACAGTGCAAATGACGCAGTGTAAACAATAATAAAAACATAAAATATTGTGAACCAAGTATGACCAGAAGGTGAGAATGGCATGTATTTTATATGAAGTGAACAAATAACTATAAAATCAACTTCATTAGTGCAAGTGACAATATAAATTAAGTGAAATAAAAGCATAAATGGGATTATGTAAAATAATCAGGAAAAGTAAGGTTATATTAAAAACGTATGTATACTGGAGTCAGATAAAACAGTCCTGAGACCGAACAATATATCAACACACCAAGGCCTCTTATAGATGACGCTACAATATTGCTTGTTACAAGGAAGAAAGTTTGTCTAATGTTGGCGTCGCATGAAGGAGGAACAAATTGAAATAGTTGCCAATCCAATCAAGATTAAATAAGAAGAGGGTAGTAAAAAAGCCAAGTAAAGTTATAGAAATTATCAGTAAAGTAACGTACAAGTTGTGTTCAACCCACCTGAAGAAGAAAAATTGAAATTACTATCCTAACTGCTGTAATTTATAACCATACTGAGAAAGTATTACGTTTTAAACAACACTTCAATATAAACTAAATAACGAACACATTTAGTGTGACTACATTTCTAAACATAATATATGATATCAAAATTGAGTGACACAAACTTATTTTGAACCAACAAAAGTGTAGAACTCATATAAATTTTATTAAACATTCAATATTGTGCAGACAGCTAAAAATCAATATGGCGTCTGTCATTTTCTTAATGGTGAAGAAAGGGTACAGCAACGCGCCATGTTGAGAAATAATGAACTATGGGATATAGCATAGAAAATTAAATTTTTCTTTTCTTTTCTTTTGTCAGTTTATTCCTAACGTCTGATAACTAATTATTTTTATTGTTTTATTAATGTTATATTTGTAATGGGTAATATTAAGTTGTAAAATTATCTAATTGATTTCTTTTGTATAATCACAAGAATTCACATACAACCATCATACACAAACAACAATTATTTACTACATGTACAAATTTTTTATTCATGTATGTTATTAGTATAATACTTGTTAGGTGAATTTATAATATTACTGAAGACCATTTTTTATGTTGTTAAAACCCTGAGATATAAAAATGTTGTCATGCATCCGAGAGCTAGATGGAGCTGAAACCTTAACAAAGGGAAAATGATTTGTTAATTAATAGAAAATAAAAAAGGGGAATTTATTATAATAAGAAAAGCAGGAATAAATATCTAATGATTCGGAGCAGCAAAGGAAGTGTGTTCTCATTTGTAGTATAATTAGATGAATACCCATTTAAAGAAAATTAATTACACATTTGTTAGAGTATGTTTTATATTACAAATTGGGATCCCAAGGACGTAGGGCATCGAAGGCGTTAGAAGGTTAGTATAACCATAGCAGTTACATACACCCATTATATTTAAGAAATATAAATTAAATAAATATTGCAGAATTGGCTTACAATGTGAGGCCTTAAACAAAATATATACACCAAGACTAAATAATATTACAAAATTGGCACCAACAACTTGGGGCTCTGCAAAATAATACTGACATTTGAAAATTAATTAAAAAAAAGTCACACATTATTATATATATATATATATTGTAGCGTCACAGATAATCCACACAAATACATTACTCAATGATCATTAATGAAGCTCTAATATATGGAATATCCAGAGGAGAATCATCTAAAATGCACTATTTAATAATATGTTCACAAGAAAGGTTAAATAAAGAAAAATTCTGCAAATAATATAATATAATACAAATTTAAAAACCCATGAAACTGAAAATGTTAATAACAAAATTACCCAGGTAAGATAGAAGCAGGCAATTAATATACCCCGACAAGGAAACCAGACTAGAAGAAACAAAGGCATACACAGCGAAAAACTACAGAAGAAGGAAGAATAGTCAAAACTACCACTACTGAAGAAGGAAGAAAGAAGAAGAACCAAACTCAAAGAAGAAAGAAGAATATTCCAAAACTAAAGAAGAAAGAAGAAAGAAGAATAATCAAAACCAAATTTACTGAACAAAGAAGGAAGAAGAATAACCCAAAACTAAAACTACAGACGAAGGAAGAAGGAAGAACAATCAAAGCAACTGAAGACAGAAGAAAGAAGACTAATTAAAACTACTACTACAGAAGAAAGAAGAAAGAAGAACAACCAAAACTAAAACTACAGAAGAAAGAAGAAAGAAGAACAACCAAAACTATTGAAGACAGAAGAAAGAAGACTAATTAAAACTACTACTACTGAAGAGAGAAGAAAGAAGAATAATTAAAACTAGAGAAGAAAGAAGAATAACCAAATTTACTGAAGAAAGAAGAAAGAAGAATAACCCAAAACTAAAACTACTGAAGAAAGAAGAATAACCAAAACTACTGAAGAAAGAAGAAAGAAGAATAACCCAAAACTAAAACTACTGAAGAAAGAAGAATAACCAAAACTACTGAA
Source organism: Magicicada septendecula (assembly GCA_034769895.1). Taxonomy (NCBI): domain Eukaryota; kingdom Metazoa; phylum Arthropoda; class Insecta; order Hemiptera; family Cicadidae; genus Magicicada; species Magicicada septendecula. Next base: position 1,024,437,759 of record CM068367.1, read on the forward strand.
GAAAGAAGAAAGAAGAATAATCAAATCTAAAGAAGAAAGAAGAAAGAAGAATAACCAAAACCACTGAAGAAAGAAGAACAAGTCAAAACTAAAACTACTGAAGAAGGAAGAAGAAGAAAAATCAAAATAAAAACCACAGAAGAAAGAAGAAAGAAGAATAATTAAAATCACAGGAGAAAGAAGAAAGAAGACTAATTAAAACTAAAGAAGAAAGAAGAATAAACCAAAACTACTACTACTGAAGAAAGAAGAAAGAAGACTAATTAAAACTACTACTGAAGAAAGAAGAAAGAAGAACAATCAAAGCTACTGAAGAGAGAAGAAGGAAGAAAACCAAAACTACTACTACTGAAGAAAGAAGAAAGAAGAATAATCCAAAACCAAATCTACTGAAGAAGGAAGAAAGAAGAATAATTAAGACGACCCATATAAAACAAAAACCCCATATGGATAGAACCCCAAAAAACCCCAAAATCAATGAATGTCCAAAGAGAAAGTATAACACCCCAAAAAACCATATCACTGTAAAACTGACAAAAAACTAAAAGTGTTAGTAGTATTAAATATTAGTGCATTCAAAAAGTTATTGTTTAGTTTGTATAAACAAATCTTCACAGTTCCCCCATGGTTGAATATTTCATGTTAAAAACTAGAAAAGACTAGTAAATATATTGATGATTCACCATAGACAAGTGTAAGTGATCAAATTATAACTAATAAACTTTTAAAAAGGTGCATGAGTTACAGTACAAAGTAATAAACTTTAAGTTTTATGAACAGTGTATACTTTGATAATGAAATAGTAATGTTCCTAATAAAAAGCTACTAAAGCTGTATGAACATTCAATAGAATGGAATATAACTTAGATAGCCAGGGTTATACTTAAAGAGGGGACATAAATCCTGTAGAATGGGGAATTACAAAACAAACTGTTAATGTTGAGTAGTAAAAGATGATAACCATTATATGTAACCAGGATGTCAGATTCCTATTACATATAGTAATTAGATAAGTAAGGATTATCCATAAGAAATGTTAGTGTTATAATTTGTTATTTTATTGTTCATTTTAATTTAGGAATGCAATATCTAAAAATAGATATCATTCCAATGTTATAGAATATTTTTTATTTATGTTATTAGGTGATATACAAAACAATGTTATTCAGAACACCAGTTTTGATATAGAGAGATGTTATATGTTAATTATATAATCAATAATTACTGTTATACCAGTCAGAGAAGGATATAAAATAACTACATTAATAAAACATTTGACAATTAGCCACCCATCAAATCTAGGCCATATAATGAATTTAAACTGCAGAATAATTAACAAACCTAGTCTTATAAACCAGATAAAATGACAATATTTAGGCAAGATAAACTCAACATATTAAATACTATGTAAATAAGGCTTTCTAAAGATATGGTCATTATATGAGTAAAATTATTTATTTGTCTAATAAAATACTATTAAAACTGAAATAGATTCACTAACATTATCATAGGGGGAGTCATATACAAATGAATTGTATTAAAAAACCATCATTAATATACTAAATTGCAATAAAATAAGTGAGAATTGATAATTATACCAATTTCAGATTTAATAGAATAATAATTATATTAGGGAAAATGGCTATTATTTACTTAGAAGACAGGAAGTATAATTTTAGGCCTACCTCCCAAAAATTATAAGAAATATAATTTTCAGATAAAACTTTGTAATACTAACTTAATTACTATCAAAATAAGTAGAATAGAATAGTGAAAACGAATATGTATTTAATATTTCAAACAGTTAAATAATAACGAAATTACATTCTGAGCATAATGTACGTTTTTAAAGTGTGTCGGAAGTTATGACAATTTGAAACAATGTGTGAGATATATTATATAGGCTAAGATTTTCATGAGACGAAGGAAATACAGACAGTTCATTATTATACCTCGAAGAGAGCACTTCATGTGAATATTTGATAGAACCAACCTGTAATGGCTGTTACGTTATAACAGAGTACGGAATCATTTTATGTAAAATTAAATTTTTTAACTATTTTAATTAAAGTGAAGTGGTGAAGTTGACCCATGAACTACATAACACCAATAAACGAAATCACATATAACTAATTAAATGAAATAACACTGAAATCGCACCAAACACCAAGTGAAAATTTGAGGTTAACTGACACGCATAAACACCAGTAGATATACCCATTTAACAACATTTTTACACAAGTGAACTATTCCATTATACACCAGTGACAATAAACTATATTCCAGAAGATCATATACAATTGCGAAGAACTTTTAACCGAAGAAAGGACATATTATTTCAACAAGTACTTTGTCAACATTAGAAGCTATCAACGCGCATGCGTCAGGCGGCCATTTTGATCCAATATCGTCACCGCAATAAGACACGACTGTAGACTGCTTTCTGGTTCGAATAAAATTATATATAAACTTTTATTATTAATAACTACCATTGCATTGTTTAAATTTAAGACATTTTTAGAATTGTAAGTGTTATACTTTCATGTCCCTGACCTTCTCTGGCTTTTATATTAATAACCGTTCAAAGAACCTGTTTTTATAATACAACTGTAAAACTTCTAATATCGACCGACCCTGAGCGAGTCGATACGGCATTGTAACCTCGATTAATTAATCGACCAACTTTATTATTGTGTTTAATAAACGTTTTTTTTTTTTTTTTTTGGTAAATTGAAGTTGATTTCTCTTATAAAAGGACATAATCATTAATTAACCAAGAAAACTAGATAATCCTTAAAGGCAGTATATGCGAAACTACAACATTTCAAGAGTAAGAAGAAGAGAGCCGTTTTCGCCTAACTTGAAGTTAATTGGATTGTCTTTTTAACAAATTTACAGAACAGAAATTTATTACCAAAATAAACACCATACCATTATAATTATAATTACAATCAACAACCTCGATTTATTCCTAAATATTAAGCACATAAATACACCGAAAACATTTTTTCCGAAATTATTTTTTTTTATAAATATAAATTTTAAATTTATATTTTATTTCAAATTGCTACCACAGCAATATACACCGAGTTTATTTGATAACAACAAAGACCAGGAACTTTACCAAATCGACGATTCCCAGAGCGGAACGTCACTACTACACATACACACCATAAAAATTATTCTGGGTAATATTATACCAGAACACTATACAATTACAATCATAGTATGGTTTTATTACAAAAGTGAAGATCGACAGTGAGAGCATAACGAAGACTAGAAGACATTAGCTACGTTACTACACACATTCTTACATTGAAATAATATCGTTACATTACAATATATATATATATATATATATATATATAATTTCGTACAGTCAGCACGTATTTCGTAATTTACAATTTTATTTTAGACTTGTATACGTTACGAAAATTAAATCATACGAAAATGATTCGAATGTTATACAAACAAACTTATTAGACGTAAGTTATATTAAGTTAAAAAAAATTACATTGTTGCAGAGAGAACGTTTGTATCGATGTTATACTTCTACAAAGTTGTGTGCGTGTGCGTGTGCGTGTGCGTGCGCGGGCGCAAATAAAAGATTTTTATCTTCAAACTTTCAAGTTACAAGAATCGATGTTTAGCTTTGGGTCGCTAATGTTAACGTATTTGAATTGAGAAAATTACAACTTCACGGTTTATCTGTGTGTCAGTGATAGAGTCACATATTATGATTACAGTGTTATGTAAGTTATGTAGGTAAAATATCAATCGTAACTAATACGTTGTCATTGCGAAACTAGGTTTAACATCAACATCCCTTACGATAATAATCTGATGGTAGACTGCTGAAAATATTAGCCCTTTACTTAGGCAAAATAGTCCATTAAATCTTTAATTTGTATGAAGGGTTTTATACTTCAGAAGCCTGCTTGTTACCGACATGTCTACTTGATACATCCTACTTTACACTTTCCTGTTACCGTCAATGTAACTAGGCAGAGACAGGAAAGGTAGGCCTAGATCGTGCTGTAACAAATCAACTAAACGACTACTACCAGTTCTAAAGGAAAGTTTGTTTTTATCAAAAAGTCGTCCTAACTAATTAAACTTCCAGAGAAGGATACGTGTTAATAAGATTTACAGTCTTTCTGAACTGTAGTATTGGGTCAAACGAAGTTATTCAATGAAACACGTTTATTCTATAGTCGTAACGGATTTAGGTAGCGAATACATGAACAGCATCAAAGACTTGGTGGATACGAGGAATTAAATGTAAGTTAATACAATGTTTATTAGCTGCCTACGTGTTTCGTGTGTTAAGTAACAAAACGATGTTTGGTTTCTTCAAACAACTTGGGTTTTCTCACAGGAGAATATTGGCCGACAGAGTGTATCTAAATTGAATCTTTTCCTCCTGTAGTTTTTCTTTACTTCCCTTCCTCACGCGTGCGCTTGCGATCCAATATTCTACGCATGGAGATGTAGTATACACGTACCAAAAAACGTTCAACATTATCAACTTTCAATTCCGAAGTGTTGGATTTATTTTTCTCAATATTACATTCCCTTTATCAGTGATAGTCTAACAGATGTAACATTCTGTCTCTTCTACATTTCTCTGAGTTATTGTAGAAGTGGCAGAAGAGAGGTGAGTGAACTACATAAGACGGAGAGAGGGCGAGATGAAGAAAGAGAGAGAAGGAATATCTGGGAGGACAGAGTGTGACACTAAAGTGGATGTGAAAGTGCCAATGATTTTGACTATGCTGCTCCATAATTACATATTAATTTTTTTACATATAACTGTGTTGCACGTGGAACCTAAGGGAATACGCCTCGTGCAGTTTTGTGGGGTGACATAAATTTGTTGTATTGTTTATAAATGGACTTAGTAATAGCCCTGAGACGTATGTGAGACCTATCTACGTCGACTGTAGCGAAGGCTGAGTGCTGGTAGGTTGAACCTATGAGAGTTGCTCTGTCAGAGTTGTGACTGGAATGAAGCCTTGCAGTTCATAGGCCGACAATAGAAAAGAATCGAATACTTGAGTAACGCTGTATAAATGTAAGCATTGTTAAGGAAATGAAAAAAGTATTTAATATACTGCTTACACTGAAAACTGAAAAACCAAAAGTATGGCAAATATATTTGCCGTACTTGATTTATTATAGATGAAGGTATAGAAGTTTTACCGAAATATTTCTGGAAACCCGGCAGGATTAGATAACGTGTTCTCGGAAGCATATCTTGTCATTCATATGGCCAAAGTCATATCATGTGACGTCTCTTTACTTTCATTAATACACTTACAAAAATAGTATTACATGTAACGAACATTTATGGAAAATGTATACAATAGCCCTTCTAATTCAAGTTTCAACCTCATCTTGTGGACAGCGCTCTGGCAGTGAACAGGAACCCACCGACGCCAACTGAAAAAGCCAAACTGAGTGGCACTTTCTTATCCTCGTGGAGCGAAACTGTCCTAAAATTCGATGAAAATATATGATAGTTGTTTTAAGATGCAAGTGACAAAGAACATTTTCTGCTTTATGGATATGAAGAATGAATCATTTTCTGTGTCTAAATGTGATTAACTAGAGGCATTAGATAATCAAGAGGTAAAATACTCATCTATAAAACATTTTGGTAGGAAATATTATAAAGTAAGGAATACTTTGCAAACACTATGATGACGTGAACAAATAAAAACATTCTGTGAAAAAGGTTTTTAAGGAATAGGTGATATTATGTAGCCCGAGTGTAAAGGGTTATGGACTGATTTATTTAAATGCAGAGGGAAATATATTGATTTTTCTGAGGCAAGTGTTGGTGACGTACAGTCAAAGCAGTATACCATTTAATAGCAGAATACACATGTTCAGTGATGGTAGAAGCTAAATATTTGAATAATAATACTTCTTTATTTAGGTATACCTGCTTTCACTATATATAATGATAGAGAAATTGATATGACTTATGAGCAAATTAAAAAAATTATTCAAGTAAAAATACGGTACTGAGAGGAGAAAACTGGAAATGTTTTAGTGTGTGTTAGGGAATTTTTGTTGGGAAGTAGTAATGAATGTGGAAAGAAATATTTGGAATTTTGCCTAATTAACATGTATGATACTGCCCATTCGCTGTATAATAACTAACCAAGAAAATTTTCATAGAGGATATCAGAGGATAGAGTAAGTATCAGACTACTTGTCAGGAGCAAAAACAAAACGAAATTAAACATTTCAAGGATGTAATATTAATTGTGGTCGTAATCTGCTATTTGATAAAAGTATTTGGGTCAAAACCAATAGAAGTAAAAAGGAAGATTGTTCAAAAATTGAATACAAGGGACCTGAGGAGAGAAGAGACTTTTGGATACTCTTCAATGCTGCAGAGTTGCAAGATGAAAGGAGGACGATCAAGTGCAGGTAGGACGTAGATGAGAAAAACATAATTGATTATAGAAGATAATATGTAGGCCTAAGCGAATAATAACCACTAACACAACTTTCTTCATTAAACTAATAATATCTTAAATTCAATATCGCCTTCTCTCACCATCATTTCTGCATTCTGTAACAGACATGTTGTATAAAAACTCTTCAACATACTCTTAATTTTCACTTTTTGTAGTCAAGGAAATCAGCATTAATTAATCAGCATTCATCGATTATAAATACGTTATTACTTATTCAGAATTCTTCGTTTAAAGAAATGCTTGAATATCCGTTTAACAATGTTTAATGCCAAAGTAACATTTTTGTAAACTCTGTCCCAATACTGATAAACAGTTCGTTGTTAGCGAGATATTTCTAATTTCAGTACATTCTGTCACCACATTTTCCCATACAAAAATTAAAAAAAAAGTTTCAAAGTGTAACCTTTTCTTTAATTTTATTTGAGTTACATTAATAGAGAAGAAAAATTTAAAGACTAAAAGTGGTGAACAATGGGATATGGCGAGAATATGTCCGTGTTCTAAACAGCATAGCTGTAGTATTGTGCTGACGAAAGTGTCATTACGTGTACAACGGAAATATGAAACTAACTTACATACGGTGAATTAATACACGCTTTGTTCTTTTGAGAGCGCAACTCCAACTGATTTTCCCGTTACTTTCAAATAATAATTGTCCTTGTAACGTACATTCAACGTTAATAGAGAGTTTATAGTGATTGTCAGTTTATTACCTGTCTAACACAAAATAAGCGCTTAGTTAATTCATTCACTGTATAGCACAAATGACTAATAAACATTTATTATTTATTATTAAAGTATGAGTTAGAACATAGTTTAATATTTCAATTTAAATAATCTTTGATTCCTCTTACTCTCCAGGTCAGACATGATTAATATAACCTATATTCAAAAGTACTATGACTTTTGAAGTACTGTCTGCCATTAGACTGTCATTATTTTTATAATACTAATAAATAGGTATGTAAGTGTTGCAAGGTATATCCGCAACAAGAAATATGAACATGGTAAAATAATGCAGTAAATACACATTACCATCGTCTTATGAAAAGTTATATAAACAATACGTTAACAATAATTTTAACATATTTTTAAAGTAATACATTTTTCAAAGTAAGTACAGTCCTAACAGTTGGATGCCTATTATAAAACCCATCAATAAAAATGTCACAAAAAATAAGGTACAGTAGATATGCGGAAACATGGATATCAGTGATTGCCTACTGCAGTGATTGCCAAACCGTCGGTAGCGAATTACCAGTAGGCCTAGCTCGCAGCGATATTTTCGGTGACTCGTGAGAGGTTCTTTACACTGAAAAATTACGGCCAGATAACTTTTAAGGGCCCTTGAAATATGGGTACGTTCTTTGGGCGGAGATCAAAAAAATGCTTCTACTCTACTACCTGCCTACACTTAGTTGAATACTAACAAAACTACGTACACATTGTGGCGATGCATATCATCGCCATGCATATAAGAACTGTTAAGATAAAGAAACCATGGTTAACTAGTACTAGTGTAAATGATAAATGAAAGGGGACTTACAAATAAGTGTGTATTAAGCAGAGTATTTTGGTTCCATGCTAAAACAAAACAAGGGATGACGCAAAATAAATGTTAAAAAAATGTAATATCGTAATTATGATGAAAAATAGAAGAAGAGAACTTAATAACGTGATAAATCCAATAGATATGTTAAGTGAGAGGTATAAACAAGCCCAACGATGAAACAACTAATTAAAAAAAAACATCCAACAAAAAACAAGACAGTGAGGACACCACATTAATTACAAAATAACATAAATGCATGAAGAACTAAAAATAAAAATAACAAAAGAAAATAAACTAAAAACATGACCAAGTAAAATATAAATAAAAAGTACTACATAAATTAATAATAATAATAATAATTAAAGAGAAAAGATCAGACAGTAGGTAGAGTTATATAGAAAATGCAATACAATGGTATAAATAAGAGTAAGAAATATGTGCATTAGTCTAAGAAAAATTGTAAAAACTTATAAGGGCGTGAAGTGATAAGTGTACAAGGAAGGAACAGTGATGATCAAAGATCTTGTTATAAACCAGCGGGGAAGGGAGAAAGTGAAGTAATGGTCTTATGTATAAAATAATACACATTAAGAACCAGTAAATAAAAGTAGTATGTGTTTAAAGGGTTCTGTATACCCAGGATTTATTATGTTACAATTAATTATTTAAAGGGTTTTGTATACCCACAGACTTTATTATGTTATAATTAGATCGTTTTGTATATCCACAGGATATTGTTTTATAAGTATGTGTTTAAAGGGTTTTGTATACCCGTAAGTTTATTATGTTAGAATTACTTGTTAAAGGATTTGCTAATTTTTCAAGAACAGTAGTTGTAAAAGCTGTTCAGATATGTCAATATCAAGTACATGGTGAAACATCATATTATCTAAAAAATCATTGTAAAGGAATGGCAAAATGCTAAACTTATAGTCCAAAAGAGATGAGCTGAACTTAAACAACACTAAAATATCCAAAATAGTCTTAACCAAACCAAATAAAATTAAACAGAAGCCTGACCTTAATGAAACAGGGAAGGTATGGATAAAATTATATGTAAAAACCCATAATTGTAATAAGCAGATGAATAGGGAAAGTAATATTAACACATAAGACAAGCCATTGAACTGACATGCTGTCAATTTTATTGTTATTATAAGAAACTTATGCATAGATATTTAAAACTGTAATGTTATATATAATGTAGAAGTATCAGACATTATTGTTAGCAGTAAGTACAACCATATTAGGACATATTTAAATAGTAAAGAAGGCAATAAGAAATGTTAAGAAAAAATATGTAAAAGCCTAAAAACTTAAATTTATAAATGTGCTAAAATAAGTGATACTGGGCCGAAATGGGCCACATGCGGTATCAAAATACCTATATTTTCCCAAACAACAACATCGTACAATCCAAATTTAAATTAATCTAAAAATAAACAGGGAGTAATTTGAGGTGACAGATATAAATTTCAAAGATTTCGAATAATTAATGTCACGTGACCGGGGTCAAGGAAAAATGGACCAATCAGAGCTCACAAAAGCGTGGTCATAGCCGTTAGCTAAACGGATTTTTCGAATTACTCTATTGTTAACGCTCAAACCGAACGGATGAACTCCATGTAGCAGAGAGTCACATTTTGATGAATAACTAAACGTAAAACATAAAGAGATGCGAAAACAAGAATAAGAAAAACATTAAAAAATTACACAGGCAAACCATACTAACAGAAGTAATTGAAAACCGAATGACAAGATGATGATTCACTCAAACTAATACGTTCCCAATATGAAAGGTGTATCAGCGAGCTGGTGAGGTTTTACTATCCTAATAACGAAATAATCGCACCTTTACACAACACGAGATTCACCAAAAAACACTGTTAGTCCATACACTTGTGAACTTCAACCAAACTTTATTCACCAATATTGTAGACATAAGATTATTAAAACATTATTTAATTTAAAGAAATTAATCGAAGTAGATTCTGAGGTTACTCAGATACAGGCCGACGGCCATTTTGATTGACAAAATTCCGCCATTTTGATTGACGTTTGGATGAGAACCGGGAATAGTGGCACATTTTAACGTAATCATTATAATAATTTATTAGTTATTAAGAATGTTGATTAACCAACTGTAATATTTTATCCTGAAGCATTTTCTGAGCTTTTCTAACAGCTTAAAGAATCCACGACCTGATATTAAAAAATAATATTGTAATTTATTTTAAACATTTTATTGTTCGAGTCGAGCTTGGTGAGCGAGTCGATACGGTCACTATTCCGTTCGATTCACGAACCGTTGAACTGACCCAGATTATAATATCATCAAATAATCTAATTTGTTAATTTAGAAAAGCATTTTATTTTTTAAAGTAAATTAAGATAAAAAGAATTTTCAGGTGATAAATAAGAAGAGAAATACGGCGAGAGCGAAGAACATTGCGAAATTAGGGGACAAAAAACCAGATAACCTATCAGACTGATATATCTGAGTCGAATCATCAATCGATTGTGGAGAACCCACACAATCTATTCTAATTATTAAGAACAATTATTTTGGCGACATTTTCAAAACAGTATGCACGCGAACACTGCTCTAATAACCGTATACTTGATGACGACCTGTCATTATCTGATCATTCTATTAATTTAAAGAAACTAAAATTTAAAACCAATTTATAAAAATAATTCAGTAAACAATTATTTTATTTCAAAAATAATAAATAGTACAAATTAAACAAGAAAAGAAAGCAAAGTATCACAGTATCATATTTGGGACTTATCAACATATAAATTATTAGCTGCTTGAATTAATACGCCGATTAAATTAATAAACTGAGAAGATGTGAAATGCTTTAGTTGTTTCGAAGATAAGCTGCAGAAGAGAGAGTATTCCAAACCATAATGCTACAAAAATCATATCAAAATCCTTTCAAACGTGAGAGAACAATTTACGAAATGTTTCCACGGGTTTGATAAAATTGTACTTTTGATATAGTTCATTACATCATCTTTTGTGGAGATTCAGAACTGTGGTTTTTTTTAAATTGTGTTACCCAACACTTTGGAGAAGTTGTTCATGCAATGGAAATAGAAATGGCATTGTAAAGTGACTTCATTGAAATCTGTCGTTTTAAGCTCAATATCTGTCGTCCAAGAAAATGTACCCTGTTTTGATTCGTATTGCTCTAAGACTGAAGTAATTGTTCAGCTCTAGGTATGTGAGGCTTCTTTCTCAAATACGAAGATATAAAACACTCATATATAAATATTTGGACAAGTGTGTTTGAATAGCGGTGACTATTAACTATTAACCAAATAGGTCTATAAAAAATTGTTAAAGGCAGTGCCGTCTGTCTCATAACACCTAAGCTGACCGAACTTTTTCAGAGCTGTACGTTTTTTTGTTTTATTTCAGTAACGGAAACAACTTTTTCCAACCATATGAACACAGTCATTTAATTCCAGGTCATCATGCTTATAAACAACAAACAGAAAGTACATTGTAAAAAATCAAACGTAAAACACAACGGACAAAACATAAATTCTGTACGCTCAACTAAGTTGAAAAGAAAATGTCAATTAATAAAAAGAAGTTAATTTGTATTTAGAGCAAAAGTGTACTTCAATTGAGTGTTGTATTTTAGGTTTGATTTTTCCGTGAAAGCCTAATGTTTAAATTTAATGAGATATAGCCATTATCATTGAACAGACATTAGGTCAATATAACTAGTACACCACAGCTAGATACTTCTACATTGACATAACCATACACAGGACGTACAAGTTAATTTATTTATATTTCGAGTACCAGCGTTTAACTTGTCTTCACATAAAACCGGAGTTTGATGTTACGTATATATTTCAAGTTGTCTTTAAATGTATCAATGATGGCGTTATTTGAACAAGAACATAAGGATAAAAATTCGAATCTTTTATCAGTGAACACTGTGAACAGTCTTATATCGTCTCGTATATAAAAGAGAACTGAAACGGTTCAAGCATAATCCTTAAGTGTAGTCAAAAATATAATAATTTTCTTTTTTCGTGAAGATATTTAAGTTATCACAGATTGTTATTTACCATCAGTAACACTTAGAAAATCTATAACCACCAATAAATTTATTAATTTGTCAATAAATAGTTTGTGTGACAGAAGGATGCAAGACATTTAAATTTCGATGACAAACTTTCAACAAAGTTTGCAGATTTCATATTATGTTAATAACGAAATGTACGTATGACGTGAATTTGCTTAACATAAAATGTAATATAATATATACGAAATAATATATTTATATCAGAAAACGTTAATTATATAACTTAAAACGCTTTTAAAATAATTGTTCAAAGTAGCAGGAATATGTAGTATTAATATTAAATTAATGCTCTAAGTACGCCCACACACATTACAGCTAGGTTCTGGTGGAATAGCCGAGATACTGTAGAACGTTCCGCATTTCGTAGCAGTATTTATTAAGGATTCTCTGCGTTAGGTGGAAAATAAAGGAAAATATTCAACTTTTTCAAGTGTTTGGTTTCCTGTATGCTATCTGGTTTCTTGAATGCTTAGATAATTTAACCATATGTAGTTCTAGAACCTTTAAATTTGCTTTGAATGTAATTTGCTTTGTATGTCGTTGGCATAGGCAAGAAGGCACTTTTTTTCTTAAGAAAGATTGTTTTTAAACTGGTAACATAGTTTAGAGTGTTACTGTCAATTGTTTCATATTTGTGGTACTATCATCTGGGAACCGTAGTAGTAGTTTTCAAAATACCGATTTGTAAAGCAAATTCGATGAGTTTTACCACTTTTGTGTCAGTGTTAACACTATATATGTGGATATGCATATTACACAACCTATCCATGTGATTAGATTACAGATCTGTTCTGCACCAGAATGTACACTTGAAATGTTTAATTAAAGAGATTTATTTTTCTCAGCCTTTATGCGAAACGTACGTATCAAGCAATCGTTACGTAACATGCACTCATCTCCGTCAGTTAAGATTACAGTTGAAACATTATCCGTGGCATCGCAAGAATCAATTATGTTGTTCTTTTACACTCACAAATTTAATGTTTGTAGACTACAGGACTGGAGTATTTTTCTGTATTCACAGTATGTATTTAAACATTTGAGATGGAGTTATATCTTGAGTCTCACCTTTACCACTGAGGATTTCACATCATATACTGCTGAAACGTTTGGTATTAATAGCGTATGTCATTATTATTTTCGTGTCATGTATTGGTTTTTTATTAAACAGAAACGAAGTATCGATTAGATTCGTACAATATAATTTTTCCTAGACATTATAACGATAGATCAGAATTGATCTGCACGATAAAGTAATGTCGACAATAATTGTTAAACGTAATAAATTTTGGGACCATTTTCATCACCCTTAGTGCACACACACACGCGCGCACACACACACACACACACATTTGATACGCAACTATCTTTGCTCTACTACGCAACTCTATCTTTGATAACTACTACTATTTGAGACGATTGCCCTTGCGTCTACATTAAGCCTACATAAAAAATACTGTCCCTTACATTGGTAATTCCTACTAACAGTCGCCTACGTCGTTAATAAGGTATCGTAAAACTTTATGTAAGATATTTTAGGGCCATTATAGGTCGTTCACAAATTAACTGTTTAGAATGTTTAATATATTACTTGAAAGTGTGCTGCTTTATGCTACACGCTGTTTCTCTTACGTTTGTGTAATTAAATAGTGGTTTTCTCTTATCCTGTTAACACCCATATTCACTTACGTTTGTATTTCAATATACCATATTTCACATATCAATATAATGTTTTGATATTTTAGTGTCAGATATCGCATCCAAGGAATTTACTGGACAATTATTTGATATTTGGTAAATTATTTGTGACTCGGATACAAGCGTAGGACATAATTAACATTTTTATAAGGGTAATGCAACAACTACATTGTTTTAATCTGTAGGTGTGCAGAAGTTAAAGATCTTGTGTCTGTAAAGGGTATTTACGTGGTCTGCATAGGACTGATTAGAAACGAAGGAACGCTAATCAAAAATTTTTATTTTGTATTTTCTGGAGAGTAAACAAAAAGGATAAACAATTATTAACGTGTTTCAGTTGACTTAATATATTTCTAAAAACCACTTTTCACATCCTGTTCCTTATTTTTTATGAGAAAGTTTGACATATGTATTATACAGTATACATGAACAATGGCGGGTAGAGTCAGGATTCAGTAAGAAAGGAAAGACTGATTGGAGGTAGTTGAGAAGAAGGAAAAAGGCAGTATCATTGAGAGGTGGAAAAATACAGGCATTAAAACGAAATCATTTTCTAAGGCGTAACTTATCACGGAGTGTAAAGTGGTTCGATAAAGAAGCCATTACTGGGAGTACAAATACTGCGTCAACCTCACAGAACATTACTTTCAAGCGCATGTTGAGACACACGTGAGCCTGTTTTGCAAGTACCCTACTTCAAACTTTTGTAAATAAATTCTACAGTTTTATAGTATAAACAATTCTTATTTCAATGTTAAAGCAGCAAACAATATTTCCTACGCTTTAAAGACTTATACAGTTAGTTTAAAAGCATTAAAAAGCATATTGGTTTTTCTGAAGAATTATCTTCTCTATACGTTTACAAACGTACATCCACGATGGACGTATGAGTGCCTGTATGTACTAGACGTGTATATGTGTGCTCTTATGATTGTTTTGTGTCCTTAAATATTCTATGTGCAACGATAATATACTTTGAGACGATTGCCTTTGCGTCTACTTTAAGCCTACATAAAAAAATACTGTCCCTTACATTGGTAATTCCTACTTTCTTGTTTCGTATGACTCATATGTTTTGTATCTATTATTTTTACCATCAACTCTGAAACTTGGCTGCACCTGTTACTTATCTCTTCATTAAAGTTTCCTCCTAAAGATACACGGACACGAGAGAAAAAGCTACGTACGCACACACACGACCCCCCCACAAAGATGAGGAATATGGTAAAGAATATCAAAATGTTTCTTTTTAATTAAAATTGACTTAGGTGTCAGAAACATGGATAGTGGACACGAAGTGATACAGAAGGCTGCACACCAAAGGAAAAGGAATAACAAGGAGAGATATGAAAACGATTCAATGGATAAGCAATTAAACTGTCCAAACTGTAATGCAACAGCTAATATCATTCACAAGAATTAACAAAACAATGGGTATCAAAAAATTGGTTAGGCGATAAGATTGTGAGGTTATCAACGGTGGTAACAGGTTATGATGGTGATTTGCGAAATGATGGAATGACCTAGTTACACAATTTGCTATAGTGAACTGGTCAAGATTTGGTTAGAAGGGAGTTAGCTGGAGAATGTGCGAGAAGGCACTTAGACCTACAAGGGGTCGTCAGAGACCCCTATGATAATTACACGCGAGCGGACACGTTCATAACGTATTTAAAATCACCTTTAATTACGCAATTCCTCTAGATCAGTCTTCTACGTCTTAAAATGTCTTCTATATAATTCGTTCTCCATATAGCCCTTCTTTTATTCGTAGTTCGAATATTAATTTTGTCATTTTGTTTCCTCGTTTTTATACAAACGTTTTTATATTTACATTTGTTAAGTTTAATACAACGATTAACTTAAATATTTGCATTAACAAACTAAATGAAATTGAAGAGACCAGTTCAAGATTTACGAAAAACCAAAAGTAACCAATTTTTCTTAACAAAAACCAATTGAAATTAAACTATATATTCTTAAATATTAGGCACCTAGTTTAGAGATACGAAGAGAATATGAATTGTGGGAAAGCTAGGAACATAATCGATAATTAGCATTCTGAATAGATAGACAAGTTGACTTCATTCAGCCTCAAAAATGTCAAGAAAAAAATTTTAGTTATTAGAGTATGATTATTCCCATAAACCATCACATAACGTAGAAGGCCACAAACAATTCAACATCCATTACCGTAGTGCCACTAGCAACAAAATCTGACGAAGAAATGATAAATAGCTTTGCGAATCATCTAGTCGCAGTTTTACCCTGTTTTCGGATGATAATATTATGGATGACAATGAAATTCCATCCTACCTAGGTAGGTGGGAACATTTTTAAACATTTATCCAGTCAAACACTTGTTATAGTGACTATACTGTCTTGTTATATTTAACCGTAGGTATGTTGTTACCCGATTCAATGGAGTATGCACAAAGTACTGCAAGACAATGTGTGAGCTATACATCAAGCCAAATCACGAAGCTTCATGTAAAGGATGTCAAACAGAACCATAAAGTAAAAACTACAAACTTCCCGATCAACTACTCCTCATTATGAAGTGATACTCTAAACGTATTTGTACATGATGTATACAATAGATGTGCCATAGCCATAGTCAGTAATGATACCATAACAGTTACTGATACGGGGTTTAGTTAATCAACCAAAGTAGCTTGGTTTTAGTTAAGGATTAAAGTAGAAAGTAAACAAATCATTTAGATAACAGTTATTACAAATACCTCCACAAGTTATAACTGATGATCCAATTCTTACTAAAATAGAAGCTAAATACTTTAGACTTCGTCAGGATAAACAATAAACACGAAAGGTGTACATAAAAGCCAGAAATAAAAATCACGAAATACAAGCAAATGTGCTGGCCAACAAGGAGACGATCTGAACTAATCCTAGAAAATAATTTACTACTGTACAAAACAATCCTAGTTTCAACGTGCACATACGGACTCAGCTTCGGAGCTCGAGCCAAGCCTCCAACATAAAACAATCCTACAGTATTTCAGTAAAAAATTAATGATAACAAATTCACCAGAGCACAACTGCAGTCAAACTATTCAGAGTGACTTACGTCAAAAGTGTAGTCAAACTACTTGCCAGAAGATGTCAAGAGAGGATCTTGGATCACCAAAATCAACCAGTGAAGGAACCGTTCCATCGTTATCCACATCGAAAACTCCAAAGGAATTACCAAACATTTTTCAGATAAGCTTGGTTATGTGCAAATGAGTGGTTTCCAGTTTGTGACACAACATATCTTCTATAATGTGCGCTTATTACTCTGTAGTTCATAGTAGAGAAGTATGTATATTGTATACAATAAATAAAAAACAGTTGATCTTAATAGTATGTTTTTCTTCATGGTATGAATTACTGCTTCAAATTCTGGATATTTAACATCTCTATTTTAATACATTCAGCAAACAGGATTGATGACAGAGCTGTGTATGACTAAACCTAAATAAACAAATACTCACACAAGCGAAGAAAATTGTCAAGAATTTAAAACATCTTAAACGTCTACTTAAACAGAACAGCGATGTAACTGCTTTATTAGTTAGCAGTTGTGGTGTAGATAGTGTACTACCGATACAACTTTGTATAATGACGTAACTAAGAATTTATAACATACTCATTACAAAATATCAAGAAGATTGCAACTACGAATATATTGTCACTTTCTTCTTGACTATTGTTGCGTTTTTATTCAGTATGTAAATTAATATAATTCTTTGAATTTATAATATTTAAAAGCAAAAGTGTAATCAGTTATTATATAAATTCTATTTTTTTTCTATTGTATGTCCATTTATTTTGGGTTTACTAAAACCAGAAATCTACTAATTTAGTAGAATGCACTAAATTCTGTTGACTACTTGTAAATTATGGTTCTAAGTAAACATTTATGACAGTAAAATTTGCAGTAAAGTTTTGAAGAAAATCTAAATTCTAAATCATGCGTGAAAGAAGTACCTGTAAAATATTTACATACTGATGGACGGTAGTATATGTGAAATAGAAAAAAGCAAGTAACAAAAATGACTTTGATACTAAACTAATCACCCGTTATTCTGCGTCCCAAGTATTTAAGCAGCATTTGCACTCATTGTGGTGATATTCTAAGTTATTTTTTCAGGGCGATAGGAACGTTTCTAGTGAAACTTTTTTCCATTATATTCTTTAAAGTATTTTGTGTCTGATAAATGTTGTTATTAGTAACATAAATATGTTAAACTACATTCCCGACAGAAATTTAAAATCATTCGTATTGTCTGATATCATTATTACTCATTTTCCTTCATACTTTTTGCTGTTATTAGAGGCTTTTTGCAGGTACAGAATTTTAAACTTATATCAGGACCATTGTAATTGGCAGTGCAATTACTTTGTATTTATTTTATCGTTTGTAGGATTGTAATAGCATTAGCTACACTGTAAATTAATTTTTAGGTGTACAATAGCAGTTGTGTTAGAATACTCTTTCTCCTGTTAGAACTCAGCCACACAGGTTTCCTTTTCTGAGTTTCAGTTTTAGGGTACATTAGTACTTTTCTAAATTAGATTAAGAAAATATTTAAATACTGTTGTTTTAATTACTATAATTACTATTTCAGTGCCTACTAATTCTTGTAGTTGTCAATCCGGTTTTAACAGTGATAAAATTACAAACCATTAATTATTAATATAGTTACGTCAGAATTATTTGTGAAATACTGTTGTCGGTGAAATGAATTTTCTTAATACTTGTTTTGCCTCTCTACACGACAGTGTCCATTATTTTTGTTTTTTCTTCTATTAGTCAGTCAACCATTATGTACTGTTAGGATAATATAGTACCTGCTAAAGCCTGTATTATTACTCCCAATTAGATAAGTAAGCAATAAATTTTAACTTCTTTCAGTAATAAAACCGAGAGAAATAAATAAGGGGTGTAAGGTAATTTTACGAGCGGTATTTGTTGCCTTTGGATTGTATCGTGAGTTAGACTCATCTGTCTTTTGAACAACCGTGCACGTAACCCCAAATTTAACGGTCCACTATTAGTTCCAAGAAAACGAAGGCCTTTCCTCGGAAAATTTTCTACCAATGAAAGGAGAAATAAATCTTCCTTTATGCGTTATTGTTTTCTGTTGCTTAGGTAGAATTATATTTTGCAGCGCCGTATCAGGAGGAATAAATTTTTAACCATTAACTTTGTTACGTTTTATCGTTTTCTTGTATTAACACCTACCACGTGACACTACAATATGTTTGTTACTCACCTTCACGATAACATTGACATCTCCCACGACAAACAGCATTCCACACAGTCCAGTTTCCGGTTCTGTTATTTTGGCCTATATTATGATTCAAATAAAAGATTTATTCAAGTATTTCTTCCGACTTTGTTGATATTGGATCAAGTGTCAGATTTTAAAACTCTCATCAACCTAAATTAGTTCTTTTTCAATTAATTATCTCTAAAAAATCTAGTCGCTAATTTTTTTAATCTTCTTATGTATAAGATATTTAAACTTATTCAATAGCCATAAGTTGTTATTTTTGTCTTTCCGTTAGTTACCAAGGTGCACAAATATGGCCGTAAAAATATCACAATTTAGTATGAATGGTCTGCATATAGCGACCACAATACTTTTATATATTGACACAGCATTTTCAGTATGAATAAAATTAGTATTGCATTAAAAGGTTGCGGAAAGAAACTTGTAAGCCTGTACATCGATCACGAGTACATGTTTACTATATCCTTACTAACCTTATTTATATATTTGCATTATTATATTTTGCATTATATATATTATATATCTCGTACAAATATCACATGAATAATTACTTTTTACTATAAGTATACAACTGTTTTGTCTTAACGACATCTCACAGAAGTGGGTTCGTAGAGTCTCTGATGCAACAGATACAGCTGTTAAGAGATGAAAAATGTATAGTAGTAAACACAAAAATGTATACTTTTCGATGAAATTAATTATTATTTTGTTAACTATCATATGTCTTCAATAATCTTTGAAGGGTTACAAACTGATTTGACAACTGTTACGTATAACTACAAAAATAAGCAATATTCATTCTTTATTCATTTTTATGATAGACATTTACATTTGCAATAGTAAACATTTAGTATTTACGTATATATTTAAATGATCGGATACAAATATTTGCACACACACACACACACACACACACACACACACACACACACACACACACACACACACACACACACACACACACACACACACACACACACACACACACACACACACACACACACACACACACACACACACACACACACACACACACACACACACACACACACACACACACACACCAATATGTTAAATGTTGAAGCAAATAGAGGTTTAAATTATATATAACTTATATCATTCTTCTTTAGTTAGCAACCCGCAGTGCGCAGATTGGTTTGTAGCAGTTCTCTACACCGATTTTGTCGGTCCAAATCCCTATTTGTAACTCTTTCCTTTTGGTTTTCTCTTTAGATGGACCCGCCCGGTTTTCCGAATGTGAATCTATTACTCCGGGTTGTTTTACTACAGAGCCATCCATCTTGAACTACTAATACTACGAATGTCTTTAAGACTTTTAATAGAGTGGTTTCCGTTTGCTTCTCCATCCTATGCCGTTGGCCAACTTGTGGCTCGTCTGCCGCATTCTGAGGTGATTTCTCACTTCAAGGGCAAGAGAAATCCCCTACACCCGCTCTTCTGCCCTCCGAGGAGGCCATTGGCACTTGGTGTAGGGGATCTCTTTATAGCGGGATATACTCGGTCCTGCTTTCGTTAGCTGCTTGCGTAGACTAGTTTATGCAATCGTTGCTCCCTCTCAACCGCGGGGATTTAAAGGTCAGGGCTTTTTCCGTTCACCTAATCTAAGACCGAAAGAATTGTAAGATTGTTTAGTACTTTTGGAGAGGACCCCCCCCCCACAAACACATGTATGTATATATAAATGTCAATGATTGAAGCAGAGGTTTAAATTATGCAAAATTTTAATGGGCGGCTCAGAGTGTCATTGTTCGTAAATTTGAAAAAATGATCGTTATTTTCCATTACCAATAAAGTTATAGATGCTTAAAACAAACTACATTTTTTGTATTTAACCATCACAAAACTGAATAATAGTTTCCAGTATAAAATATATCACAAACTCCTATAACTGACGTTAATATACTTGCGAGTATCAATATCCAATTCATTAAAAAAAAAGCCAGAGCTTAATAGTTTCATCTATACAATATAAATCTATACAGTAGCCTACAATATCTATACGATTGAACAATGCCATTCGAGGACAAAGGCTTCCAAGAAAATTAAAAACGATTAATTACATAGCTGAGTTGAATGAATGTAAAAGCTCAATGCTCGGAAAATATTTAACAAAATGGGAAGTAGATACAGAAGACGGGACATATGTTCTGAGATCCGGTTAGAAAAAAAGTGAGCAAAGTCACATGACGGTGCAATAAAAGGTAAAAGTGTTGGATGCTCAGTGTTGCTTTAATGCATACTGAATTATAAAGGTTTATTTTTGTAAACATGCTGAACAGAAAATATTTTAATTAAGTTCATTACAAAAATGCGAATAACACTGCAAACTTTAATCATCCGTATATAACACGTTCCGAGAAACACAGCCGAATAAAGTATTAAGTGAATTTAATTATCTCAAACTCTAATTACAAGCACAACTACTTATTCACATGAAAAAAATAAGTAGAGTATCACAGTAGTTTACAGATGATTAAACAATTTAAAAGTAATCCTCCATTGGGTTCATTAATCCTGTTTTTCACACATGGACAAGCTTCGGAAATGAAATTCATTCAGGACTCGTAGGTTTTTGTTATTTGAAGTCGATATTATACTACATTAGTATTCGTAAGACTCTTGGAGACGTAATTCTTGTTTTACTCTAACAGTTGACAATACACGATTTTACAGTTGAAAAATTGACACTTTTATATCACTTGATTTAAACAAGAATACTACTACTTCTACTACTGATGCTGCTGCTGATGCTGCTGCTACTGCTGCTGCTGCTGCTACTACTACTACTACTACTACTACTACTACTACTACTACTACTACTACTACTACTACTACTACTACTACTACTACTACTACTACTACTACTGTGTCATTCTTATTTTAATATATACACATCCTCTCAATGATTAAACTTAAATGCTAAGTTACATACAAAGTTGGCACAATTAGCCTGGTTCTGTTGACTACTAATGGGATTATATTCGTTTTTTATTTTAAATATATATATATATATATATATATATATATATATATAAAGTTTTTAGTAATTTTAATTGTTCCGCTATAAATAAAACATAGCCACCTCAATTTCTAAGATTATCAGGTTTTATAATATTAGTTAAGGGACTGTATAAATAATAATAAACGATTTAAATAAAATAACGAATGGAATACTGAAAGAATAGAACATGTTGAAATTAACAGTGCATCAACAATAATTGTTCACATCAACGAATTTAATAGTTATACAGTAGCTAATTTACAAATAGTTGCTTGATTTATTTATTATGACTTCAGTGTTAATGCAACAGTTTCATGACTACTTTATTTGCGACTTTTGATAAATTATCGTAAAATCTTTCTAATTTAGGGTATTTGGGTCGAAGGAAATTCGGAGTAAATGAAATGTCTTATATCTGAGTAACCTTAATCCGAATGATAAATAAATTTATAAGTTAGTTGCAATAAAGTACAGTAATGTCTTTTCTTATTTTAGGTGTTATCTTAATTCGATAAGTTTAAACGACCTAGGTGAATTAACCTTTTCTTAATAATGTTTTTTCTGAGACCTGTTTATGCAATGCAATTGGATATGCAATCTAGACCTGTTTTTCAGTGTTGTATGTTTGGTTAAATGATATATTGCTTCACTTTGTTATTTTTTGTATTTTTGTTTTAAGTTGATCCCGCCTTTTATATTACTTGTTTCTAATGAGCAAGGTTTTATTGCATTGTGATTTGTCATTGACCGTGACCTGTTCATACATTATTTGAAATTTCGGTTTTGGCTGTGACCAAAATTAGATGCAGGAAACCCATTCTATGTCTAAACAGCATCCAAAAACATATGCCTAATAAAGATTTGTTCGTGAGTTTTAATTGTAATAATTGTTTGTTTTGGAAATGGGGATCGTATAAAACATTGTATGTCAAATTTTAGCGAGCTTTTACTTACCGTCTTCCAATATATCGGAAGTTGTCGCATTCCAATGTTTATTACTGAGTTTTAAATTTATTGATTTGTGATTTGATGTTACTGATGTGCTTGTACTTATTAACCTCATTTTTTCAAGCCAGTAAGTAACTATAACATAATATGCAGTTTATATTTGTGTATACTTTGCTCAAATCATAAAGTTCACACAAGTCTTGTAATTAACACACACACTTGTTCATTGATTACAACCAAAAAATTTCGATAGACAATTACCATCATCCAGGATTATGAGAAACAATATAACGAATACTTGA
This sequence comes from Magicicada septendecula, assembly GCA_034769895.1. Lineage (NCBI taxonomy): Eukaryota > Metazoa > Arthropoda > Insecta > Hemiptera > Cicadidae > Magicicada > Magicicada septendecula. The sequence continues at coordinate 1,024,461,181 of CM068367.1, forward strand.
AATAATAAGATCAGATCAGAAGATGAAAACACTGTAAACAGATGTTTCCAGACTGGTGCGACCTGACACTAATGCCTTCAACTGCGCAGTACATATATTTTTGCAATATTAAATAAATTCGCTTTGTGTTGTCCTTAAATAGGCTACCTGGAATTTAAATTAAGAATTTGTTCTAAGAATTACTTAATTTATTTGTTACAACAGAATGTAATAAAGTTAATTTCACCGTCTATTCAGTAGTCTTGATAATATGAAATATACGTAGTACACCTTCATTGTACTGAAAATAATAGCGTTTCTAGAAAAGCCTGAAACTTAATTACGGGGAAATACATTTTATTTATTTCTATTTATTTAATACTTTGCTTAATGTATTAAATACATTTAAACAATAATTTAAATATTTTTGTAACTTAATAATCAGAAAATTTCCTTTTGCCAAATGATTAATCATAAATAATGTAAATTAGAAAGCAATGCTAAAGGCACATAATTTGTTTTTATTGCTTATGCATATTGATGCACAAAAAAAAAGAAGTGTAAATACAAAACAATAACAGAGTTATCAGACATCAGAAATTAAAAAAATAGTTGCCTCTCAGAGATGTAATTTAGAAAGAATTGAGCAGACGACAGTATCAGTCTTAACTATCAACAGAATTTATGGACAGTGTACATATGGGAGAATATTGTCGCATATTACAATCACAGAGGTAAGAATCAAATAACTGGATTTAGTAGGCGTGGTTGAAACCCACTTTGATTGTTTTCTGTGTAGATCCCTTACAATAGGTATCCTAAGATTTCCAACACATTAGACAATGGAATGCCTCGAAAAATAAAATCAGAAAGCAGTTTGGTAATTCTCTTCGAAAGAATTTAGTACGAAAAAATCAAAAAAATCAGAGTAACCTGCCCTTAATATATGGGTAGTATTAAGTTTAGCAAAGAATCGGATATAACCTCATAACGAGTGTGCTGCGTCAGGAAACGCAGAAGTTACCTCCTCTATGCAGAACGCGATGTAAATGACAACGTTAAAAGACCAAGACTCTCGTGTGTTTGCCGACGATCGGGTAAGCGAAATGGAGCCGGAATGCCGAGTGAGTGCTTCTCTTTAGTGAAATTCTAAATTGCTGATTTAGCCCCTGAATAAATTGCCCTAAAGCCTAACTTACTACTAAGTTAATTAACTACAGTAAAGACTAATTTACTAATGAATCAACAATTATAATGTTTCTTTACGAGTTATGAGATTTATCACTTAGAGGTAAACGCTTGTGTACTAATACAGACAGCCTTAACAGAAAGATACAGTCGTGTAGGCCTATATTTACAAGGTTTGATTAAAAAGTCCCCGAAATTTTTGTTTATTTGAAAAATTAAGCATTGGTTCAACTACATTTACAATGCTCCCTTGAACAAAGCATCAGTTGGTTATAACACGACTACAAGGTTTTTTTTCAGTCTTAAAAAGAGTTCTCGAACGCAGTTTTTTGTGTGGCCTTCAGCTAGCTCAACGATTTTCTTTTACGCCTTCAACAGTCGCAAAACGTTCTCCTTTCGTGGTGCTTATAATTATTCGGAAGAAGAAAGATCGTGTTGGGGCAAATGTGGCGAATACGGTGGTTGCGGCGTCAGTACAATATTTTTGTTTTGCTTAAAATTCTTGAAGAAGCAATGACTGGTACATTATCGGGGTGCAATTTCCATAAACTGCCCTTCCATTTTGCCGTTTGCTACGAATAGCTTCACACACGTGTGAGTAAAATGCCAGAATAATGATTCTTTTATTTATCACTGCACCTAATGATAAAAATTAATTGAAAACAAAACTACACTCTTCAAATGATTATCATGATCATCAATTTGTTCATGATCTTTTGAAATTTGAAATGCTTGTTCATGCGTAATATAATTATTTACACAAAATTTACTCCATATTTTTTAATCTTGCATTGCAGAATGTAAAAAAGTCACCAAACACTCCAAAATATAACTTACAGAATTAGTTCTCGAGTCTAAACTATTCATCCAATAGCGTAAAAATGTTAGGCGATAAGATGGGTACAAACGTCACATAAAAACAATTTTTTAATTAGAAATTTATAGCGCACAAAATCCAAATATTGCACGAACGTTTTTATCAAACTTTTTGAACTTATATTACAACTCTGTTACAATAATGAGGTTTTATTTATGCAGTAGAGACTGCACACGCGTGTCGTCTTTTTGTTTTTACGTAGACAAGTATCATATGTCTTACTCATTTGTGACTTCATTGTATTCAAAAGTATTATTTTTTTAATAAATCATTTTATAGATCAGTTGCTTTGATCAGTTTATTGCCCGCACTTAGCTTGTGTCGGCAATAACCGTAGACAATTATATTTTTGGAGGATAAATATAAAAGATTTTACCCATTCTGTAGTTTGTCTCGGAAGCATATAGCCTACAACTGATAAAGAGCATTCTTCTTTTTCTGTTGAGTTCGAATAGCAGATTCTGTATTCTGATACGAAAGTGCACTGAAAGTGTGAAGTGTTAGCGTGGTATTACAAGAGCCCTTTTCGCGTGTCAGTCATTCATTGTCTTGTCTGCCTTATCAAATGCTACCAGAATGCTACCGGCTCAGCCCAAGCTGTCAAGGTTGCTATTATTCTTCGCACGAATAAGCTTTATTCTTGAATAAATTTATATGGTTCAAAGGACAACCAAACATAGCTTACAAACCAAAATAGGCTAAAAGAGAACATAGCATTTTTTCTTTTTCTATTTTATGTAATGCAATAACAATATACTCTGCGATACAGTATGTTTTCAAATAATAAATACTTCTGCAAGTATATTTTGATAAATTATTACCGTTAAACCTAACGCGCGCTTCACAGAACAGAGGTTTGTATTTGCTACAAGTCTTTTCAGAGGTTTTTTTTATTAATTTGTGAATAATCTGCAATAGTACGCAAATCTTTATTCATATATAAATCAGTAAGAACGAGTTTATATTTAAAAATTCACTTTTAAAATTTTACTTTACTTGATTTACTTATATTTAAACAGCATCATTTGCATTTGATGATGAAAATTGTATTACTTATAATCCTTACAAATCATGTTACAATATTAATAAAATGAGAGTAGATAGGAAAATGCACATTCTTCTTTGTTTGCATAATAATTTTATGCTGATTTAATTTAATGATTTTGTATTCGATGGCGTGACTTACTGCCGTCGGATATTGTACTCATTAGTCGGGATCATTTAAACGGAATAACGTACTCAGAGATATTAGAGTGTGTATAATGGAAAAGTGTGGCACGTTGGGCGCTAACAATTATTGGTTATTTACAGGTACCATTAAGTTTCCTATGACTCTTTTTCTGACATCTTAAAATAAACAATAGTTCAACATTTTTATTTGTGAACTTATTTTGTGCTGTACGTAATTTACCTATAGTAGTTATGTTGCGTTATTTATTACTTGTAATTGTTCTCAGGAAGGTATTTAATGAATCTTACTTTCCTTTTTTATTGTGTGCTTTTATGTAGATAGAATTTGGGAGTAACTAATTATGTAGTGGTAAACATCAAATGCTTCGATTCTTGTAATTTGTGGTAGTACAGATTTGAAGTATGTATATTTAGATATTGTTTATCCATAGTTTACTTGTGTATTTTACGTACAAGTTTATAAATTTAAGTAACGATAAGAACGCAGTTGAAGAGTTACGTGGATAAAGGTGGTATGTGAGATGTTTATAAAAATTGATACAGCTGACTGTCAAGTTCCAGTAAGTTGACTGTGTTGCAGTAAATAGAGCTGTAATGAATAAAGGTTTGATGATTATCTTTTATATAAGCTAGGTATATTAGATAAAATTAACAGTATGAATATGCATGAATTTAAAACGCATAGCTCATAAAAAAAGACACTCATGCAAAGCTTTCATTTGATACAATAAAACCTAATTTACAAGAAGTTTCATATTACCACTTAACCCTTTAATTATTTCTGCTGTAGGCGACAGACAGCGTATTGTCTTGTTTGTTCAAGACCAGAATATCTTGTTATACAATAACACATATAGTAATTTTCATTTTGGACAACGTTACAAATTCATCTCCTAATGCACTTTTAATTTCATACGTTTCAACCAATAAACGTGCAAGCTGCGTGTACTTAAAAACTCATTATTTAATTTTTGTTTGCATATTTTTGACAAGTATTAATGTCTAGTATTTCACACATACTCTCATTTAGATTTTATATAACAAAAATAACACATATTTATGCATTAAAGGTAGCAAGATCCTATTGTACGGTCGAAATGATTATGAATGCTAAGAATCATTTGTTGATAAATACTTTGAGCTTTACCTGTTTCAGTGTTACTAAACAAGCGCAGAACAATATAATCAGTTTATGTGAATTCAAGGACGAGTTCAGATGTGCCTGTGTGTGCCTGCGTTTTAGAGATGAGTTAAGTTACTACTAAACCACGTAATGTCCAGTTCGAGTTCGTCTACAGAAGGAAACGACGCCTTTCTTCGTTTCCTTTTCTTTTTAGAACTTGGTGTTTTAATGAAAACAGGTGTTAGCTGGGTCAGCAATTTGCGGTCTCAGTGTGAGCTAAAAGCAATTACGTTTAGGAAAGGACTTCACCGGAGTAAGAAAAGAAGACTGATGCCTCGAATACTAACAACAGCGCGGAGACACAAGGGAACACAGAATTAAAGAAAAGGTAATGCAGTGTTTATTAGAGGTGTACGTGTTAGCAATACAAATGGCAACACTCCCTTTTGTATCACGAGTTCTGCGTTTTTAGCTGCGAATAGAATTACTCAGACAAGTATCCCTTTAATATAATTAGGCGTTAGGCATACATTCAAGAATGTTAAATTAATATTACATTTCACTCTTAAGACAGGCTTCAAATAGTGTGGCGACTAATGCGATTACATTCTGGTAATCATAATATGTTGTACTGCAAACGTAGATTTTAATTTATGAATAACAAAATATATTGCAATATACACGTATTCACGGAATCGCTCGTTTAAGAGAACGAAGTTTGAAGACTACGGTGTTGTAAAGATTTTATTAATAAATTTCTGCGTTTGTTGAACAGACAACGTTCAACAATCCGTGTCAATAATGTAAAAAAAGAAATAGAGTAAATCAAATATAAAATAAAGTTTTCTTAATAGTTGAGCAACTTTATGTGCTAATGGTAATTGTAGGGAAAATTCGAAAAAATGAAAAGTAATTCCCTATCCACACTAACAATACGACCTTAATGTGAACAACTTTCCTGCTTTCTGTAGAGAAACAAATTATGTCTGCACTAAATTGCTACATTGCTGAGCAAAATGGGACAGGAAGTTAGCAACCCTAGAACTTATAATTTTCTAAGCTCAATAAAGTTTCACACTTGACTGTAGTCTGTATCAAGGTAAATGTAAGATAGTTTATATTCTACATTGACGTTAAAATGTCAGTGTTTCTTAAGATTAGACTTGTGAATTTAGAAATAAATGGTATTATTATTATTATTATTATTATTATTATTAGTAGTAGTAGTAGTAGTAGTAGTAGTAGCAGTAGTAGTAGTAATAGTAGTAGTAGTAGTAGATGGTAGTAATAGTAGTAGTAGCAGCAGCAGCAGCAGCAGCAGCAGCAGTAACAGTAGTAGTAATAGTAGTAGTAGATGGTAGTAATAGTAGCAGCAGCAGCAGCAGTAGTAGTAGTAGTAGTAGTAGTAGTAGTAGTAGTAGTAGTAGTATTGGTAGTAGTATATCAGTAGTGGCAGGTATGAGACAATTTTTGAATACAATCGACAGTATAATAAATGCAATTACTTTAATTAAGTACATAATATACATAATATTAATTCTTCCGTTCGAAATCCTTGTTAAAAACCTGACAGCCGTTCACCAGCGGTGAAATACGCGAAGCCAACGAAATAGTAACCCCAGTTAAAACTATAGCATGCAGTGACGGAAGGAGAGAACGCGAGAAGCAATTATTTGCCATCTCACTTACACACTATCTAGTAATCTCTCTGTCACATACTGTCGCTTCACGACACTTGCAGGCTTGAAATGTACTTGCCAGCCTTGTTGCGGCCGACTAACGCGCTATGAAATACAAAACTGATCTGTAGATGTGGGAAATAAATGAAAATTTTGTAATCATCGCAGCGACAAACCTTTGTTTGTCCCCTTCACATCACAAAGCCACTGTATAAAATCTGTCGCCAGGTATGTAACACCTGCTTTACTGTAACCCACGCTACAGGGATATTGGGAAAAATAGTTTCTCGTAGACCAAACAATATCGCGTGAGTCAGTTTCTGCTTTTTATTTAATTCAGTTACTATTTTGTAAAATATCGTTATACTGGTGTCTTAAAAAGTAAAATTAGGTTATTAGTTAACATTAATTATCGCCGCTATAACCAGGACTTTCTGTAAGTTACCTTGGGCCGTTTCACATGACTTCAGTAAGTTATTTGTAGAACGGAAACCTAAGGCATATCATTTTCAACTTTCAAAGAAGAATTCTACTTTTCCCCCAAAGAATAGCATCGTAAAGTAACTTTCTGCTTCGGCAAGTAAAGGCTAGTTTACACTTCAACACGACTTTCGTAATAAACAAAGGGACTATTGCTTCTAGAAAAAAAAAGTAAATTATTCGGTGACGTAAAGACAGTTTGTGGAAATATCGCAGCTAAAAGGTACACCAAAGTAGCCGCCCAGTGGAATGTCATTGTAGCAAACGAAGACATTATTTGTAATAGTGTGGATGCGACAAGCGGTAGGCCTAGTACAGACAAGCTAGAGAGGATGTTACTAACCAATGTGATTTGTCAAAATATTATGGTGTGTAATGTTGTAAATTATATGTTGGGAGGTGAATTATGAGTTGTTGCTTTTGTGGATGTTGCCAGAAACACGTATAGCCCCTGTGAATAACTCAAGCCCCAGTGACATCTTGTCAACGCATCTGTCTCCTACCATATGATAACAATCGGTGAGTATTCCAAAAATGACTGAGTCGTGTGTCATATTCTTACTTCTGCAAATATAGGATGTAGATGGGGTAACAATTATAGACATGGTCTGGTTGAAGAACAAATAGAAAACATAAATCGTGTTACGAAACTTAAAAATTAGTACATTGATTTATATTTATTTACTTGGTACTATTTTTAAAGCAATATTTCGTTAATAGATTTCTTAAATGATAAAAACGTAAACCATGTTTAGTTCCATTCTTAAAACGGAGACATGTCAAGAAATGTATGAATTCGTCATTGATACTCAAGTCATTTACAGCTTGTGATGGAATAATGTTGATCCATGAACTAAATATAAACACTGTGGATATAAACGATAGAATTAGCATTATTCTGTCGTCTATAGCCACGATAGTTAACAGTCAAATGTTGAAGTATTGCTATATTTTAACATTGAAAAAGTTTATAAGGATTGTCGCACATTTGCGGCCGATCGCTGGTGCGTGATCGAAAATGGGAACCGGTGAGTTTCCCTAGAAACTACTTCTTTGTTGTCAGTAACGTAGTACACATAAAACTTCGCTTATGAATGCGACTACATTTAACTTATAATCTGTACATTGGTAAATGAAGAATGAATTCATTGATTGGTGAATGAACATAAATATAAATATTTTTTAGATTTATTGAAGCATTTTCAATGCCCTTCTCTGTGCATTGCATTTGTGCAATACCTGTAATTTTTTTGTAATAAGATAACAATTTTTTTAATACTCGAATTGGTAGTACTTCTTAACGACGTGTTAGGAAATCAACTTCCATACCTAAGAAAACAAAGAGAAGGATTTGAGCGTTTAAATAGTCGGAAACTCTAGTATTTTTATTTAGTAGGTTTTAGTATTTTAATTTTAAACAAATTATTTTAACATAATTAACTTTATATATATATATTTACTTCCTATGTAATACATCATCTAAAATTATAAGACATCAAATAGTAAACAATCAAATTAATAACATTTTAAACAATATTGATGAAAACAAAACATTTGGAACTCTATTTGCAGTTGTGACTGTACTAACATCATCATTTGGAACTCTATTTGCAGTTGTGACTGTACTAACATCATCATTTATTCACAAACCCACAACTCATGAAATAACGATGTTTTGAAATCAAATAATACGGTATACTGATTAACAGTTTTTTTTTCTATGTTTGTTATTTCAGAGTGATACATTTAATAAATCACTGGGGAAATTTACTACACACTAATGTCCTCTTGTAATTACTTCCGAGTAACTGTGACAGTCAACTTAATATACTTAATGGTATGTTAAGTATATTAATTGGTATATTTTACCAATTATTTATAGTTGTAATTATTTAGCAACGAAAAACTTGAGTATTTTGTAGGAACTTGTTTATTCTTTACACTTGTTAATAACACATGATTGCCTCGTTTAAAACGTAAGTAAAAAAATCAGTCACTATAACTGTTCTTTCTAAATCCTTCACGAAAAATATTGTTTTGTTTTTATGAATACATATTATTTTATTTTTGTCGATATATTTTTACATTAAAATTTTTTAACCTATAGTTAAAAATTTGTTGTAAAAATGTATTAAAACTTAATTTAGCTAACGCGACGAGCGTAGAAAAAATATTGGAAGAAATATATTAGGAACAGAATTTAAAATATTTATGCATTCGCTTAAGAGGAGTGAAGACCGTCTCCCTATGTCTGCTGTTCAGAAGTCTGAAATAGACAAAAGAGCTTAACAGTTATATTTGACATGAAATATCTCTGGCAATGCTTTGTGGTTCGCGAAGTAGATTAGGTAATTTGTCTCCTGTAGAGTTGAACGATTCAGATAATGGGTTGTAATTACTTTTTATGTAGCCCCTGTACATAAGATGAATTGCGTTATCAGTAGGTAGTTTGTTTTAACCACCCACCATCAAAGGAATCTATTTAATAATAAGGCGCTTCTAAAAATGCCGAGGTTAAAGGGAACGTTTAACTCGTGAAGAAAACTACCTTAAATATCTTGATGTATCTACCCTTGAGTATATACATAGGTGTGAATAATTAATTTTATTTTGAGTGTGTATGTGTAAAATATAACACTTATAAATTCTGAATGTTGACAATACATTAAGCGGATATTTATTTTTAAATTGGAACCGATTTTAAACAAGCTGATATATATAACAAAACTTGGAGAAAAAAACGAATCAGAAACTGAGTTAATTTGATTTGAGTATCAATAAAACAATCAAATAAAAAGAGACGAATGCTCAAATATTTATTAGCATGATGAAAAATGCAATTACGGAACAACATTTGCATTGACATTCCGTCGCTGGAACTATGTTGAGTACTAGAGGTAGTAGCATATTTTACTATTACTCTACTATTTTACTATTATGTCAAGTTCAAGAATCGTAACCTTTAAACATCAATTAAGATGTTGAATGGAAACAGAATGAAATAAAATATAGTTAATGAACAGAAAAAAACTTGTTTAACGTTCAGTTACTGTTATTTACTTACAATTTTATGTATAAGTTGTACTGATATCTTACGTATCGCTATAAATAATTATGTTACAATAATGTATGGGTATGAAAATATAGGGCTATAAATATCATACAAACTACTATATATTGCATTGTTGTTAAAAAAAGTTGTGAAGGAAGCCTAAGGTTTTTATCAGACAGTGACTCGTTCAAAACTGTAAATTCTGTCTTGGAAACCATTCTCTATATAAAATCTAAGGTTTTAAACTTAGTTTCAAAACTCGATTCCCTTGAAAAAAAAACTTGTTCCTTTTAATTCCTATACGGTTTTCCAATTATTTGTAATTAAATATCCGCTACAAAGGACTGTTTGAATTAAGAAGAGACGACGGACTTTTCAGTTGCAAAGCAACTAGAAACACACAAGACTTAAGAATATATTCATATGGGTATTAAACTGCATTGCCAGTATATGAAAATGCACGTGGCTACTTAAAATATTACAGTATTTTAGGAAAATTAATATGAACAGTGCAAATTTAATATTTCGTCATCATCTACCTTTAGAGATTCGGCGGGCGTTGATTATGCCTCTTATTAGACATCACAGGTTTGTTGTGACTACCTTATTTCTGGATCTCTCTTACTCCTTACCAAGTACCGGAAGCTTTCTTGGCGATATTGTGGTCGAGCTGTCCATTTTGTGCGGTACGTTATTTTTTCAGTTATTGAATATACCTTTCATTCTCTAACGATATCATCGTTCCTATTTAAATGGCTTAATATACATCCTGCAGCTAAACGTAAACATTTCGTATCAGTGTGGATACGATTACAATCATTTTTTTAATGTGCAGATCTCACTATCATATAATAGAGTAGGAACCGTCATTATTCTACAAAATTTAATAAAGAACCCTTGATTTCAAGGATTGTTATAACTGTAACACACGGATTTGGAAATCTAAATATTTTATTTTCGAACTTGTAAGGAAATTATAGCTTATATCACAAAGAGTTGAAGACCTTTGTTTGTTCTGTTCCAGGATTAGTGAAAATATTTTACCTCTAATTGGTTGTTTAACACAGAAAGCAATCAATTTAGGTTTTTACAATAGATATACTTAAATTGTAGGCATTAGTTGTTTTGTCACGACCGTAAAAACCTTTGTGTAGCTTATTTTCTCAAAGAATCTGATCGCCTGCATATAAAAGAGTTGGTAACTTAAAATCTGTTAATTAAAGTCTTCAGTCAGCACCTGCTTTATAGTGTCTATTTTCAGCGTCCAAAATAGAGATTAAAAACGATCAGGGACAATGAACACAGTTGCTGAACTTCTTGCGATGGCAAAATTGTTTTTTCATTTATTCTTCAAAATGTGTATTGGGATGAAGTTATATGAAAGCCTGCTTTTCTTCCAAGTAGCATAAGATACTAAGTACATAAGTTCATAATAAATGTTGCGGTGTAGATTTTTTTTACGAAATTTCATAATTTCCATATTGCATAGCATTGAGTATAAAAACAAATTTTTCAATTTTTAGAGCTGTTTATAAAATAATTGCAGATATGTTAAAACAGAATAGGTAATGCATGATTAGAATTATAGCAAGAAGTTGCGATAATCTGCAACGCACAGAGAATTCCATATAAATATTGAACGACTAATAATTGGACTTCATTGGTTTTTAAAGCATAACACTTTATATCTTGACTTTGTCAACCCAATTTTGGTAATGTATTGAATTACAATATTTCTGAGATAGTTCAGATGATATAAAATGCAGAATACAAAGATGACATGAAATAGGAGATCCAACAAAGAAATATCAAAGCACCGATTGATGAGTTAAATAAATATTTATCTATAAACGATAACATGACGACTTTACGTGGTTCATTTCATCAAGGTGATGAATCACGTGATAAACAGTATAACAGTTGCTTGTGTAGCTTTTTTCTTATAGATCAAAATACTTGGACAATAAGTGACATAAATTACATAGTTATAGTAGGTGATAGGTATTACAGACAACGCATATCATTGCGAGCAAATCCTAATACCTAGGAACAAAATAGGGAGTATTTAGCGACGACGGACCTTCAGACATGATTAGATTTTAATAATCATTGGGTAACTTTGAACGTAAGTTTTGATGTATCTCTTGATGATCATATTCATAAAGATCAATGTACAAAATCAAATTGATCAAATTGATCAATGATCAATGTTTTACAAATTTGAAAAACGGTTTTATCATTTGTTTCGAAAACACAAGCATGGGATTTTTACTGTTAATTCACTGTCAGTAGCTATGGCACAGCACAGAGAGATATCAAATAGTTTTGGTTCACATGCTAGAGAGCCAAAGGGTCATAGAACAACATCCAGAGGTTGCTGGATGAGTTTTGTGAGTAATGAAGAACTCCATACAGTTTTACATCGTAATTTGAGAATGACGAAAGCTACTGATGCCAACGTAACATCAGTAACGCAGTAATCCCAGTCTATTATTAATTTTCAAAGCACAAGTAAATTGCTGTAGTATGCTGGTATTGGCTAAGTACTGATCCAATATCAATTTAAATATGATTGGGCCACCGTAGGAACACGCCATTTAAAATAAACAAAGCATTAATATCGGTCCAGCAGTTCTCGAATAATCGGCGAACATACATAATAAAACATAGGAACGAATATAGAACTCCTCTATTTTGAAGTCGGTTAAAAATTTATTTATAGTTGTTAAGAAGTATACAATAGTTTTAAAATTTATAGCTTTTACTTCATACAAAATGTGTATCACGTAATCATTTATCCTAGACATTGTTATTTATTAACTCATACTTCCATAACTGAAGTGCAACTAAACAAATAACCTTCACTAGACAAATAAATGCCAATTGACAATCACGGCATTGTAAAAAGCTGTGATCTAGATAGAATTTTAAATGGCAAATGCTGAATGTTGCAATTTCACGATTTCTGTTCTGTTACTATAGAAACAGTACGGTTGCGCGTTTCCAAGAGATTATCGAAAACAGCCGCTCCACTCCGTTTCTCTCATCAGGGTGATTTCTTTACGTACCCCTTACATACGCTGTGAAAAATGTACTTCTCTTTGAGTTACGTGTGTTTACTCACAAAAAGGTTTATTTACTTCCTCCACGTAAAATCGCTTTCTTCTCGTGCTTTTATTTTGTTTTGCTACTAAACTTGTGCAGCGTTTGTGTCTTGGAAAGTACTTTACTCCCATCCAATTCGGAAACGTCTATACTGTCGGAGAGTGAACGATTCCTTATAACATAAGCCAATACTGTGTAAAATATACGAATATTTAAAACTTAACTGTTGACGCAGTGTTACTTATTTTACTGTCTTCGAGAGGATAAGAGATGAAGAATACAATTTGAGACGTTCACACATACACAGGCAATGGTATATGGACAATAAGACGCCGGTTATCCTCCATTTTTTAATTACATAATCTATTATGTATGAAATTACTTATACTAGTTCAATGTAAGGGCTGAAGTCAGTAATGCAGATTAGTCTTCTGAAGGTTTTCCCTCTGCGATGTTGTAACATTGATTTTTGCATACTTGAGACTTAAACATTACGGATGATGGGTCTGAAACGACAGATTCTAGAAAATCTGTATAATAGATAACAAAGGACTAATTAGTTTTAATTGACGAATTGGTTATCTTTAGACCACCAAATTAAAAATAATCAATTAGACAATGGAGAAAAATTATGTTCCCTACGCATATATAAAACAACTTCTAAGCAGAGGTGTATAAAAATATTTATTTTTATTGACCACAGATAAAAATAAATTAAACAACGTTTCTCGCTTTTCATACTAGTTGTTTATATTGGTAGCATCACTTATAACGCACTAATTTACTAAATAAATTAATAAAACTTTATAAATACATTAGCTAATTAAAACTTAAAGCTCATGTGGTATCTAAATTGGGAATAGTTTATTAAATAACTTAATTTGTGTAAAAAAAAAATAAGTTTTTGCGTGATTAAATATATACTTTTCAATTTTTATTTGATTTTAACTTATCCGTCCACTTCAACATGATAGTCGGCGTAATTTTCAAAAACACGTCAGCAAGTCTTCCTTAAATATCTTCTTCGCTTCGGTCTCATGAAATGTTTACTGCCCATCCAGTACACAACAATTACCAGTTCAGTCGAAACAATAGAATGACTAGTCGAGATATATGTTATTGGAATGAAGTGGATTTATTAATGATGCTATTATTTCTGAAAATTCACTGTGCTGTTAATATAGCGTGTAAAAAAATAATTAATCTGTCTCTGTTGACCTTTGTTTACACAAAATTAAATTAAATTTCTGTACAATGAAATAAATTAATATTTAAAAAGTTACTTTTGTCTTATTTATGCTATAAAGTCTTTACTGATGTAATTAAGTCTTTATTTTAATCAAGTTTTTTAATTGTATATAAATAATGTAAGTTCACTTCCCTTTTATGTCGACTGCAGCCCCTTAAGGTCCTATCTGGATGAATACTCTATCTGGCCTACTTATTCTGACGATTAGTTGATTTACTCTGTCCGGGTTCAGAGTCGCTTTCGGGCGTGTAAATATTTCTCACGGGCACGATTACATACACTTTAGTAGTCGCGAACCGATACTGTTACTGCTAATGGTGTTTAAGTCTTACACCTGAAACAGTACACTTGAAATGTATGTGCCCTAAAAGGAATATCTTGCACTATCGTGGTTTGGACAATTATAATACTTCTGGCAATAACTCAACAGGAATCTTCTAACTTCTGTTCGTTGCGATTGGCAAATGACTGGGCTAGAGTAACGTTCACTCGTTATCGATTCCAAAGAGAAGCTGATCTATAAGTTCGTTGTCTTTTCCATCAACTGCCTTTCTCGTATTCTGATTGGTTCTTCTGTTTGTTCTTCTCACGTTATCCTTACACATAGTGAATGTTACTGAATAAGGTTTCGGAACAGAATAATTCTTGTTCAAAAAACTTGAAATACTTTACGACCGATTTATGGGCTACAAAATTTTTTTTTTTTTAAAACGCATACATTCAGTAACTAATTTTTAAAGTAACTACTGTCATCAAGTAGGTATTTTAATTATGAACATTTTAATACAAGTCCCATCGCAAAATTTCCCATATTTCTAAAGTTGTTTAAATTAACGTGTTTTTATGAATATCCCGTAAACCAATTTCGTACACTCGCACACGCGCACTACACCGCCTCACTGCCTCAAAGTCTGAAAATACTAAAACTAACATTTTTAACAATGCTCCTCATCAACTAATTTATAATGTTCAAACTTGCAATCTCTACTTATTCATACAGAGTCTTTATATGCTATCATATGCTTTATTCTCCGCTACATTCCGTATGCAATTAGAATGTCTATTGCAATATATAAACAGTGTACTTATACAATGAACATAAAACTAATACTTATAAGAATATAATAATTTGATTCAATCCAAAGAAAATAATATATGATCTGTGTTATTATTGCATTTGATATCTGAAGTTTGTTTTTATGTTTATTATTCTTTAAATACTTCTATTAAAGTGACTCAGAGGAGATTCGTTGTCATAGCAACTACTAATGACGTCTTATTTGAAAAGTTATTTTATAGCCTGTATTAAGTTAATTCTAAAGAAAACACGTTCATTACATTTTCTTAAGAAAAAAGGATTATATGAACGAGTTTCTTGTGTTTATATTTAACTTATAATAAGAAGAACTGATCTGATTTCTTTGTATCATTCAAGTATTGTGATGAAAGTTCCTCTAATAAAAAACTAACCTGCGTAAGACAAAGCATAAATCAAAAGTTAAGGATGCTAGGAACATTTAAAATACCCAAGATGGTGAATTGAAATAAAACTAATAAATTGTGTTTGGCTAATTAAACAAAATTATTTTAACTACTGTATACATGTTATATCCATTCTAAACTGCCGTTGATCAACGCCCTATTGTGTATTCCTAAACATTAAAGAAGATAAACTGGTACCGAAAAACCCGTTCATTTATTATTATTATTATTTTTATTACTATTATTTCTGATTTCTTGGGGGGGGGGGTATGGCCACTAAGGCCTTTAGACGGATGACAAAAGTATTTCTCGTTATCAGGGTCGTTCCTCACCTATATATAAGCTTAATAACGAAAATGGAAATTCGTAAACACATAGATGCAAATCAATCCTTTCAGAGCCGTTACAGTAAACTTGCTGCTTTTAGGAACGACAGAGTTCTGACGGCCGCTAAGTGTTCATGTCTGAGGTCATTTTACAGCTTAGGCCTACTTTATACTCCGTATTTCCGTATGATGTCTGGAAACACCACCACAGTCTTCGGTTGGTTCATCACAAGTGCCCCACCCCCGCAAGTGCATTACGGACACTTCATTATGTTGTCAGATTGGTGCGTCCAATTCGCAACCTGTTTTTGCAAATTTGTTTAGGACAACTACAATCACTAGCCATTTGCCACTTACGGACGTTCTGTTTCACTGCACTACGTTTACTATGCAGTGCTGCTACACATTACTAAAAGTGGTTTCAACATTGCAAGCGTCAGATGGAAACGTTTGTCCATCCCTTAGCACTGTTAGACTCCGATATGCTATAATTGTTTGTCGGGCGACTTCCGTTGCAATTTCCTCCTCTGTACAGTTGAGCAGATCCTGGCACACTACGGCCCCCTTTGTGATGTTCACGGTGGTATGAAGACTCACTTCCACATTGATCTCGCCTATTTTCTTCAGTGTTAACAACATCTTACCCTGTTGGTCATTAGGGTCTTCATTAGTAAGCACTTGCGGCTTTTCTGATGTTTTCTGTTGACAGATTTTTCTATCAAAGAGGGATTCACTTTCATGAAGTTACTTTCCTTTTGTTTTACAATTAAAAATTTTGTCGCCATTGGCTGATGACGCCAAAAAACTCTCCGCATCAACTATAGAGTAGTGCCTTCTCTTCGCCCTTTGAATAAAGCTTTATCCTAGACAAGATATTTTAAGGCAAACCTAAATTTTTTGTGAAACTAGCGTGTAGATTCCACGAGCACCTGGCGGGGAAATAAACAGACCCCCGCAGCATAATCCTCGAGTCCCACAGCTAGGACTAAATACAACAGGTTACGTTCGGCTGTACATCATTCGCGACTAACTAATCTAGAGCCGTCCACCCACTCTCAGGATAGGTTCCACCGTGTGTTGCGATGAGTTTTCAGGCGGATCACACATCCTTGTCCTAACTCAGTTACCACTGCCCTGTTAGCCAGGTAAAGAAAGAGTGACAGCTGTTGACAGCCCCTCCCGAGGCCAAGATGTTGTAGGCTCTGGCGTAGGGTTGGATCTTGGGGGGCATTATTATTATTACTAGCTAAAAGCATGGGTTTGTGGTGACTCGCGAAGCTTAAATACAAAAAATTTTATTATGTTCAAATAAATAATCACAATATTTATATTTGAGCTTCACGAATCACCATCAAACCATGCTTTAACTAGTTAAAAAAAAGTAATTTTTGGTTTTTCGAAATAATATTATAGGTGGAATTGGAACACAACCACTATTTTTATAGGTTGAATGAAAATAATTTTCAAAACGAACCATTATCACTCGTGGCATTTGATCAGGTGGACCATGATTTTCTTAATAGATAATATTTTCAACGTAACCCAAAATAAATTTGCAACTTCCTTTTTCAACCCACAAATTAGAACGTAACATAACTTTAGATCCAATTGATAAACTTATAAATGGTTCAAGTCCACCTGATAATTCTGCACTTGCTGATTTTGCTTTAGCACAGTTGTGGAATATAAGCAACTGGTTGACGAAATTCTTTTAACTTTTGATGATAAAGTTCTTTTACATTTTTATTTGTTGCAAATAGCCTAATTGCATCGTTGAAAAAATGACGTTCATTTTGTGAAAAGTTTGTATACTACGTGTCATTAATATTTCATAGCCTTGAACTGTATATTCACCATTACTAACACGATCAAGTATATCACGAAATATTTGTTGAGATTCATTTTGTAGAAATGATGATAAAAAAAATACTTTTGAATACTTGATGTAAATAATAATTTTCCTTCTAAAAAGAAACCATTTCCTTCAATTTTATCACTGTAAAGTGGTCTGTCATTAACAGGAGGTAACTGATTAATATCCCCCAAAAAATATACAAATAATCCACCAAACGGTTTAACTTGTCTTGATGGAATAGCTCTGCGTACTCTTAAATCAATTTTCCTCAAAAGACTACATCCAATCATACTTATTTCATCTATAAACAGAAATTTACAACCACAGATTTCCTGTTGAAATTGAGCAAGTGAGTATGAACTGAGTTCTCTAAATACTTTATGTACTCCTAACAAAAGTTTGGAGTGTATTGTTGATCCATTAATATTAACAGCAGCAGCACCAGTTGGTGCAAGCAATTGATAAGAAGATGATCCCAATGTTTGATTCAATCGCAAGTGAAATAATTAATTAAAGTACTCTTTCCAGAACCGGCTTTTCCTTGAATAACAATTCTTTTAATCGGAAGTTCTTCTGGTATAACTTGAAGACTTGCCTGTTAAAAGTTCCAGATAGGAAAGCATGTCAGACATTTTTCAAACTATCTTCATGTACAAGAATAGACAAACACACTACTTTCTAAAATAATAGTTTTTGGCTCAGTGTATTTCCTGTGAAACGTTTCTAGTTGAAATTTTGAGCTAAATACGTGAATTAATTTATGTTTCATATACATTAAGATAAAGAAAATAAAATTTAAAAAATGCGTTTTATATTTTCACTACGTTTTGGTTACGCATATGTTTCTGATAAAGGCTCAACTAAAATTCTACACCATCACATTCACATCTTCTTCCATTGCAGTTAAAAACATTCACCAATTAGTCGTCGTTTAAACACATTTTTAACTAAATTAAATATTAAATAACAGAAGTTTTGAATAAATTTAGATTTTATTATTTTCCAATTGCATTTTTAAAAATTGAAAATGCATGTTCTCGATAGACGTTTTTCAGGTATTGAGAGAAAAGTACGATATTCACTGTAAAGTGTGGACGTCTCGTAAGTGACTGAGTTCAAACGTGTGCCCGCTCGCACATACGCACTTGTCTATACAATGGGTATACGTGTAAGTCAATATGCAGTAAAATGTTTTATCAAGCCTCACATCTCTAACTGGCAGCTTTCTCACTTTATTGTGTTCGATAATGCCTCGGTTCTTGGGTTGGACGTAATGGCCACTTTTTGTGCTTCTATATATATATAGGTTTATATATCTACGTATATTTAACTCTGTTAACGGGGGTGTATAGCATATCTGTAACGCAAATTACAAATTACAGGAGGAGTTGTGTAACTCATTATGAAACGATCAAATAATTATTGGTGCGAAAATGTAACTAAATTGTATATAATGCAGTAAAAAGTTTCCATAAATAGACATAAACTTCAGTACGAATTTTGTATATTATGTAGAAAATTGTTCTTAGAGTTGCAACATAACCATTGCCATTTGAAACAAAAAATCAACAACTACTTCTAAAGCACATCCATTTTAGAAGCACATTTATTTTTATGTAAAATAATATTTTCTGCTACGTTTTGCTTTTAATTAAAGTAAATCTCTCAAATTTATGTTTGTTTTCAAATGACGTTACTTATGTATAATATATTTTCTCGAATGAAATCCTGTACAGATTTTATTCGAAATCTTATTTAATTTAATTGGAATTTTAACAAACTTATTGTACGCCGAAACTAAAAAGTGATTGTTACCGCCTCAAATTTGTTGCCTTTTTTCGCAAAAAGTGACAACTTATTTCAGTGATTTTCTTGAAATATCAACGACATAGCACTGGGATCCGTTTTGTATATACTTCACGTTAAACAACACGCGGAGATACTAATTTTGCGCCATAATTTGTGTTCCAGGAATTTTCAACTTGGGAACAGAATTATGAAATATTTTTACCTTGCTGTAAATCGTAAACAACGTTCTTAACGATCTTTGTTTAAACATTTTTTTATTTTTAGCTGTAGAATCGTCTCCAAACTTTTTTTCACGCGCGCCCGCATGCCCCCCCGCCCAACACACACACACACACACACACACACATTTGTTCGAAATTACTAAAGGTTTATCGATTTACTATACGTTTAGCCTCCTTAGTTTTATTACTCTGTTGTAAATTCTCTAAATTTTCTAATCTTCAAGTAATGTGCCTATGTCTACTGCTGCTTACAATTTTCCATTCATTTCATTAATTTTCTTATTCAGTATCGAAAACAAAACAAGTAATATCTTACAAAAGTACCATTCAAATTGTAAGTATCTTAATTCAGCGATAACATATGAAAAAAGATTACAGCTCAGTGGAAGATATTACGTGTAGACTTGTCTTGTATTCGGTACGACAAATTGGGAAACAATAAAGGCATTACTGACTCTACAATTAAACACTCGTAATACATATTTATAAAAATGTTATACTGGGAGACTTCTAGCCTGTGTTCATATGATAAACATTAAATCCTGTCTTTATTTCCTATCGTAACATTAACAACATTTGCTAAGGGATATTTTTGATATGGCATTACCGTATTAACAGAAAACCATCATAACGATATTTCTTAAAGTTACGCATTTAAAGTTACGTTGAACGTGAAAGCAGAATATGTATAAAAACATCCCTCCACTGACATATTAGCCGAGAAACGTTTGAACTTTGCCTTTCACCTTCTCTGTAAGAAATCAGTCCTTTGGGTGTCACACAGTCTTTTCCTACTTTACACCTTATCTGTTGAAACAGGTGACGTAACCCCA
Source organism: Magicicada septendecula (assembly GCA_034769895.1). Classification (NCBI taxonomy): domain Eukaryota; kingdom Metazoa; phylum Arthropoda; class Insecta; order Hemiptera; family Cicadidae; genus Magicicada; species Magicicada septendecula. The sequence continues at coordinate 1,024,481,630 of CM068367.1, forward strand.
GTCGCTAAGCTTTAACATTTTTCTTACTACAACGTAAGATTTACATAAAACGGTTAGGAGACACGCTGACAATAAGACTTGGTATATAAATACGTATATGTAGAGAAGTTAAAGTGTTCTTTTCTACTATTTTGTTTTTACATTTTACTATCTTTTTATTATCAGGTCACAGATTAACACTTTGTTTTCATAACTGAAAAGTTAAGCTAGTGTTGCTTATTAAGCTCACATTAGGCCTACTCTGAAAGAACGAAAGCTTTATCATTACATTTATTTTTTTTTAGAACTTGCTAAACGTCAGAACTTGGCGAACGACAGAAGTAATTGTATCAGAAGTACAATTTATACATGTTCACTCATTTAATACTTAGTTATTTAGTATACTTACTATTTATTGTTTATTAATCTATTTAATTTATATATTTAGCATTGCGCAAAATGAGAATGAAAGTCATAGGTCTGAAAGAAATCAAAACGTGAATCTGTTTCGAAGTAATGCTGACCTGAATGGAATTACCACGTAAAAGTTACAGATCACATATAAGTTTCAATTATTAGCTAAATCGTTAGCTGTTAAATCATTAGTTAAATCACTGTACAGTATATTTGGTGGTATTAAAGACGCAATATGTTGATAATATATTGTGAGTAAATATAAAATTATTAACAATATTTATACGTAATAAGATTGCACATGGTCATGCACTCCACGCTTTACTTTGGTTTCCAAATTCATGATGATTCTCTTCCCTTCCATAGAAATAGCTGTAAGCGTTATGCTTTCATAGTATAAATATTCATCTGTTGCCAGTCACTCCGCTCTTTACCAGTACCATGGGGTTTAGACTATCTTATCATCTTTTTCTTGGTCTTTCTATTGATCTCTTCCTTTCCTCACTTTGTTTACGCACATATTCTCACAATCTTCCTTTCTTAATAATTACAACGTGTTCGCTTCGTTCACTTCTCCTATTATGGATCTAATCTCATATTGCTATCATCTTACATTTTTGTCATATTTATTCATTTCTATCAATTTATTCGCATCGCCTGGCTGTTAACTAAGAAGGCCACAATTTACTCCAGGCCAGATTTTAGAATGTTTCTCCAAGTACCGGCTGCAGTACGTAATATTATCCGTTATAGTGCATGCTTTCCAAAATTGTTCAATCTCTACATAGTTTTCACAAAGGGCCAAATTTTGCGAAAACACTTTCTGTACCGCCCTTCGAAAACACTCGGTGACGCCTTGGTCCATCGGTTGTAGTAATCTTGTTGTACTACCAGGAAGTAACACACATTGGATGCCGCTGAATAGGATGAACTTTCTACTAAATGATCAAAAGGATGTGTTATACCATTATTCAACCCTAATACAGCCTTTTCTGTCACATTTTATTTTCTTAGTGAAGACAATACTCAATCTCAGTACTCCCGAGAACAAAATTCTTACCTCAGTCATTATTGAGAAATTTCTTTGATCATCCATGCTTTTTTTTCCATAACGTTTCACGGATAGTAACCTACAATTGATGTTTTCAAAAAATAGCGTAGCTTTCTCGCCTTGCCGATGACAGCTAACAGATTTTATGGCACTTAATTGTTCCCACTACCGTTGAAACAAACAAGAACTGTAAATCATTCTTTGCTCACCTTATATCACGTTGTTATGGGAGAGATTTTCAGTATACTTTTGTCTCAACACAATTATTCAATTGGGCCGCGGACAATCCCAAATTATTAATACAAGGATTTAGTTTTTCCCGATATCGCGACACTATGTCACTGTTTAGACTGAGTTTCTTCCCTTCGATCAGTAGTTGTCCAATACCTTGTCTCTTCTTGGATATATGGAGCCAACCCTGACATGCTTTAAATTTTGAATCACCATTGAATCTCCACTATAGGTAACGTGTGTTGTTTTGAAAGCAGTTTTAATGTGTAAGAACTTTTATGTGTCTACTACTTATGTGTACAATTAAGCTACACAGAGAAACAGAAAAATAGCAACAACATGGCAGGGTTTATTACTTATTTGAGATTGACAAGATTTCCTTTGCCTGCTGATGCCGGTGTGTCAATTATGCCTTTGCCTTCTTTTACGGAGGCGGCAAAAATTTAAAGGTCCAAAGTTTGAAAAAGTGCAAAAGTCCATGTGGGGTAAGAAATGAAAAGAAATTTTAACCAAAATATAAATTTAGTGTTTATTTTTGAAAATTACAAAATTTTGGTACTCCGGAGGTCAAAAAGTAGGTGAAAATTTTGATAAAATCGTAATAATTTACGTGGCGTATAAAATTAAAAGGAGTTTTAATTAAAATCTAAATGTAGTGTTAATTCTTGGAAATTTCAAAATTGTTTGGCACTATAACTTCAAAATAAAAAAATATGATAAAAATTTTAGAAGATTGTAAAAACCTAGCCGGTCAGACTAAAGGAAATTTTGACACAAATCCGATTGTTTGCCGTTTTTAGCCTTTATTGTATGATTGGTCTACAAAAAACAATAGGTTAATCGGGATTTCGTAATTTTTCTGATACTGAAAAATTATTTAATATCAAAATTTAATTGAAATTAGTGAGCGATTTCTACACCTTAGGGAGCATACTAGTATTAATGAAAACTAGTTTAACCAAATATTTTAAAATATAAAAAACTGTATTTACAATATTACTAGATTAAGTTTTATATTAATAAGGTTTTTTTTGAAATTCTTTAAATAGTAAAATCATAATCAAGCTGTCTCATTTTACTTCAGTAGTGCATAGTTTGTATAAGAAAATGTTGGTTTGGTTTGTGTTATGTTAAAAGGATCAAAGTCCAACTTACCGTACTAGTGTTGTAAACATAAAGGGAACAACCACAGTTTTTTCAGGAAGAGGCAACCTAACGTTTTTTAGTTTGTACAAATGCTTTTATCTTTTAGCCCCTAATATTTTTAATGTTGTAGTCGAATCTGAAAGCGTATGTAACACAATACTTTAAAGGGGAACACATTGTGGAAGTAGCAATTCTTTAATAGCAGGACAACTATTGTGTACACTAAGGAGACATACAGTACTCTGTGTGGGAAACTTACATTAGAGAACTGAGTAGCTGGGTGTGACACAAAAGCACGATACAAAGCCTCAAAAGCTTTTTTCCTAAAACAAACAATATTCTGCCAACTGCTTGCAAATGCGTGAGAATCTATGACAGCCGTGCTGGTCCTTTCTTAATATGAATATTCACTTAGTTTTCTACATTTTATTAAAAATTGTAAAGGATATTGAGTTACACCTAACAAAGGATTTTGTCGTAAAATATTAAAGTAATAAGTATAAAAGCTCGAAATAAATCATTAAAAACCAAATTATGTGAAATGTAAGATGTCCACAACTTTTGCTTAGTCCCTCCTGCCAAGATATGTCGGCAGCTTCAGTTACATCTTCAGTTGTTCTTCACTTCCCAGTTTATTTCACGCCGACTGTTGAAGACAAAGTTAAAATCTTTCACGGAATTGGCCTTCGTTCTTAGTGACCATCCATGGACATAGGTTTATCTCTCACGATTTTTAACCACAGCTACTCTATCTCACCGTGTGTGTGTGTTAATGGGCACGTGGAGAAGCATTACGAGAGAGAGAGAGAGAGAGAGAGAGAGAGAGAGAGAGAGAGAGAGAATTATTTATTAATCAAAATGTACAAAAATATTATTAATATTTCTCCCTCTCTCCCTTCTCTGTGTCCAGCACAACTGCAAGATACGGGCTGAGGCTTGTCAGTTGGTTTTTATGGATAAGCACTTGGTAAGTCTGCTGCTTGATTAATTGTAACCCACAGTAATGACCTCTGTCACGACGTCTGCTCAAATTGCAGCTTTCGTTTAGCCTCACGACACTAACATCAATAACATCCCATAGTAAGAATTTAAACTGTGCCTATACTTATATGTATACAATTTCCCAAAGTATGAAAGTGTTTATTATTAAAAATAAAATCACTATATACTTTATATGCCAAACGTTGTGTGTATCTAAACACTAATAGTTAATCATAGATTTAACCAAAATTAATATTTGTGTCATATTTCTAAAAGTATTATACTTCATCATTCATAATCTTTAGAAATGATCCTGGCTCGACTTATATTTTTAGCCGCTGGAATCTTTTGATCCGGGGAATCTATGTTTTATTTTCCTGGATATGAGACTGTGACTTTCAAACCGCAATGATCAGCGGACGTTTGAATGCCAATCCTATCCAAAAATCTCCACTGTTAAGAAAGTATGAATACAGTTTAACATAAACAAATCTCTAATGTGTAAGAAAGAGGCAAAACTTATGTTGACGGACACTGAGAGTACAGAATTAATGGGAAAGCGAGCGGCTAAGTATTCGCAGATTAAAGAATTAAAGAATTAATCATAACAAAAAAGGTACTGGCTACAGTCTAACTGATTACTGTGTACAGACCGTGAACCAGATTGATATGAAAAAATTTAAGAATAATATCCGAACCGTAGGTTAAATAATCTGTTCCCATCAGACAAGAAGATGCTTATACGTTAGTTGTGAGAATAAAATACGAATTACAAAAATATAGAAACGATCCTTAACCATCACATACAGAGCTTACGTTTGAATTCGTGTGACCATATTAAACAAACGCCATAAAGTGGCAAATTGATAATGTAGTGATCACATTATGAAATAAAGTTAAGAACCTGTTTTATCACGGGGCTTGTATATTACTAAAACAACAGACATGACGTTTTGATAGTTGGAAGTGATTAGTAGACATGAAATGTCTTGAGGACGTCATTATAGTGAGAAACTGTTGTACCAATATTTGTATTAGTATACGCGTACGCGGGCGTTAGTATGTGTCCTTGTAGGTTTTGATAGTTGTTTCTTGACTTTTTGTTCTTCCAGATATGACTAACCTATCTTCTCCTACTTGTTTTGATACCTTCCTCAGAAATACTATACTTTATATAATCTTTTTGTAGAAGAGAATAACCATTGTATCTAGAAGACGGGCAAGGGAGAATAAGAACCGTTGTATAAATATTTATATATTTTATTTAAACACTGAAAAATGAGTGGGAAGGCATTCTCTCAACAGTAGTCAGGCAGTCCTAATGGCGAAGGTAGAGATGATAATTATTATTGTAATATATTAATTAAAATGAAATATGATAGGCCTAAACTTATTTAAAAAAAGTGTTCAGAATACATATACCTATTATTAATGTTTATAGTAGCATTTCTACTGGTCGTTATTACATGGAGACTTTTTTCACATTCCTATATATTTTTCCTTTTCTATGCATGTTTCTCTAATGGCCATTGCCATCGTTCGCAGTCATAGATTTCTGCTGTTTTATTATATATAACTGAACTTCCTTCCTTACTGATTTTACTGTGTACAGACCGTAAACCAGACTGATACGAAAAAATATAAGAATAATATCCGAACCGTAGATGAAACAATCTGTTCCTATCAGATTATACAAGAAGACGATCATAACTAACAACTGATTAACTGAACTTCGTAACAACTGATTTTACTTTTCTTGCGTTTTATAGTTATTTTATAGTCAAAGTTGTCTTTTAATTTTCTATTGTTCTGAATTACTATTTGTTATGTAATGTTTTTCATAATTCTCTCTTTATGAGTTTAATGTGTCAAATACATTGTGATAATGCAGTGTAACAGAATGGTTCATTGTTTACTACAATACACTGAAATTAGAAGGAACACAGAAAAGTGCCCATTACACAGTTGCTTATAGGTGTCCACAAGCCAGAAACTCAAGGAGAGCTTCAAAAACGTTTTGTCAATTTGTTTTCTTTATTCTTTTTGCACTCTTCCACTTTATACACATTAATACCGTTGCCCTCACAGAAATAGTTACTTATTTTAAATTTATTAACCAGTTTAGTAAAGAAGATTTAGAGATTCGTAAAGCTATATAAATGTTTCATTCAACTTTTTCTTACCACGCGGTGCAAATGAATAAAAATAAAAAATTGTTTTTGATTAACACAAATATTTCGTATAAAGTACCAAAAAGTTTATTATTTCTCTTGTAGTGTCGATGATGGTACACATAACAAAATAAAATATTTTTGTAATTAAATGCGTTTTAAAATAAATTGTTGCTAACTAAATTTTTTTTTTCGGAGAAATTACCTTAGAAGATTGGGGAAAATTTAGGAGGAATTTATCCTAATGTTCTCGATATGTATGACTTCAGAAATGATAAAACGTATATTATCAAACCACTGCATTTAATGAAATGCCCCAGCTCTTTTACATAGGTTCATAAAATGGTTAAAAGAATACAATTTTAGACAATTTATTTAATTTGTTTCGGGTGTTACGGATGCAAAAATTAATTTCAATAATTTCCGGGAACGGATTTTTTCGGCTCTCAAAAAAATACACAGTGCTAGTTGTAGATCTTTACGCCACAATTGTGTTTATGACTAACAATGGTAAGGCAGGGATAATTGTGACGTTAATGTCATTTGCCTGTTACTGCATTATGATTAAACATTTCAAATAATACGAATCTACTACCGAGTAATTGATCGATATTAATAATACACGAATGGCCGTGAATATTAATACAGTATATTACTATTTCATTGTGTACAAGGTATGGTTGTACACTCATAAAATTAAAAGAAATATTATTTTAATGCATTTTGCCAAATAATTATACGCTTTATAAGTACTTTATCTTTGTAACTATAAAGCTAATAGCAAATAACATAATCTCAGTTTAATAATGTTATCATACGTTCACAGAGAAATAAATATCGGTAAGTAACAATAGTTCAATAAATAACACTTATCAATAAATAACAAGAGTATTTCTGATTTTGTCATATAGTATTTTGTATTTAGTATTTAGTTACTACTAATGTTCAGGTCGAGTGTAAAATAAAAACAATTATAATTACTTGGTAAAAATAATAGGGGAATCTCTTTAAAATATTGTTCCTAATTTTCCACTTTAACTGCTTAACAGAATGTACATAGTTTACAAAATACATTTAAATTAGAATAACGTGCGCACGCACACGCACACACACACGCACACACACACGCACACACACACGCACACACACGGCATGGTTCATAATCTCGAATACATAGGCCTATAGCGTTTAAATGTAGAATGCCTTCAATAGTTATTTTGCCAAATATATTATTGTGATTTACAATAAGAATTAAATAATTATATTTAAATCTAAAAGGAAGTGAATATTGTATTAAAGCGGCGCTAAATTAATTAATTTATTGAAGTCATAACCTGTTATTTGTTTTAATTTATTTATGTAATATCCTAATCTAGTTATTTGGAATAGTGGTTAAGGTAAGTTGTAATCGAAGAGTTGTTACAGTGCTCTAATTTTCAAGATAAAACAAATAGTAATATCACACAATTATAATTTCGGGCGCTGTCATGAAACTAAGAACGGTAAAGAACGTAACTGCATTACATTAGTGGTGCATTACTTGCTACACATTACATGTGGCTCATAGCTCACTATTGATTTCCCAACTGATAAGACCTCGTTAACCGCACATAATTAAGAGTCACATTAAGGTCATTAGGTTTAGACAAACTCACACTCCGATTGGACGTCGAAATAAGCTGTCCACTCTCAGATGATTGTAACCGTTGACATTCAGCTTTGTAAGCTAGTGCACTAGCTATTAGTCCATCCGGACTCCGTTACGTCTGATGACCACCAACTGTTGTTATTCAAACTTAGTTTTTATAATTCAGTTCTAATTTATGGTCAACGAAATATTTGAATATGTGACCGCATAAGGGAGCATAGAGACGTGCATTAAAGAACACCTTTATATGTTTGATCACAGATAACATTGATTCAAAAATGAAACGTTTATTTACTTTTTACTGCAAAGCTGCAAACCTTGAACGTCATTCACCTAAAACCGTTTAAGAATATCTCTCGATTAATGGAAGTGTGTATTTTGAGTAAACACTGTTCTACATCACGTGTTTAATCTGTTTTCTCAACCGCTTTCAACAGCGTAACGCTCTTGTCATTGAGTACGTGTACGTAACGCCAGGCGAAACCTTTTAAAATAATGGTTTCAGTTCTGTTTCCGACAACCATTAGATTATGTACCAGGGGATCCGTGACTACACCTCCGTTTTCCACATCGCTCTTTAAAAATGAGAGCTCTGGTTTCTTGTTTCCTTCACCATCTGAATAGTAGTTACACACTTCTAACCGTTTTAATATGGTAAAGCTAATCAAAATCTATTTAAATATACGTATTTACCGACAGTCTTACAGTGACAAAAAAATGACACCTCCCAACCATTACGGAAGAAAAACAGTGGCTTAGAAATTTTAACTCACAAAACTTGAGATATCTTGGAGAAAAATGAGAAGTGTTAATTCATGTTGTCATGGAGGACGATCTGACAAATGCTTTTTGTTTTCGTGAAGTATTAAGAAATTTATCTACAATACTTCATATCTTCCCAGTTAGACATTAAGAAATTTTATGTGAATATGACGTCATGTACTGAGGCAAAAAGCGGAGATCATTATGAGTCCTAACACAAAAATAATATAAAAACGATATAACGAATTCTTAGAACATATAAAGAAGGAACAATGCAAATATTTATGGTATGTCACAACAGTCCTGACTGAACAGAGAGTTGCTAAGTAATGTTTTAATTACATAATATTATAACATTAGGTCAATCACGAAAATTGTATCAGCCAAGCCATTAAGGGAAATTCCTCAAGTTGGTTAAAGAATTTTAGAAAGCATTTTAAGAGTTAGTAGGTAAGGTAGCCTATCTGTTGGAGACGTTCAGAGTATAAATACTACATCTGCACTGACCCTTAGGCTTATATAAATATTTATTTATTATAGTAATTATATTGTAATAAATGTTTCATGATCGAGTCGACGATCTGAAACATGTAGCCTTAGCGTACACAGTCCGTGCATCGTAGGCAAAGAAGCTGCAGTCAGTTTTTATTCAACGAGTACATGAATAGTAGTCTATTGCAAGATGTTGTAACTGCACAATTGGTAATTCTAATAATTGGTATTTTTCGCATTTTGTACTTTGTCGTGCCACAAAAGGCAAGGTTTCGCATAAAATTCACGATTTGTTCAGACAAAATGCATTGCTAAACACACGACGTACCTACAGCAAGTCACAAATTTATACATTTCACAAACAATCGTATAATTTGATGTTTTATAATATTGCAGACAATAACTTTAAAATTTAATGAATAATATTTACGTAGACTTGCGTAAGTAAACTCATTGATGTTTGTAGAAATTAACATAATACGATACATTCTCATTATCACATTATCATTACGATATAATTATCATTTAAACAAGTAAGTAGTTTGGTTTACAAAGCAACAATCGGTTCCTCATAACATTCCAATTTCCTTTCTTTAATTATAAAATTTATTTAAACAAAATTACCACTGCCATGAAATTTACGATTAAAATCTAATTAACACTCAAATTGTAAAGGTCTTTTTTTAATTACAAAATGAATATAAATTCCTCCAGTCTCAGGTTTTGGAATTGAAAGCGCTCATATTTTGGAAGAAGATCTTTCTTATCCAGCCTATGAAAAAATGCAGAAAATTTCCAGTACAAGTATATACGCCAATAGGACTCATGAACCTTCAATAATTAATTACCCCGTCTTACTACCGTAATCTGTATTTTAAAATAATTACTAAAGCTTATAGTTTCTTCCCGTTTAGTAATGTTGAATAGTGGCTTGGTGTGTACAGATAAAAATATAAAATAAATTTGTACACTTATTTATATATGAAAATAAGTTGTGAATAGGCAGGCCTACATACGATTTAATAATTTTTTAAACGCATAAACTTGCAGAAAATTTATCTTACGTCCGCGTTCGTTTATTTTCATTAATCAGCAGCGGTATTGGTGAACAAATTAACTAATAGATTTACACATAGACTATCTTATGATCCTAAAAAAATATTATAGAAAAATATGTATAAAGATAGCTGTGTAATCGAAAAGGTTTCAAATTATGTTTGCCTTATTATGAGGATAATTTAAATAAGATTACTATCAAAATAACATTTACATTAGAAACAAAAATCTATGACGATATCTTGACGTTAGGCAAAAAAGACTGGCAGCATTTTATACTGAAAAGTCGATGTGAAGAGTGAGGGTGGTGTGAGAGCACTTAAAGTGTCACTCTTACATTGTCTTGCCTCCTTATCAACTAAAGCCAGAAGCGTATTGCTATTGCCACTTCCTGGCCTTTGTAGATATAACTCATCACAAGTAGACTTTATTTAAAACGTGTATTAAGAAACCTGGCTGGCACGAGGTATAATAAAGCACACTTTTTATTCTGAATTGAGAGCGCTTCCTTACTTTGATTGTCAGATCTCTGGAACAAGACGGCATAACGTCATTTTCTCTACTTATTAAATAAAACATGTAATTTTAAAATTTCGTTTCCTGTTTTTAAATATTTAGGTCTAGTTGCTTTTTGTTTTGTTGCCTGGCTATACGATTTTATTTGAAAATGCACCTAATACATTTATGATAAATATTATAATAATATTGTAAATTAGAATTGTCAGTATTATATTTTTATTTATAGAAAAATATTGAGGTTTTGTGAAGCACGAATTCTTTGTAAACAGTAATCAGATCAAATCACGTACATGTTACCAGTAATACCTGTAATCATGTATAACACATACAAGTAATTAACGTACTAAGTGTATCTTACTATAAGAAACTAAGTTACTTATCATTAGGATGTTATCGAATCATCACCATAATGATTACATTTAGAATAGGCCTTTTGTTGGTATTTGGGTTACTACCTACTCTGAGTCTACACTGTATATTGTAATCGTAATCTCCAGTCCCATGATTCGATTTGCATTTTAAAAAGACTACGTTATTGTAATCGAAGTATTCGCAGTGTAAAAAGAAAACATTTAACCTCCATTATCAAGATTACAGAATACAGAAAACATTTTCTAACGCTTCAAGGATTCGTGCTGTATCAGATAATGGGGGAAACAAACATTGTGCAATACATTTGCGTAACACTGGAAACCGTAAAAGTTGTCCTTGCGCATCCAAATTGTTATAGCTTCGTGAATTCCATACTGTTGGCGCTTAGGGGGAGTATTAAATGTTACCCCTCACCATCTTACTAGACTTTACTAATGATTTTTCATCTACTGAGCATTGTTTGGTTTTCACCTCAATAATTAATTGTGCTCAACTTGTGTTCTAGGATATTATATTAACACGGTAAACAAAAATGATTAACTATAATTTTCAAACCGGTAAACATGCCAATATGTCTATAAGTTAGCATAGTATAAATAATTAGGAACAGTTATGATTCAAACAGTCATTACACACAAATTAGAATCTACATCTATCAGACAATAAAATCATATAAAACAAGCATTGGTAGTGTTGTTAATTTATTACAGTCAAATCAAATTCAAATTTGTAACAAATATTCTGAAAATTAATTTCAGACAGTGGTTTACTGATGCGCGGAGGTGTACAGAGCATAACATATTCCTAAGGCTTTCACGGCCGGTGTCAGTTGTATGATTCAAGTTATCCGGGCTGTTTGGCCGTGGTCCATGGTTTATTGCCAAACCAGAAAAACACTGATTGATATTACTAACGGTTATCAATAATTACAAGAGGAAATGAAAGTGAGCAATCAAAGAATCGAAGATCGCGGTTTCTGAAAGTTGCCTGACACACCACAAACTCAGGCAGGTGATATTAGACACCCACTGAAAGCGGGGGTATGGGTAAACGAAACAGGCTGCTGGTTGGTTCGGTGGACCGACCTTAGGAGATATTAGTCACGGAAATCAGCTTGATGACCTTCAAAACATATGCTTTCCTTTTTTACACCACTAGGAGATATATGTGTACTATTAGGCTTACAATATCAATGCTGTGTTCGGTCTTGTTAAAGAATAATGATTTGTTAAATATTTTCATACGTAACTCGGTCATCAAACGTCAAAATTTTAATCAATACAAAACACGAAGTCTACAAAGGAATAGCACTCAATAAGAACGTTTTCGGTAAACCGTTGTTCAACAGGCGATAAACATCGTCCAGAAAACATATATAAACACTTGGGTATTAACCATTCACTTACGAATCATATAAGCTATACATAGCTTATACATAGCTTCTATACATATGAATTGCGTTGTCATTTCATATTTTTGCTTAAAGATTATCTACAGTTTAACTTCAGTGTTATCTGTATTCTTATTAGGGTTAGGGTTAGGGTTACATTATCGTGTTCAAATAATAGGAGTAGGTTTTCCAGTCTTTTTAGTAATATGGTATTATAACTTTATCACAAAGGTGTAAATTGTTTTCTGATCAAATTCGTTGGTTGATTGTCATTATACGATAACCTGACGATAATCAGCTAAAGTGTTTTTAACTTTTCATAATAATTAAAAAATAAACAACTACATCATTTTAATTTAATTTTGTTTTAAACAATAGTCAAGTGTTGAAGCATTTTATTACCAGTGAAGCGTGGCCGTCTTGTAACATATTACATTTTACTGAACTTAGCGTTTTGTTTTATTGATCATACTTCAGCTTTGATGTGAGTGATTTATGAGTACACAGTTTCAAAACTCTGTGACGATATGACTGCACAATAAATCGTGTAAAATAACGACAATAACGACATCCAAGATATAAAATGCTTTATCGCAATTTTATTTCCTAGTTCGGGCAGCAACATGAGTAACCAGATGTTACTGCGCGGCGCGTTAATAAACACACGTCAGGCAGCGATGATATATTGTCGCTATGCAGCTAAAATTCTGTTTCTTCACTACAAGTCCTGTAATCTTGCACAAGCTAATTTTTTCAAAGTTGAATCTGTTAGTTTGCCACGGATATTCTACAAATAATTAAACTAGAAATGATGTTAAAGAGAAGATAACGTTTGCATACTTCATAATTTATGGTAGCGAAAACACTATGTCAAAGCGAAAATATAAATTTTGAAAATTAATACGTAAATGTTATAATCTTATAATATAGTCTCCAATAAAGCCCTATTAAGTCTCCAATATAGTCCTATATTGGGGGTGATAGTAATGCAAAAATGAAACTTGTAGAATGGTTGCCCATAACTTATTCGTATATGAATATAAATTAGTGAAAATTACCAATACACTTTTTCAGTTTTGGAACACTATATTTTCAGATAAAATTTTAATTAAATTTCAGTAAGCCTTAGCCAGCTTGCGATTGTTTACAAGCTGATCTCACCTTAGTCTATAGGCTTGTTTACAAGCTACCAGAAGCTATGAAAAAGCTTGTAAACCAGCGAAAGCTTTACAAGCTTCATTTATTAAAATAAAATAAAAGTTTATTAAAATTTAATAAAAAAATAATGACAAAAGTTAGAAAAGTGTACTAATTAGAAATTTGTAGAATAACCCTTACACTTGTCATTAAAAAACAATTTCATTCTGTATTTTCAAATATTTTCAAATTTTCAGTTTCCACCGCTTTAGATATAAAAAATTCAGAGTGTCCTTTTGCAGTCATAATAATATACATACACGCATCTCATATTTAATTTTATAATTTTTATTCCAAAAATTTTATAATTTCAATTTTTTCATTATATACAACAGTGTGCTGACCTAGTGAAGTTAAGTTTAATTCTCATGGCGATTGTTAGATGAATTTTATTTTGTTAGAATTTACTTAACATGATTTTCCTTAACAGATGGCTTTATTAGTAAACCCTGTCGTTAACTTTCATTTTCAGTTTTCAAGAAAAACTGGCATTAACTTTCACAAATCGTTAAATTTATGATCGTTAAGTGCGAATGCATGTGCCTTTGTAATGACTACGTAGCTAATTTGAATATTATTTTCTCTATCATTTTACAGCTTAGAGGTTGGATGGCATATTATAATAATAAGAAGATGAACGAGAAAAATAAAGAGATGGAGAAGACGATAAAAAAGACGAAACAGAAGAAACAGAAATGGAACGAAGTGTTAGCATGTAAAATGTCCTTTTGGTAATTTTCAAATTTAAGTTTTTATTATGTACAATTTTTAAGAAAGTTGCTTGAAAGTCTTACTTTCTTTTTGTTAACCTTTGTACTAGCCATCCGCGTCGTTAACATATCGTAGCAGAAAAATGCCGCACATATAGTAAGTTACATACATATTCGATATTCGACCATGCGATTTTCTCCGAGTTTAAGCATGTAAGCGGAGTTTATTTACTCACATAATACGATTAAATAATATTTGCTTAATTAGTTAGTTGTAGCGAGCACGCTTTACGAGTTACATAAGGTTGATTCGTGTTTGAAAAATGAAGAAAGTGAAGTATGTATACATATTGTTACTAAAAATCTGAACCAGAGATTGGAAAACTTCATTGAATTCCGTGTACTTTCTGACTTGGTTCAGAATATAAATGAAAGGTAAGTCAAAGTGCGAACATGTTCTCTTCTAATAATACAATTGAGAACAATATTGTGGGCTACTCCAGACCCAATACAAAATCTTCCTCCCAGCCAACAGACAGATTTGTGTCTGTAGAACTTTATTCTAGCTTGAAAATAATTTAAATTATTTAGAATCGTTAAAAATTTGAAATATCGTTTTATTATATACAGTATTTTTTTAACAATACTTTGAAAGAGGTACTACACTTACACGTTTTTATTATGAAATAAAAATGTAAGTACTCGTATACGACATAAACAGAAAAATTATGCAATACAATGTGAATACTTTTGTTTATAAAGTAATATTAATTAATTTATTTTAATATTCATTTATAAAATAAAGTCTACCTTACTACTTTATACTTAGTATATACTTTATTTAAAACATGAATTGCAACGTTATTTGCGATGAAAATATTTACGCACAAAACTTGGCCATGGGATCTGAGGTTATCTGAGTTACGTCCAACCAAATATAAATAGGCCTATATATATGCAATCTACATCACATATAAAAATGAAGGTTGCAGAGAGGAGAGAGTATCGTCGAATGAAATAGTTACTATAGATTTAAAAAAAAATTTTTTTTTTTGTTCGCTTAAGGCACGTATAAAGTAATTTAATGACTGAACTTCTTCTGCCAGTACTGGCGCATTCTTAGTCTGCCAACTTTCCTCTTTTTCTTCTGACGAGTTCTTCTTGATGCTAAAGTCGCTAAACACAATTTTGTCAGTTATTGAGTCTGTATTTATGTTCAATAATTGTATATCCTTCCTAGTCTCTTAGAACCATTTCAAGCTGGTTTTAGACTTTTGGTCAAAGTTATCAAAGACCCGTTTAATTACGCTATTAGCACAAGAACAGATCGATCCATTGTCTTCAGGCGATCGTAGAACATTGTTCTTCTTTTCCTCAATTATAATCTTCTCTATCTGACAGTAAATTTCCTCTAGCCTCTCAATCTACATTGTTCTATGACTTGCTTACTCCGAAGGGTTTTTCTCTTTCTTTTCATGCAGTTCCCCAATTCCGACTGTTTATTTTGCCATAATGAGTCGAATTTTCAAGTACATACTTAATGTTTGTGATGTATTGTTTTCAAAGGATATCTGTAATCCAGTTTTCTGTGCTGGTTTCTTGAGTAAGTGTGTTTGCATTGTGGCCTATTCTATGTCAGCTAAAATGGCCTGGTTGTCAAGCCAGCTCCCTTCACTTTGTAACCCAGTCTGCCTTATTTGTTGATTCCATCTTCGTCAAGTCATTTCCTGTTGTTGATGGAACGATTTTCTGGTTGTTTACATTGAGTTTATTATCGTCTCTGTGTCCTGAATTTCTGGTTTTAGGTAATTTCATTTAGCTGATTTTAAAGGTCTTCTAGCGTCCCTAAATTGTCGCAGACTTTTTTCTGCTTTGTCCGGGTACTATTTCCTTCAAACAGCTGCTCTTCTTTCTATAGCCTCGCCACATTCCGCAGTTCACCTATTGTGTTTACTTACACGTCGTAGGGGAGCAAGGTTGCCTGCAGCATGCACTATAATGTGCAGCAGCAACTTCTTCCTAAGTTGATCCTGGAATTTACTTCCTCATTTCTCAATTTGTCTACATCAAATTTGGATAACCTAGATTTGTGTTTACAGGTTCTCCACTTCATTAAAGGAAGATGGTTCTTCCGCTTTATGGTTCTTCCGTCAGGTCGCAATGTCCTCTTTTCCCTTCAAAAGCGTTGATCATCTTCTCCTGTAACACTGGGATAAAGGCATCACAAAGTGCTATCAGCCGGGCCAGATGGACCAAGGTTTTTTAAAGAGGTGTTACTTCTCTATCACTTACTATTTTTCCTGGCTTGTGACAGGCAGAGCCTGGTTTTACAAACATTAGACCTAGGAAGGCAGGATTAAAATTATCTTTTATTTAAAAAAACTAAAAAGAGTTAAATATGTGCTCCTTTTTGTAACAATTCAGGCACGTCATATATACACATGTATATTCATCATATTAAGAAATTAACTTTTAGATTACGAAACTAATATTATATAGGTGTTTTCAAAAAACGGCGTCGTACTTCGGGAATTTATTCTACTCATTAAGATAAAGAAAAATGTGCAATAAACATGTGCAGAAAATTGCTTCGTTTTCCGTTCATATATCTGTAGGTCTATTTGCTTTAAAAAAATATATACTTACTGACTAACAAGGTGATAAATACAGTTAAACTTCGTTATATACAGTAAATGTTTTATTTTTTATAAGTAATAAACAAATCAAAATGTTATTTGTAAAATTCTTAAACTGTATTAAATTGAAATGTTTAATTCTAAGTTTAAGAAAAATTATAATTACTTATAAAAGACGTACTTATATAAACCTACTTATAAAAGAAATGTATTACAACACATTAAATTAGCCCCTTCCAATGATACCTTGTTTATAAAACACAGATAAAAATATTTGAC
Source organism: Magicicada septendecula (assembly GCA_034769895.1). NCBI lineage: Eukaryota > Metazoa > Arthropoda > Insecta > Hemiptera > Cicadidae > Magicicada > Magicicada septendecula. The sequence goes on from CM068367.1 coordinate 1,024,498,664, forward strand.
TTCTTAAATTTGTTTCATAACTAAACGTCTGGCCTATTTTTCTTATGAGAACCAGATATTTACATGTAAATTATTTTATAAAATATCTCAACGATGAAGGTTTTTTTTGCTAAATCATATTGACAATAAAAACATTATTAGGGTAATGACAGTCGTTAAGACAATAAACAAAATTATTTGCATTCATGAAACATATGTTTATATCTAACACGAAAACAGTTAACAATACAAAAAAATGATAAGATTTAATAAAATTTTTTAAAACAGCAACACCTAAATTATGAGAATTGAATGGGAGTTAACTGAATCTTGGGGTTTTTTTGGTAAAATAACACAAACATACTGAAAACATTAGTTTTATTTATTACATTAACAAACCAACAACACATTAGGAAATAAAGTAAATTTAAAAAATGATGAAAATATAACTAACGTTAAGTATAGTGTAATGAAATTAATAAAGTATAAAAATCTGAAATTTGTTCTGTATGTTTTAGGAACGAAATATGAAGATTTTAACTTCATTAACAACTTTTTTATAGACAACCCAACATGTGTTATATGTGTCCCCTCTTTCGATCGTTCGCAACTACCCAAGCGTCTTTTTAATAATTATCAATGGTCAATATTTTTGAAAGTAAAGTAAGTAAGTAATTAAATATTTAATTAAACTGATTTTATTTGGCATTTGAGAATAGGGAAATATAATGTACTTTCCTTATATTTCTGACAACACAAAGTATACACGGTTCTTAAGCAAGGTAAAATATTTAAAACATTCCATAAACAAAGTACCTTTAGAATATGAATAGAATGGCAAAGTTTTTGAGTGAAAAGAAATTTTGTTCAATATGTACTAATTTTTTTAATTTAAAATTAAAATGTTCAATCAATATTACAAAATATTATTTTTTTTAGTAACTTTGATTCATAACAGTGAAGAATTTGTTATTAAAGAAGATTTTTAATTGAGTTTATTAGAATGCATACTGTATTATTTTAGTTATTGGAAAGAACTGAATTTATTGGAAAAAATGTTTTATATTGTATTTATTCTGTAAATCAAATAAATGTGATGATAAAAAATGTACTTGTATTTTTTCTCTGGTACAAAATTTAATTTTTAGTTGTATGGATTAATATTCTCAGCTGCCTACGTTTTGACGTTAATTGTGTATATTTATATATTACATGGGGCCGTATATATATACTTTTAAAAGTACATCTTACACTTAGATTTTCCGATTGAGTAATAATACCAGTTCATAGAAACACAAACTTGTTATTTTAGTATCAAACGAAATAAAAGTTTCACCTATCGGTAGAAAAAGTTTATATTGAAGTAATTGTTTTGTACAGGTTTCTTGATAAATTTTGCTGAGAGACTGTATCTAGGTAACGGATAGAGTCCGTCACTTTTTCGTTTCTACGACCTGCATGAAAATTTTTTCGATTAGTAAAGAAATTTATCCCGCTAAATATGCTATATAACCATTATTTAAAAATACTTTTTTGTACACTACTAGTGTTGTATGAAGTCTTTTCTGACATATACCTATGTATAGGCGTTTGGCCTTTCAACTCATTTTTATCAAGTAATCTATTTCTTTTAATATGTAAGACTCGTTTTGTATAACCGACTGTGTAATTTTGTAATTCCATACTGTTATAAGTTTAACTGGAATTCCCCTTCCTTCAATGCATCTATCTACCTATCAAATTATTCAGAATTCCACGAAATAAAAGGTACATATGTAATTAACACTGGCAATAGTCAAGGCAGTGTACTTGATCTCATTATTCTACACACGTTATAAGGCTGACTCTTTCCTGCTAACGTAAGTCTATTCACAACCACTTTTGCCGACGATAATGCAATATTTGTAAAACACGATAATCTAAAGCCTAAGCACATAATCTGTAGGCAAGTTTGGGTAACGCATAATGGGTAACTCGTGACGTATAAAATTAGTATTTTTATCATTTTATATGTGTACACACAAAACACCCCCTCTCCTAACACACAGAAACTTTCGCGCGCATATGAGAATACAACAGAAAACAACAGAAACAACACCCTATCAACAGACAACAGAACAATTAACCCCCAGAAGTCACTACAAATAACAACACTACTTTACTAGTGCTACTTTGGCCTACGCCTAAACAACTTTAACGACTCGGAAGACTAATTTGGAGTGTCCACATGCGGAATGAACGTAAACAGGTAGCTATCAAGTTTGAGAAGCGTTTATTGGTTATTCGGTAGACGGTCAGAACGGCATATAGGAATAAAATTCTATCATGTATATGATCTTAATTATGAATATGAAATCTAAAATTCAATAGAGTATAATTATGAAAGCTATCTTCTATACAGCCATATACTACATTATTTTAATAGATATTGGTTTATTTATAGTATTAAAATTTGTCATATAATGTAAATCACTTGCAACTCCATCGACTCATGAAAGTAGCGGATTTTTCAGGATCACTTACGCAAACGATTGGTAAATTGCTGATTGACAAAACACTGCTTTTCTGTTATTATTCTCATATGCGTTCGAAAGTGTGTGTGTATGTGTTGGGAGGGGTGTTGTGTGTGTGCACATATAAAGTGACTGGCACCAAAAGTAAATTTAGGCGTACATGTTTATTCTTACATCGTTAGTATGAACTCTGAAAACGTCGGAAGAAATATTTTTCACGAATATAGTTGAAGATATGATCACACTGCCCACCTTATAATCACTATAGTACTCTGACATAAATATGAATAGCAAACAGTTTAAATATTAACGACTGAATGTTGCTAACACAGTAGACTATTCAACAAAATTAATTCAAGCAGTTTTTATTCACTTAATATTTTATTCATATTTGTATCAAAACACGTTTACACAGTAGCGTGGTCATAATTCATTTTGATAATGTAAGTAAATAGCTAAGCTAACAAACCGTTACAGCGTTATGGCGCAGAAAACAATATGTCGTGAGAAACACTGTATCAGTTACATGCTTATCTGTGCCATATTTTATTACAATTTTATTTCCGCCTTCAGTCAAAAACTCGAGTAACCTTCAATTACAATACATGCCAAGTGGTTTCAGTATACATGATAGATTGTTTCAGAAAAGCATGAATTGTTTTCTACACAGCTTGTATATATAAATTCCGTATGCAAAATTAAATGCGCCTCAATTACGCATTACACATTTCAGCATCATAAAAGTAAATAGGCTACAGTTTTTACATTTGGAAACAACATGTAGAAGAATGAAGGGGAAGACGTACCTAAAACGTGCAGACAGATAAAGGAGTTGTACTGATGATGTAAAATTGAAATCGAAGGGAGAAACATGGTAGAGAGGAAGAAAGAGACAAATTGGTTAGAAGCAAACAGACGAGGCAGACAAAGATGTAGAGCTATAATTAAATACCTATGTTTTGTGTAACAGAAGTTATTATTATTATAAACTCTTTAAATTATAGTAAACGATGCCTTGCCTTAACAGATAAAGAAAAGCCACACAATGAAAGCCACTGACGCAAACTTTTCCATCAAACTCTTAAATTCTTAAACAAACATTTAGTTTTAATTTGGTGATGACTTCCTAATTATCTAAAAAAAAGAAACTATATAAGTGGCGATTCCTGGCCCGATGTGTAGGGCAAGCATCAACTCTAAGCACAATATAAGAACATGTACATAAAACTCCGTTGCTAGAAAAGCATTAAATATGTTCAGGTACGTATACTTGTTTTTGTCGCTGTGCAAAAAATATTCATCAAGTATAATTTGTATGAGGATTAAAAAAGAAGAATTTAGACGAAACCGAAACATCGAAGCATGATAATGTTTTTAGGCTTTTGAAACGTATAATGTGCATAAACTTCAGACTCTCCTGTTCAGCGACGTTCTATGTTGATATTTACTATATAACAAACATTATCATGTTAAAACGACAGAGCCCGAAGTTTTCTAGACTGTGGGGAATCGAAAGTGTGGAAAAAATATACTGTTAACATCATCTGGAGCGTTACATTTTTCGATGACGTTACACATTTTGCATCACGCATTTTGTGGAATGACCCCCAGCCGAAAAACATTATCATGTTAAAAAGTGGCATTTAGCAATCTGCGATTCTACTTCCTAGTTCTAAAAAAAATATGATTTCAACAGCCAGTATCAGGGACGCACCGCGGGTAGATATGCCACGTTGTACGTATTTACACCGAACCGGGACACTGGTAGCGCTCCTAGCGACTTAAGACACTACTAAAGAGTGCTTGCTTTTTTCATCTATGAGAGCCAGAATATACAATATACGTACGTTTGTTCGTAGGTACCAGCAGACCATCATACTTGTAGGTTAAAGTTTTATAAATTTGAGCATTTCTAACTGTAGTCTAATGTAAAACGAAGGCCAAATAATGAAAGCGTAGTTATGGAATCCTAAATAAATGCTACGATTTCTGAAATTATGTGTCTCATAGTGCACCGAAGCATTTTTCGAGGTGATTGTCTTGCGGGCGGAGCGGTCAGTCAGCTCTTAAAACAGCGCACAGAACTGGAAGCGAAGTGATATTAATGACTTCGATCAAATCAAGTCATCAGCATCATTTTGGTTCGAAGATAAGTGACAAATGTGCCGCCGATTTTCAAAAGATGAGAAATGTGAAACAGTTTTTGGTGACAACAATAATGATGATTACTTAATCATTTATTTTGGCTGATTTTCTTTGAGTAAGCACTGCTTGCGTTGCTTGCTCTGAGAACTCGCCTCTGTACTATATAGGCAATTATTTCTCTCTGCCATGGCATTAACTTGTGATTTCAACGTGCAATTAGTTTAATAATAACGTAGTGTCTGATTGTAACATTAAATTTTGCATCTAAATGCACTGAACATTTTGCTATAATCCTGGGTGTTTTACCTTTTACAAAAACTTTTTACATAAGAGTAATATCAAATAATAACAATATGAAACTTACTGTATGATTGAACTGCTAAAGGTAAGTTAAAATACATGCAAATTTGCAAGATTTACTTTCATTCAGTCTACGTATAGTGAACGCGTAACATACTGTTAAAGTCTGTGTACCAAGGTGCTCGTTTAATCTGTTGAATAAGGCTGTTGAATAAGGAAACGAGATTGTGAAAGATCTGTTTTGTAAGGACTTGATGGAAGGTACGAAAGATAAATAATAGCTAAAAGTTCAACTTTGTGAGGACTCGCTAGCTTTAGTACGATGGTAATGGAATTTATTTCGTGTACAAAATGAACATTATATAGGACAGAAAAAATTCTTGTCATTACCAACATGAAGGTAATTTTTTTTTTTCTTAACCTAATCCTTGTACGTAATTCTTTCAGTGTGCACTACACGAAGTCCGTTATTACTTACGTATAACGCACTTAAAATAGTCAGCACTTAAATTTATTTTAATTCAAACTTTTGAAACAGTAAAAATGAAATGTATGAAAAAATTCAGTCACCAAATTTTATGTCAGGGGACTAACATTGGAAAAGGTCTAATGCAGACAAATCCCTATAGGTGTAAAGAAAAGGAATACTTGTGAATACAAAATTATATGTATTATATTTTACAATGTCCTTATGTAGATAATTCATACATATATGAATTGATAAAATAAAGATATATGTACATTTTTACATATATATTATAAAGGTGTGTATACATAATTCTTCACTGTATCTTCCTAATTTTTCCTGCATAGTAACCTGTGCTTTTTAATGTTATCAAATATTTAAAGGTCCATGACCGGTTAAACGCCAAGCCCTGTAGGATTTAACTCTAGATAATGTAACGTATGTTAAACCGAGAGAAACTTCTCTGTCGCTACTATAAACCGCGGCTTTTTATAAAATAAGACCTTGGGATTTATACATCGTTATAGCAAAAGCCACTTGTAATGGGAATTGTTTTCTTGCATATTTTGTGGTTCCAATATGCCAGATTGTTGTTACTGGTGGTAGAAGAACGCACCCGCTATCATTAAAAGTTGGATCTATGTAGTTGTTAAGTCGAACCATGATTACATTCCGCATTTGCTCAGGCGGTCTTTTATTTTCCTCATATAGTATGTCCTCAACATAACGTAGTGCACCATTTACTAAACCTTTTTCAGCCCAAAGAGTCATTCTTAACATAAATTTTAAATACACACACAAACGTACAACTGAACTGCTAAAGTGTCAGTCAGCTGATGTAGTTGACCTTGAATGAGTTCGGTGGCCACTCACGAGAGTAGTGGGAGACTATTATAGATATATATCTATAATGTTATTTGTAAATTACACAAATAATACTTTCGAAAGCAATATTTTCAAAATTCTAGCGGGATTGTCTTCATGTCCATGTAAAAACCTGTAAATATACAAAATTTGAAGCCCCTAAGTGTCATAGTTTTTGCGATAGAGCGCGTACAAAAATTTAAATTTTGTTGAATTTGGAGCACTCGCTATCGTTCGTCCCAACTAGTTTGCCGGAGTGGACAACCCCATGGTGGAACAGAAAATAGAAGGTCTCATTGTGTCACTGTGTTGATGGATGCACTGACAGCTTTTGTTCAAAGTGTTATCAAGAGGATTTCAGCACAACATATTTGAAAGTATTCTTCATTTCGACTTGCAAATAATATTTCAACCTCTTCGGCATATTTACCAACACTCACTGATTTTATTTAAAAAATCACGTTACTTAAGTCACTTGTGTTTAAAAATGCTAAGTAAAACTTTCCTGACGAAAGGTACATCATATGTACATCATCATTAGGTAAGAAAAACTATGCATGTTTTGTGAGATTTGTGACTATATGTGCGTATGCCCCTATCTCTGAGATGTGCATTTAAATTCGTCTACACATCTTCAACTTGCTGATCGACTTGGCTCACATTCAGACTTCACATCTTTGTATTTTATATTAAAAATGCTTATGTAGCGAGAGTGAATTTTAAAAATAAATAATTGTGTTAAATGTTCTAAGATAATGAAACTGATCGAAAAGTCGAGCACTTTTATAACGTTTAGTGTTGCACCTACGAGAAATAATTTTTGTAAACGCAAACGGATCGCATATGAAATTGATAAACAGACTAAATAAAATAAGCGAGATTTATTAGATAAATAAATGTGGAAATCAAAAATTTAAACAAAATATCTTAAAAATTATTGTAAAATAATGTGGATAGTTTGGCCAGAAACGCAAAAGCTTCCTGTGGTATTTGTGTAGTGTAACATGACAACAATGGCCAGTTTCATACACAGCAATGGAGCAGTTTTTACTTATTACAGTAATACTAATTAGAATTGAGAACTGATTGTTGTTGGAGGTGACGATTTACGAGTATCATAGCAGAATACCATAGTAAACAAACACATGAACGTAACTTCAAGATATATTTACTACATAAAAACAGGTCGTACCGTAGTGCTTGTGTTTAGACCGCCACTGAACGGTGTCTAGATTTGTCTGCGGCATTCCCTGTCTTGAAATGTGAGATAACTAATTAATAAGCTTTTCTCCCTAACTACATTGATCCTACTTTAAGTGCGTATACACAGAACAGTGGCCTTGCTTTCATTCTGAAAGAGTTAATGGTAAGTAACAGTAATACACGTACGTGGATAACCCTTTCTAATGGGGGGAATTAGATTGACATTTTATTAAACACTTTTATCAAAACCGAACTGAGCTTACTCAACTGCGACAGTCTGACTCACTATAAACATTAATAAACACTAAATATCTTTAGTTTACTAAAGCAAAATTTAAAAAAATGTACAATCGATACTATCCTTAGAAGGCATTTAGTTATTCTGTGATGTTCTGGAAGGGTATGTGATAGTTATAGCTTATTACCAATTGCACTATTATTTGATGTACTGAACATGACGTTAGGCGCCACTAGTTGTTCTGCATCGCCAACTCACGTCGCCTAGTGAAAACTGTAATATAAGCTACGTGAAGCTAGGGTTTTTGCATTTATAGCGTTACTTTTATAATGTATACTGCAACAATACATATATTTGCATATTTACCCAGGACAGTATTTTGTAAATAATTAGTGTAGAGAGAGTATGATAAATAGTTTTAAAAATTAGTGCGTGTAAGTACAGGCAATATACGTGCGGAAGCCTATCGAAAGTGTACATCTCGCCCGACTGTTGTTATAGTGTAAGTCGTATGTATGTGTGTCTGTGTGTATGAGCCAGCACGGACCTGGATTGTACTACGATGGGGGAGATGTCTTTCTGTATGTATGAATTTTTGGTTTTGTATTATTAAACCAGGTATTAACATTATTAAAACATGATCAATGAAAATAAATATATATGTTTTTCTACCTGTTACAAAAGACATATTACAATTCTAGAAACACCATAGAATAAGTACATTTAAACGAATATGGTGATGCAAAATTATTGTAGAAAAGTCCAATAATAAAGACGTTATACAAATTAATTACTACCGAAATTAGCTAGTAATTAACGAGTGGGTTAAATGTAAATTACGATTGAAAATTAAAAAGACAATGCAACCACTCACCTAAAGATCAAATTTACGGTATTGCGAAAATAGACTAAAAAGTGATCAGTTAAAAAGGGACGCTACATACGAACTGACAAATTTGAACATATTAGAAACAGCATCTGACATGTCAGAATCGCTGTCTACTATAAATACCTCCGGCAATTTTGGACAAGAGACAAACGCTAAGAAGTTACACACAAGGACACTATGTCCGTTTGCTAATCGACAGAGAACAGATGTTACATACGGAGACGCTATGTCCGTTTGGTCAGCGACTTGAACTCATCATCATCACTATCATCTGCAACGCACCGCGATTGATGGAGGAGCGCAGAACTTTAACATTAGGCTACAGAACATTGAGGAAGCGTCATCATCATCATCGTCATTGACATCATTAAGGAGACACACACACACACAAACACGTACACACTCAACGGTAACTTCAGTGATGTGCAGGTGACAAATGAACAATTATATTTTGTGTTAAACAAAGAATAAACTCATAAAGAACAGAATATGAGCTAACAAATTAATGCAAATACGAAAATGTAAATAGTGTAAATATTTGGAGTAAAAGACGTAATTGTAAGTTTATGTTAAAAAAATAATTTTATTCTGTTTAATTTAAAAATTGGGTGTATCATTATAAATAATAATTATTCCTAAAGTAAATATTATTTTATTAAAATATTAATAGCAAAGATTCAATTTTTATTTGCTAAAGTTAATATTATTTTTATAGATAATTTACTATAAGTTCAAATTTTAATAATGGTTCAAAGTCAGACATTAGTTGAGGGAAATATTTATATTGTAACGAGAACCCTATCGACCAGCCGAGAGCGTCCTCCACCCGTCACTCCTCTAGTCGAGCAGGTGTAACCTCAGTCAAGGCCGCACAAAGTACGTTCCATAGTGTTCAAGAACACTTGAGATACGCATTAGCTGGCATGCTGCAGTAAGGATGGAACGATTCTATAACACGTGCGCTACGTATATAAGGGACAGTGGCTGGCTTTGTTAGACAGTTATGTCGGACGATCTACTCAGTACGTTTCAAGTGGCTATTAGTGAAAAGTGATTATTGTGCGGGACTCTATTAGTTAACATTATTATCGTATTATCACGTGTGGACAAATTTAACTTGAATTATTTTACGAATATAATCTCGTTGAATAACTTTTTGATTACAAACTGTTATTTGTGATTAACTAAAGCAGGTGATTAGTGATATCATTGGTGCCTGTATCTGTTTCCACTGTACCATAAGACGATCAGAGTGAGCGTCGTAATAATATATTTTCCACCACACACACAGACACAAGTTTATTATTAGCTGTCATGGTAGAAATAAAAACAGTTATTTATTCAAATACTTTTTGCACTATATTATTTACTTTTGACAATTTCACAATACGTAGAGATTTGTACAAAGGCTGGTTAAATATAACGTTTGACTTCATTAAGTAGTTCTTAAGTTTCCAAAATTCTAATATTATGATAACTGAAATTAAAACATCAGGGCCAGGTTATTGTGTGTATGAGATTCCAACGGGGATAAAGATTTATAGCATACACTGTGGAGCGTTTCTCAGAGCAAAGATGCGAATCCACTCAGTATAGACCTACGTTTCATAGCTCTGAAACGCAGAAAAGAAGGAGAGCTCCAGAGTCGCTCATGAACCTTGTGAATCTTAGGCATGTTAGGAAATCATGCACACACACACAAAACAATAGTATAACCTGGAAAGACAAGTAAACACCAAACACAACATCATATTTAATGCAAAAACATACCTATAAAGCAAAAATAATAAATTAACAATAAAACACACACACACACAGACACAAGCTTATAATTTTTGGTGTCAGTTTATGTTAGATAGGCAGATTTTATATATGAAATATGCAAGGGATACAAAAGTATAACTTACGAACGAAATTAATTATCTTTCAGTTCTAACTGCGATAAACTGGAAGTAACTTCAAAATTACAATTTTGTAATATAAATAATTCAGTAGTTCAATTTTGCTGTCATTCTTCAATTTAACAGAAAGGAATAACCTGAAGATCAGTAATATCTCAGAACAATGGATTGAATACTATGAGTAGCTAATGACACAGGATCAACTGGAAGACAACAATTGCTGATATCAGTGATTGTGTGGATCCAATAACAATGGATAAATTCTTAGCTGCTCTACACCACTGTAAAAATTGAAAAGCACCGGGCTCTGATGGGCTGAATGTGGAGCTTATAAAGTATGCACCAGCTTTGCTCCAAGATCGTCTGCTTCAGTTCATCAATCTATGCTGGTCATGTTCCTGACGACTGGCAGATTAATAAAAAGGTAATCGTAATGACTGCAGTGATTACAGAGGAGTCAGCCTTCTTAATACTTCATATAAATTATATGCATCTATATTAAGAACACGGCTGAATCCAATAAAGGAGACCATGCTTTCAGAGGACCAGAACGGTTTCAGGAAGGATCATGTCTAGATTGCATATTTACAATAGCCCAGCTTATTGAAAAGCGTAGAGAGTATCAGTTTCCCACATACATAGCTTTCGTCGACTTCGAGAAGGCGTTTGACAGGGTAAATCGAAGCAAACTGTGAGCAATAATGACAAGAAAAGGGATCCCAAAACATCTAATTAGAGCTGTACAGAGTCTTTATGTGAAGAATAAAATCTTGATTGAAACAGGGAAACCGAGAAAAGCTCCTAGAGTTGCCTCATCAATTGCGGAGTAAGACAAGGGTGTCTATTATCACCTTCTCTTTTTAATTTATATATTGACGATTTCATACAGAACTGGCAGATGTGTCTTCCGGAACATTTTATGATTGGCCACTCTGGAATTGACATTTTGTTGTTTACGGACAATCAGTATATTCTGTCGGACTCGGAAAACAGGTTGCAGATGGGTATACATTCGTTAAGTTGAATCTGCAAAGACTCTGGATTACAAATATCCACTTAAGACCAAGATAATGGCTTTTCGTGGAACTCATGCCGTACGGGCAAAAAGTGTTGTAGATGGTACTGCCCTGGAACACGTCAGCAATTTTGAATACTTGGGGTACAGTGTGTCTTATAATACAAGCAACGACGTTGTGAATAAGTTTCATAAGTTTAACTTTATGTGCGGGACCATCTCTTAAGTCAGCACTTAGAGAAATATGCCTAAAATTCTACAAGGTGATGGCCCTTCCCACACTTCTTTATGGGTCTGAGAATTGGACACAAAAGGCCAGGACAGACGTGTCCAAGCGGCTGAAATGAGAGTCCTCAGGCACGTGGGAGCGTATACTCTCCATGATCATAGAAGAAACACAGATATACGGCAGGAACTGAATATTATAATATTAATATATATCATATAGGCCTATCAGGAACAGATATACTTGACAGGATTGCCCAGTTTTGGCTGAATTGGTGGGAACATCTTTGTCGAATAGATCAGTGCCGCATCACCAAGCAATTATGGAACTATAAGCCGAGAGGTGTGGGACGTCCGAGGAAGCGCTGGAGTGACCAGCTCTAGACTCTGACTGTTTGAGACCGGAACAAACCATCATTGGTTTACTCCTTTAAGATGATGATGATGATGATGATTATTCTTCAATTTAATATTATTCACATTCTCTGGTAGACAGGACTGTGGCTTGACTTTTCCTTTTCAGTAAGATTATTTACAACAATTTTGATAACTGCGAGTTCATCAATTGATATAATGTTTATTCCTGCAAATAAAAGGTCCACTGTCGAAATTCATACACTTGTAGTAAAATAGCCCATATTTAATAACAGAGCCATGTCAAACTTTAACTAAATTTGCCCATCAGCTTGGCGAAAGTAGTTGTTGCTTTGTTTATGGAAATCATGAATAATGTCTTGTTCAACTTTTGTAGGAAAATCACCATATTCGTTGTTTCACTTGGTGACGTTTATGTTACGAGTATATCTCTATGTTGACAGACAGAAGTTGGGTAGGCGTCTTAGCACCTTGGTGTGTGTGTGTGTGTGTGTGTGTTAGGGGGGGGGTGTTTATGTGTGCATATGCGTGCGTTTTTCAGGTTGCAGTTCGATGATGACCTTTCTTCCGGTGCAGCGCGGCACGGGTTCGTAGAACAAGGGATACGGACCCCTGTACATGGCAGTGGGTACAAATAGGGCCTTCTGGCCTAATTTGGACTGCTCTGGCCTAACTCCATGCCTGAGATACAGTTCTGTGGCTCCCTTAAGAATTCGTCCGCAGGTGCGTAGAGCCATGGACTAAACGCGCGGCCACTGTAATGCGTCGCTCGGGATTGATGCTCTGTCACACCGAGGAGGATAGTTCCTGCAAGTTGTCACTTGCATAACTTGTTGACCCGTGCAACATCGCAGCTGAACCAGGTCAGCAGTTCCAATCTAATGGGTACTAGTTTTATACACAAGTCTGTTCCACCTCTAAGGTACGATTCCGTAGTTTTCTTAAAAAATCGCCTGCTGTAATTTGGAGCCATACAGGAGTGGGAGGTACGCGCGGTCGACATGAGGCATCATGAGCTGCCGCGCTGAGGTGGATGGCTCCCCCAATTAGGCAATGCAGCCGAGCAAAGGCAACTCGAGCTGGTTCTGTTATATATTTGGATTCGTAAATTAGTTGCTAAGGATCATTTGACATCATCCAGAGAGTGGAACCAGATAGTAAGGATTTGGTATGCTTCCAGCCAATATGAGAGGTCACCAAGGAAGAACTGTGTACGTTATTTCTGTCCATGATATCGTGGTGCGGACAGTCAGGCGGCTGTTCCAAGAAAAAAGCAAGGGAAAATTTTTGGCTCTGACGTTGGTCTAGTCACTTGGTCGTTGAAGCTGAGATGCTCCCTAGCCGAATACCCAGGTACTTCACCGATTCGGTTCACTAGATCTCTCGGAGAAAGATTGGCATGCGGAAGTGAACTTATGCGTAAGACAGATTACAGATCGTCTCAGACTTGTCCGTTTTGATCGCTATGCGGCACTTAGACAGTCTGGCCGGCTGAATATTCAGCTGGCGTTATATCATTACTATCGTCTGTTCCTGTAATGTGTCGTTAGCGAAGAGCTCTGTAATGTGACTCCGAGCTGGTCGTTCGAGTACACAACATACAGAGGGACCCCTGAGAATCCTTGAGGAACGCTCGCAGCGACTGAGCAAACCCGAAAGCACCCCCATCGACTCTCACCCTGAAGGTTCAGTAGGTATGCGATTACTACTGGAGTTATAGGCCAGTTTTTGAGCAGGTCTTTATGACAGACTTTCTTGAATGCTTTGCTCACGTCCAGTAAGACAGCACCTATTAGTATCGTCAGGAAGTTCGATAACGACTAACAGTAGTCGAAAAGTAGTCGAATGCACCTATCGACAGAGTTGCTTGACGTTGCTGCCAAGAGCGCTCATAGCCACATCGGCGTGTCCGTGTCCCCTCCCATTCTAGGTACCCTTTCAAAAGGACGAACACTGTTTTCATCGGGCACGTCCCGGACGCTGTAATCAAGCCACGGGTGCAAAGGCGCCCCACTACATGAAGCAAAACAAAGCAACGTGTCGCGTCGTCAGTCCTCAGAGAAGCAAAACTTCGAACCGACTGAAGATAAACAGCAGCTACCGTTTCTAACGTGAGGACCACGACCCAACAGCCCGAAATAATTTCACGCGGGGGAGTGCGGCGTCACGTGAAAATTTTAATGGCATAAAGATACTATTGAAGTTATTTGCCTGACACAGCTTTTGCTGGGCGGCTTTAGTATCTGTCCCTAATTACAAAATTAATTTTTAATATCTGAATATTAATGTGGGTGACAAACAATTGTCACTCCTGTATATGTATATGTTGTTACTTCTGAAAGCATAAATAAGTTGATAGGGATAAACGCGCCCACGCACACACGCGCACGCACAGTACTCATGCATGTGCGAATTCAACGTACAGAAAGGTAAGGTATGCGAGACCACTTGTACAATGTTGTAAAAAACTTCCCGGCAATATTGCGACACCATTTGTCATCAACTACCCTGTTTGTACTGTGCAATTGTTGCAGTGGTCACAGTATGTTATTTACTGCAACGGCAGAATTAATTCTATTAAAAAAATAAAGTACCAAAGATAAATGGAAACAATCAAACTTATATTCGATATTATTCTAGTATAACTGTTGAAGAATCTTTATTATTGTGAATATTATTATGTTTAAACACTAATCAATTTTCATTGATTTTAAAAATTTGGAAGTTATCTAAAATTACTGTTCTACTAAACTTTGTGTCCTATATAAACTTTAATAAAAAGTAACGAAACAATATGTAAATAAACGTTTAATGTAAACAATATGTAAACCACAAATTAAATACAAACTTAGATATTTACTTGATTTTACTTAAATATAAATTATTATTATTCATTGTTATTATCATTATTATTACATAATATCTAATTTAATTTAACTCTGATTAAGTAAATGTACGAGGGCTCAAGGCTATCATGCACTGTTTCTCCTACACATCTTCCTTACTGTAATAAGGATTTTGTTTTTATTATTGCTATTGTTAGTACACTACTGAGTGTCCAAGAGAAAATAATGTACATAGTTGTTATTAAGAATAATCAAACATGTTATGATTGATAAGAGGATATCTCTTAGAAATACGTGGCACAATTTACGACTTATTTTTTATACTAATTAACGGAAAGCTCTCAATATTTCAAGTTTGGTATTTACGACTAAGCTTACTACATGTTTTGCTTAAAAATCGTTCTATTTAATTGCATTTGAGGAAAATAAATTGGCAATAAAACGAAATTAA
Source organism: Magicicada septendecula (assembly GCA_034769895.1). NCBI lineage: Eukaryota > Metazoa > Arthropoda > Insecta > Hemiptera > Cicadidae > Magicicada > Magicicada septendecula. The sequence continues at coordinate 1,024,514,074 of CM068367.1, forward strand.
GCGCATGAGCTCAGTGGATGAAATGATTCAATCGGCGCGGCGCGGCGCGGCTTTGCGCAATAATATTGGCAGTAGTTACTCGGGTGCGTGGAAGCAATACAAACGTGGCTGAGCTCACACATAAAATCTGTACGTGCCAACATGTGACTGTAAAAATATAACTGTAATATTACGGAACAATTTATATCACCTGGTACACCCGTTTCCAGTAAAGACGGTTAGGTTCAGAAACAAATCATGAAATGAGGCAAAATTTATGTTTGCGTTACTTTTCTAAGGTCTCAGACCGTTACTATAAAATTGTATTGTTTATATATTCTGTTTTACAACTTGAAATAGTATAATTAAAACGCTTACGGAGTCTTTGTTTGCAAGTGAAGGTTATGTAGGTTAAGTGCCATGTTAAACCTTGTTTGGTTTTTGCTTAATCCTTTTTAAACGTTTGATATTTAATAAATATTAATCATCGTCATAGTCATCGTCTTCGTCGTCATGGTTTTTATCACTGTGTGGTATTGTGCTGAATAGTAGGCACAAGACACTACCGCTATCTCCATTCCAGGCTTCGTTACTAGCCTACTCGCTTGAGGGTCTAGTCGCCCACTTCCATTTCCGTTTCTCCTCTTTGTAAGCCGCAGAAGTCTCTATGTTTCTTCATTATTTTGAGCACCTTCTCTTTGCTTATAGTATTTCCCGCCTTATTTCTTCGACTCGCCTCAAGTCCAACCCGATATCACATCTCCAGCACCTCACATAGCTGTCACCTATCCATTTTCCACGGCTCTTACCCACAAAGTAACCAACACCCCATACAGAAATCATTTTCATCAGACTCTTATAAAAATGGAAGTTCATTCTAGTCTCTAAAAGGCCCTTTCTTTCCTGTTTAACGCTCCCTTCACTATCGCTATTCCCGAATTTGACTGGTCCGCTTCTTAGCCAACAGATTCCCTATGTATTGCACCTATTCTTCTAATCAATATTTCTACTCTCATATGTGTTTTTATAATTTATTTAAACACGTTCTTTTCCGTAAATTTACATTTGTTACACAGCCTTCCACTCTATCGTGTGAATTTATTTTGTAACACTTTTTGTGTGGGTGCTGTGGTCAATATAAGAAGTTGGTCATTAAAATCTATACACATTATCATGTGTAAACTTGCGTCGATGTCTCAAAAAAGAAAACTATAAATATATTGGAACACGTACGCCTAATCGCGGAAACTGTCTTTTCCTGTAGTACACCGATTAGGTAGTTTATGTTTATACAATAAATGTGTGTAATTACTACATACTGTAGAAATTGTTCACTAATTTGTATACATAGTAATTTTCTTATTTTCATATTAGGTAAATGCTGCTTCATTTCACAAACGAGTTACATAATAAGTAACGTTTTTAAACATAGGAAATTACGTATCTATAGACTTGCTACTTTGTTAAATTACTTTAAAAAACTGTCACTGATCCTAGGAAGTAAATAAGTCTTTAATAAAGTAGGATAAATTTGCAAGCAAGTTTTATATCTGGATGTGGTTTAAAAACGTAATACTTGAAAAAGCTTCACTTAATAAAAAACATCTTTAGCTTTTCCAATTAATTATCTTTTTTTATGTGGGTATCTTTTAAGCTACATAATATGGGGGCCACAGCTTTAATCACCTTCTCGATACTACGTAACACGAAGTGGAGTACAATGGGTATAGAGGTGAAAACTGTTCCACATTATTAGTGCAGTTATTTTTATATGCCGGAGCACGTACACGTTTTACGTCTCATACAGAGCAATACAAACTCTGCAGCTGTGCTTCCCCGCCGCTCTCTTACAACTGCAAATATTTTACACCACCTAATCCATTGCGAGCTTAACTTTATTCATTAAGATAGCTAGTCCGCGAGCGAGCGCGTCTGCATCAGATATTGGCTAGTATCTGATACTTATTTTACGCTTTATTTACAGTAGAATACGTAACACCTAAAATATATATATATATATATATATATACTGCAACAATACATATATTTGCATATTTGCCCAGGGCGGTATGTTTGTAAATATTTAGCCTAGAAAAGTATATGATGAACAGTTTTTAACAATATTATGCAGGCTAAGAATTGTCACCTGCCCCGCGTGTGAATACAGCGCTTGTGTGTTTGTGTGTGTGAACGCAAGCTACGACAGGCAAAAGTCTACGATGGGGTGATGCGTACGAATTAAGGCCCATTCATACTATCCGAACAGACACGTAACGTAAGCGGAGCGGAGCGGTGCGACAAAGACACTGTGTGTTCACACTGTCCGACATGAAACGTAAGCGAACCGGCAGAATGCGACAAAAATTTACTTGTTCCGTCTGCCTTCGGTGACTAAGCAATGTTTTCAAACTTAAATTTAGATGAGTTAGCAGCAATAGCAATAATGTTAGATGAAGATGAGAAGAAAACACCACGACGATGACGCCGTTTTGGAGTACACAAAATGTTAAAAAGAAGAAAGGAACACGGAGAATACTGGACACATTTTAGAGAGCTATTGGATGATGAGGAAAAGTTTTATCAATATTTTAGAATGCCTCAACATGAATTCAATATTCTCCTGAGTAAAATACAAGTTCAAATCACCAAGAAAAACACCAGCTTTGGAGAGGCCATTGGGGCGAAAGAAAAACTAGCCGTATGTTTAAGGTAAGATTTTCTTTTATTATCACATATATATGGAATACATAATGAGAATTGCTATAATATAATCATATATTGTTAATTACAAAAATATGAACATACAAAAATATTAAAAATTCCTGCCAATGATGGCAAATAAGAAAAAAATTAAATGAAAAAAAAATTAAATTTTCATATTTACTCATTCTTCAAAAATACTATAAAAGAAACAAATTAATTTACTGTGAAATGTAGCCTACTGCTGTGCATAATTTTCGTAATAGTGAGATGCGCTAGAAGATGAAGAGTCGTTTGTATGTAGTAATGATGTTGATGGTGATGGTGCTTGTATCATGGGATTCTACTGGACGTGTTGAGTAAGCTGATGGTAAGATCGTTGCCTGGTGAGAAATCGTAGAACCAAATTGAGTTTGTGACAATTCACTTATTTATAGTTCAGAAATAATAGAGAGCACCCGGGACTTTGCTAATGCCTGATTGTATGGCGAAAACGTTTTTACGGTTTTAGCAATGCTACTGAAAAATAGGTCTAATGCACAGGCGTCTTTATTTCCATGTGTTGCCGGTTGACTTCTGTTATTTAAAATAAAATCCATAAGGACACCTGAAGCGCTTTCTGGTCGCTTTCTTTTAGCATTGCTTCTTACGGGTGTTTTATTTGAAGGAACTAGTTCGTGAGTAGGTATAGGTTGGACCAAAGTCATGCCATCTTGATTGTCAGTAGGTGATGCAGCCACATCTAGCTGATCGCGTGAATACTGAGTGTCCTCACCTAGAGATTCCTCATGTATCGTTACATTCACTGATGATATAGTTTCCCTTTCTTTGATATACGGTATTAAAAATGACATTTCTTCCTCATATTTCCATGTCTTATTTTTCCCCGCAGCTTGACCACTCTTCGATTCTTTCTTCTTCTTTAAAACTCTACGAAATGAGTCTCGTAAATTGTGCCATTGTTTTTTGCATTCCTTCTCTGGAAGAAAACAAAAATAATAAGTGGCATTAATGACGCTTGCTTGCGTTTTAAAAATCAGAACAAAGTTGTATGGAAGAAATGCTAGTTTGTATGCGTGTGTGTGTATGTACAGATATCTATTTTTCTTTTAGGTTTCTGTCTACTGGCGACTCATACAGAAGTATAGTGTTCAGTTATCGACTAGGACACAGCACAGTCTCATCTATTGTAATTGAGGTTTGTGATGCAATAATAAAGCACTTAATGGAGGAATACATGGCAGTACCGTCTCAAAAGGCATGGCTTCAAATAGCAGATGATTTTTGGAAGAAATGGAATTTTCCAAACTGTGCCGGTGCTATTGACGGTAAGCACGTCTTGATTACTGCTCCAGCTAACAGTGGATCTCTGCACTACAACTATAAGAAAACATTTTCGATCGTACTGTTGGCATTAGTAGATGCTAACTATAAGTTTATAGCTGTGGATATTGTGTCTTACGGTAAAAACAGTGATGGTGGAATTTTTTCTAATTCTAAACTAGAAAAGTGTCTTGCACAAGGAAAGTTGAACTTAACAGGAGAAAACAAACTTCCAAACACAGACATTGCGATGCCTCATGTAATTGTCGGTGATGAAGCCTTCCCGTTAAAAACATACTTGTTAAGGCCGTATCCAAGGCATCAACTTGACATTGATGATACGAAAAAACAGTACAATTATCGCCATTGCCGTGCACGAAGAGTATCAGAAAACGCATTTGGGATTTTGTCGCAAAAATTTAGAATTTTTCACAGAAAACTTCAACTGAACCCAGAACATGTTGACAAAATAGTGCTGACCACTTGTATTTTACAAAATTATATTTTATCTAGCCGACATTATGAGCTAACTCAAGAACCAATGGGAAAAAATTTAAGACCACTTTTTTCTCAAGGAGGTTCTGCGACTAGTTCAGCGTTCCTTGTGAGAGACACTTTCAAGCAATTTTTCAACAGTGAAGCCGGAAGTATTGAATGGATGAACGAAGCATAGTATGTTACTAAGGGATTAGTAGGCTATGTTGGAAATAACACTTTATAAACAAACTTATATTTGCTGTAATGTCGTTTTGTTTTTTATTTGAAATATAGAATTTAATAACTTTTTATATTACATCAATATTACGTCTTGTTAAATCAATAAATGTGGTACTGGTAGAAACATGTGTACAAGCACTTCAAAACCTTATTATGTTTTAATGACCAAAAGATGATTTCCCAAATGTAGTTGTATAATATCACGTAGCTTAGTAGCTATGTAGTAGAGATTTATAGAAATTAAATATATTAATGTGGTTTTGCTTACCTGATTGATTTAATATTTTTCCTATCTCCTTCCGCGCTGCATCCTTCTTCTCATTGTCACTATATCTCTTGTCCTCCAAATCGTAAATAAAAGTAAATGCACGGACAGTTTCAATAAGTTTTTCAGAGTCCATGATACTTGTTCACTTGTCGATGTCTGACGCAACTGTCTGAAAGTAATGTATACTTTCCGACGGGAGCGGACAGACACGTAGCGACAACTAGCGGCACGTAACGATTGGGTTGTCTGTAATCAGGTTTTAACCGGATAAAAATAAACTAATTAATGCGTTTTAAACCTGTGAACAAAGACTTACCCCAATTATAAAGACACCACCACCATCATCATCATCACCATCACCATCAAAATAAGTAACATGTTAACCTACGTTTGGTAATATTGCTTAATCGTGCTTATTGTGTTTGGTATTTAGATCTAAAATGTAGTGCTTAAATTACGAAGTGCCCGTCCAAGGATAGCAAGAGATTTTTTGCCCATGCTTATGGTCTAGAGTAATTCGGTCTTTGGAGAGAAGTGATGTATTCAACTTCTGAAGAGGACATAGAGTAAATAAAGCAAATTCTTATATCAGATTTTACTGTAAAACCAAGTTTAATATCGAAATGAATGTGTAACAGGAAGTACTATCACCAAATTGACTTATTTTTTTAAGAATTGTGACACAGTGTAGCACTTAATCTAAATTGCCCTTTTTTTCTGCTTTGTCCCCACATGATAATGTTTAGTAGCTAGGTTTAAAGAATATAGGTTGGTGAATGATTCTAAGAGTAGGTAGTAGGTAGACTTATTGGGGTTGTTGGAGAGTGAACTGGTACACTTCAAGATTAATTGAAGAAGTGACCACGGGTCCATGCCGAAGGCAGTGCTTCCAACACAAACTACTATAGGGGAAGGAAAACCACCACCATTCTTCTCTCTCACTCTATCTCTGTCTACACACACACACACACACACACACACACACACACACACACACACACACACACACACACACACACACACACACACACACACACACACACACACACACACACACACACACACACACACACACACACACACACACACACACACACACACACAAATTTAGTAAGCCACTTTTTCAAAAATTTACTTTGATTCTACTCTGTGTTCGTTTTGACAGTGTATGGACACCACAAATCTAATAAAGGTAATATGATAAAAAAAAACAGAACCATTAATTTGATAAACACACTTAAATTATTCAAAACGTAGGTTACTAAAAAATATAAAATAAATAATATGTACTGCTGTGATAAAAGACAAAGTGAGTAACGAAACAAAAGTACTTTACAGTACTTAATGATGCCTTTTATAAAATGAGTGACGGCCACATAATGGGTTTCCCGGTTCGTGTTTATAATATCACAAATCTTGCTTCAGGTAAACAGATTTCTTGTATCGGAATTAGATTTTTAAAATCTAGAAAGTTTTCAACAAACGTAATAGCTAAGACCATTCTATCAAATTGATGGACAGCAACGTAAAACCGACAATATCGTACAACAAATAAACCAGCTACACAAAAATGTTAAATTTAGAGAGGAATAGAAAACATGAGAGAAATTAAGAATCAAGATTTGACAATAAAAATAATTAACAATAAAAATAAATATTGTACATTCAGAAAACCTACACTCTCAGTAACCTTGCTTTAATAAGTAACAGAACCGACCAACACAAATATGCAGTTTAGTATTTAGTATGCTGTTCTCTGAACTACAGAATGCAAAAAATCTCACGAGGAGCGGTATAGAATAAAATAAGTGCAAATCGTATACGAAACAACAAATGGAAAACCTTGTAGTATAAGACCAGTACAGAAAATAGAAAAAAATATATAAATATATAAATACACAATAACAACATAATACGAAATTTTGTTAAACAAACAAAATACTGTTTGACAAAATAAAAATTGAGTTTTTAATCGTAATAGGCCTACAACATAAATTTCTATTACATGCAGCAGTCGAAATGCAAAAAAAGTCAGTAGAAATCTAAACAAAGACAACATAAATACTGCATGCAATACGAGCAAACATATCAAAAATCACCTCAATAAAAACATTATATAGAGGATAAAAATTGAATTCCACAAATACAATAAGGTATACGTGGGCGATACAGGAAAATCTATTATTTGTTTTTTTACATTGTACCCAAGGATTCTTTCCTACCCCAACAGTTAAGAGCGATCTACCAATACACGCTACCGCCATATTAATGCGTTCCCTGTATCGAAAACATTAAACTTGAAAAGCTAAAAAACCGAAATTTTAAAATCGCCAAAAACCGAAAATATTGGCATGTTAGAAAACCTGTACATATACTAAATTCACAAAAAGAATAGTGTTACTGCCGAATGTACTAAACTAAATATATTATATTCGAATAAATTATAAAATAAACGGTTATATAAAAACACGGAGATATGCACAAATTTAAATAGTAGAAAACTGAAGGTGTTGCCAGAGATTTAAATCATACTATAGTTTTTCTCGTGTTTCATGTTAGACGTCTTCGTAGTACTTGAATACTTTTCTAATTTACTGTCAGTGTTGTAGCCTTGAATATGGTTTTTACGACACGTTTCTGAATGAGGTCATTTTTTGTAGAGTTTATGTATGCATTTTACTGAGTTTTGGACTTAAATTGTTATACCTTTAGTACATAATTATTTTTGTTTTCGGATTTAATAACTCATACGCACACACATATAGCATATTACATCAGTTTTGCTTTTCATTCTCCACAACAATTTTGTTCCAAAATCAGGTTAGTTTGTACCAGATGTGACTTGTATGCATTAGGAGCATAACATGATGACAATACGCTTTGACGATAGGCTGTATAATAACGGTTCTAACTCGGTAACGAATATACCACGATAAACAGTTTACTGAATCGCGGCGGTAACGTGAAAGCTTTAGGGAATATGATAACAGGAGAACGTGTGCTTTGAAACCGGTTATCTCATTTCATGCTGTTACAGAGCCCTTTGTTTATTCATGGCAAACTAAGTATTTTAACTTAACATTGTATTCCTCCTTGTCAATCTTGCTTAGTCGCAGTATGAACTAATATAGGACTAATATAAGCAACCTCTATCTCTCTTCAGACCTCAAATAGCAAATATATCTAAGGCGATTACACATTTCAAGAACAAGACTAACTTTATTCGTAATTTTACGCGATAAGAACTATTTATAATACATAAATACGTATTTTACAATTCATGGAAGTTAATCTCAATTTTATTTTACTTAATCAACTTGGAAGCTGTTGTGTTTATTTAACTGAATAAATAAAATTAAAAACAAATATCTATGAAAAGTCAAAAAGCACCTGTAGACAGGTTTAGATTGTTCATAATTTGTAAGCGTATACTCAAATAAAAAATAATTTTTTGTACTCATTTTAACTTTTTTTTTCATTTCGTCGGAAATTCATGTATAATTATTGTTACATGTTATTTGAAAACATAAAACGTTTTAAGATAAAAAATATGGAATACCTACATTATGTCGTCGTCGTCGTCATCACCATAATCATCATCATTATCATCATTATCATCATCACCACCACCACAACACTAGTTCTACCATAATTATCAACATAATTCCACCGCAATTATCACTAAGTCTATTTTATCGATTCTGCGTTCTTTGTACTAACTCAAGATCAATTCATTTCAGTACTAATTTACGAAATTTCTAAGTTATAGTTTAGTTTGCATGTGACTCTGGATCTTGTTGTATGTTGGTACGAAGAAATCTGCATAGATTTCTTTAAGAAAAGTGATAAACTCAGATGAAATATCAGTAATAATTTGTTATATGATGACACACTTTTTATTAATTGAGGTCAGACATTTTACATCAGAATGGTTAAAAAATTTGTATACATTATTATTGATAGTAATTATTTGAATTGACTCTGTTTGCTTACAAAGAACTGGATTATCAAATATTTTATAAGGGACATCAAACATCTTAAGTTTTAATAAATTATAGTTTTATTTTACGTACTTAGTGTAGTGAGTAACTTAATATGCAGGAAATTACGTTGCTTCGTTTATACAAAATATTATAAATCAAACATGTTTGCATAATAAAAGTTTTCCTAAACTTTTAAGTTTCCTTTGCATAGTAGAATTCCTGAAATGAATTTGCGTTTTTCTTTCAGAACAGAAAAATGTATTTGCAGAAACTATAATGTAATATTGAAGAATTATGATTTATTGCTCTTTTCGTTTGTCATTTAGTTGCCTCCAGAATAGTAATTAAAACTTCAGAAATAAGCTGGCTGTGCATTTGCATTTCATTATTATGCAAATGTATCCCGCGTACATTTTAGTCGACAATTAGTGTACTGGTTTACGAAGCCGTTGTGATGTTATTTAATATTCTTCTACCAACCAACAATAATTTCAGAATTATTTAAATTATTAATTTTTGCTGAAAATAAAAAAACAAAATATTTATGACTTGTAGCTAATTTAAAGAAAAGTTTCATGTCATGTTGTGATTTTGATTTTGATTTTGATTTTTCGAAGTAAATTGATGAAACTTCAGTAAAAGGAAAGGGTTTGAAAGGTTTACAGTGTTCCCCTCAGTTCGTTTCTTCGGTCTATTTTATTTAATTATTTTTGTCTATACAGTATCAAATAACGTAAATTTATTTGTCTGTCATGGTGGTCAGGTCAGTAAATATAAGATCAACGCATGCTACACTGTTTAAATTTAGAATTCAGAACATAAATATATACTGAAAATTTTAGATAAATACACTTTGGCAGTTGCTCGTTTGACAGTTTGGTTTCGGTCTCTCAGTTGGTGTCATCGCTTGTACGTTCTTTGTTTACTTGTGTTTGAACCTACGGCAGTTTTGATTTCACTTGGGCAAAACCGAGGAAGGCACGCGAACCCAACGTTATTTATAAATGGTGTTTCGGTGCAGTACAAAGAAGAAAGTAAATTTTTATGCTTTATATTCGACAGACATAAACGAAGAATCCACACGTGGGAGATATGTCTGCTAGGTGAAAACTGTCATCGTATGAAATTAGGCGCACCTCTCATATGCAATGGGGAGCCGAAGAAAAGTTTTATTGTGCTCCTACACAGCCGGGATGGTACTATCAAAAACGGATTATGATTGTGGGCATGCTGTGTACTCTTCAGTACACACACGGGAGGACTCTCGCACACATGCTTTCACACTACCCCAGCACAAAGCACGAATTACAACTCAGACGTCAACTAAATTTGCTGAGATATTTAAATTTAAAATTTTAAATCTTAGCGAGCGGCCCAGTTAAACCAAGTGTCGATCGCAGAACACAGACTTTTGGAACAATCAACCGCTTTGATTCGAGAACGATTTTTACTGCTGGTCGTCGTTCATTCGCTAAAGGCCCCCAAATATAAAAAAGATAACAATAACAACAGTAATACTTATAATAGTAATTTAAAAAGGGTACACCTCCAGTGATATCACATTCTGTCACATTATTTTCCAAATACCCATAGTTCATAGACGAATTATTGTTTATAGAAAAGCGGTAGCATACTTTATAGAACAAATCATAAATACCATAAAAGGTCTTATACATATATAATGTGCAACATTCACGAGTAAATAATTATTTACTATATATGGCATGTAACGTTACTAGTAACTGCTTTTTCTAAAACTTCATGCTTGGACGTCTGTCATACACAAATTTAAAAATATTAATATTTTGTATCTATTAACTCAACAATACTCCTCCAAAAATATCTGGATGGTACAAAAGGAGTTTATTATTATTATTATTATTATTATTATTATTTCTATTGGTATTATTTTATTCTTATTATCATTATCATCATCGGTATCATCGTCATATTGTTATTTTCGTTAACATCACCTTAAGAGAAAGAATAGCTGTTATTTACAACATTATGTAGGCCTACCACAAAACACTCTCATACAGAAAGCTCCATAAAGTTGCCATTGTTATAAAGCGTTTGTGGTAGCAGGTGATCTTTCCCATTTGAACTATACGAGTGGTGAGTTTAATTATGTGGAAAATGGTAGTAAAGAGAGGGCGAAATGGAAGGGCTGAGTCAGCACCTCTCTCATCCCTCGACTCTAGAAATACTGGTGTTTAATTACCTTTTGAAAGCTATAGTCAGACCCCAATTCAACTCCTGTTTTGTTTGTCTTCATATCGATTCAGGTCAACGTACATTGACTGGTCCTTCGTAACTTCACCGTTTAGTGAACTTCACTTATTTTGGACATATTGCTAGACAGTGCCAACAAATATTATAAGCATTGCACATGTACACATAAAATGCATTCGTCTCTATCCTGTACGTCCATAAAATGTTTTTTATTGTTTTATTAGTTTTTAAGTTGATCAAGTGACGTCTCCATTTCCTCTTTATAATTTGTCATTTATTAGTAATGATAAGTCTAATGTTTATTTATTTCAATAAACACGTAACTTAGAATTAGGACACAATCCTTTGATGATGCCCTCTTATTATGCCCGAAAGTGTTGTGTAATTGTGTCCTTCCAATCCGGGTGTGCGGATTATGAAATTCGTTCTGCTTGGAGACTTCACTTTATCTGCATACTGGCTAATGAGAAAGGCTCTGTACTTAAATTTTTCACAATTTTTTGTTCAGTGAGTTACAATGAGGAATAGATTGTGTCTATAGCATTTCAAACATGTCATATTTATGTATCTGATAAGTGAGGTGGGCATTATGTTTAATCACTTTTAAGTGAATAATTTGTATGACAGTTAATGACAACTCCATGCCCCTTTATGCACGAACGCGCTCGCACACGATCATATATATGTATATTATTTTTACAGCTGTCGCTATCTTCCACTTCACAACCACGTTTGTAATCTTCTCTGTTTCCACACCACATCTCTGAGATCTCGTCTCATCATCGCCTCATCCACTTCATCACTCCAGGATCTTCGAGGCCTCCCTCTTCTTCTTCTTCCTAAAAGACTCTAGTTGCGACCTTTACGTTTATCATCTTCAGTTTTTGTCACGTCCTCATACCACGTTTAGTTTCTGTTCAATTTTACAAAGTACATAGGCCTATATCCTTTTCAACTTCACTTGCCTTTCGTCGTTGTGATTCTATTCGCAGCTCCGCTTCCAGGCGTCCATTTTCATTACTGTTAATTTTCATGTCTACTTTTTGTTTATGACTCAATTTTCCGATCTGTATGTCATTATGATACGCACCATGGTACAGAATATCATTGCATTGCTCTGGCGTGTCTTGTAATATATCTATTCCAAAGTGTTCTTGCATCATTCGCGTCCTTATTTATTATAGTTTATCTCTTCCTCTGTTTCCTCGTACTTCGTTAATATAAACTCTAAGTACTTGAATTTTGATGTTCCTTTACTTCTAGCCATTGACCACTTCTAAATACCTCACATCCTCTCCTGACGTTGCCAAATATTGAGTTTTATTACAAATTATTTCTAGCCAATACTTTGTGTATTCACCTGGAACTTCGTAAAACTGAGTTTACTTTACCATCCGCAAAGTCCAGAGCGTAAAGATGGACTCCAGCAACTTATTATAAGAGCGTCTTATTGCAACTCCAGCCCTTCACATTTCATCTTCTAAGATCTCAATGTAATTTTGAAAAGAAAGAGTCGGTGATGAGGAGCAACCCTGTAGAGAGCCTTTGTTTGTTTGGAACTTCCCAGATGCTTTGTTCTCTATTTTAAAATACATCTCGTCGGTTCTTTAGGTATGTCTAAACTTTGTAAGACCTACCACAAAATGTTCCTGGGTACCGAAACATAAGGTTTCTTTATATATATAAACACTAGGTGTACTGGTCTGTTATTTGCTATCCTCCTTTTTATTACCTGTTGTTGTGTACCGTACAGGTGTAGTGACTTGGTCGTCTCCAATTTGGCACTTAAAGCGATCTTACAAATTTAGTTTACTACGTTTCCGTATGGAGGTATCACACTAATGCCCCTATAATTTTCCCATTTGACTGTGTATCCTTTCTTTACTCTTGATGTAATATAATCCTCTGTCCATTGCCTTGGCGATTAATATCCGTTTTTTACGCCCTACGTTTTATCCATATTTTGATTTAACTCATAGTAGTCAAGGTTTAAATTTCATAAATTGTGACAAAAAAGGAAACTTAGACAGCCTGAATTTTTATTGAATTATGTATTCTTTTTACTTCTTTTACTATCATTTTATTTACATGAAATGAGTTAATGTAAAGAACGTTAATGGTAGATGATATTTGAAAGTGGAATGATCTAACGCCTTAGATTATACAAAGAGTAGAAACACGTGCACACAGAAATTCAAAACTTTAAATTTGTAGATCTTTAATTTTTAAAAGATTTACTATCATAATCGTGTTATGTAAAAAATAAACACTTCTTATGATGAGAAGCAAGAAAATATTAAGCTATATTTAATTTTAAATTTCTTTAAACTGTCCCCTTTAAATTTTCAGTTTGATAAAAAATAAGTCATATTAATGGTTATCAAATTCTTATTAAATGTTTTATACTCACTTTCTTTATAACCGATTTTAGCAGGGTAAATTAGTAAGTTCCTTTAATGGCTTTTCATTATCCTAGATTCTTAGTAATTTTAAACACTACTTTAGTTTCTGCCCTATGGCTTTATTTTGAGACCCGTGTTCCTCCTTTCAACGTTATTATTTCATCCATACTCACATAGTCTTAAATTGGTTAATAGTAACAAAAAATGAATTGTTTATACCGTATTATTGTTACTAAATTAAAATATTCATATTTATTTACATTATTTTTGTTTTTATAATTTATATAAATAACTGTACACACAAAAACAATTTATTGTATACAAAATATAAAGTATTATTATTTACATAAACTTAAACAGTAACAATTACCTAGCAATTGATAAAAATCAACATAATATTAATTTTGATTAATTTACTTACAAACCTCTGACGATGCTGATATTTTTCAGTGAAACGTGCGTCAGGTGTTCAAACTACAAAAACGCAATAAACTACTTTCAGAAGAAACCACATCGAATAATATAGATATACATAATTTTTAGATTTTCGCCAATATGATGTGATGGGTCTTTTTTCCATGTCCAGGCCTGCTTTGGGTTTTGCTATTTTCCTCATGTTTCTGCAGATCCCTTCTGCCATCGTCAGATTCATTCTCGATGACTTAGCATGGAACAGATTGGGTCTGTATTTTTACTGAAGTATGAGTTGAAATGACACTCCAGAATACTATCTTTTCAACTCACAATCAAGTATAAATATAGGCCTGGCCTAATGAACCCCCCCCCACACACACACACACACACACAAGCTTGCGTGTGTGTAAACTATACATAGAAATATACAGTGTTGTAGCTTTTGTCTAACCTTCGGTGTTAACTTTGTCTACTATTTTATAAAACTGGAAGGTGTCTGTGGAGTGGAAAAAAAAACGAATGGCATCCTAGCGCGGATGCGGAACTGAGAGAAAAACTGCTGGGAGAGAAAAACTTTGTGTGGGCAGTCCGATAAGGCTGCGTCGCCAAGGTAATAAAACCTGCGTATGCCTCTCCGCCCCAATAACAACCTCTTGTGTTCTTAGACTACGTGTGACAAGTGGCAGCTACGGGAAATGACATCACGTTAAATGTGTTTGTTCTCTGTAATATTATAGTCTCGTTGGAGTATGCAATGGTCTTCATATTAGGTCGTGGGCGAGCACGCCTCGTTTCCTATGAAAAGAGCGAGCTTCGATAAAGGTTGGTTTACGTTACAAACGTTTGAGAGGAATTGTGTTACACCCTCCGTGGCTCCCCTGGCTGCACCACTGAATTGGGTTCACTAAATGAAAATGATATATTGTATTAACTAGTATTCTATTAATGCAAGTTACTCATTAATTACATATAAAATGTAAAGGTACTAGTCGAAACACAATTATTACTTTTAATAAAACAAATGTTAGTTCCTACTTCATAGATATGAACTTTAGCACGATAATTCGATTGTTTAGGAAAAAAAACAATACACGCTTTCTATGTGACATCTTATCTGCGTTCTTGGTACTTTACACTGAAAGAGAAACAAAACCTTGACTTAACTCGTTTGTTGCGTTACGCGGTGAACGGGCAAGTAAAGTAGGCCTACTTACATCGACTTCATTGTAATAAAAAAGGTGAATTTAATACGATATTGTATATTGTATAAATAAAGTGGTAGGCGCCGTATTATATAAATATAGAAGGAGCAGGGCCAACAGTAAACTGTGGTGTTAAAATAAAACTTGTATGTTTAACTTAAGTGTATTGAAAATACATCATAATGGCAGCCTACAATATTAACTAAGAAAATAAGAAATGAGAAAATAAACCTATGAGATTAAGAAAATATTAAAGCTATACCTATTCTTGTTCAGTACTTTAATAAACAAAAACCTTAATGGCTTTTAAAACTATAAACTTATAGCTTTTAAAACTTTTATGTACTTATAAAATGCTATATGTACCCCGCACTCTACATTTTACAGTAAATAATTTACTCATTAACAGGGTAAAAATCTTAGTTAAGGACTCAATGCAAAAAACTGTTTTGCAATTACACTAAAAACTTGTTTATCCGAATTTGATGGGACCGCGCCCTTTTGGATAAACGAAATTTCGGATAAACCGAAAGTTCTATTTAAATAATATGTACATCTATTTAAATAATAATACATATGTAAGTACAGTAACTTTATTTAATAATAATACAGTTTATACAGTAGCCGCATTACAGTTGTTTATTAACATAGGATTGTTTTATGTGAACTGTTGTTATTGTGTCACCTTCGGCTTCTAAAAGCAAGCAGAAATGTACTGTTGTAATACATACCAGTATACAGTACTTTATGTTTCCAATATACGAACATAATAGTTTATGATCGAAAATCCGAACAAATAGATAATTCGGAGTACCCCTTATCCCAATTAGTTCTGATTATTGACTTTCTATTTTAAATCACGTGAAATAGCTTGTCTACGCCGTCTACGCTATTAAATATAGATTATAGCGACAGGAAAATGTTTTTTTGTATTTTTAAAATTTACTAAACCGAATTTCGGATAAACCGATTTTTCGGATAAACGCGATTCGGATATACGAGTTTTTATTGTACTGAAAACTTCAGAAACCTGTAGCATGGACAGAATGGACAGTTTTAGTGTAAAATGTATGCTCTTATCAGAACATCATCTAGGGAATAGAATCTAAATGATGAGTGCAAGAAAAAATACAGAATTGCATGTTGTACAGTGTATCGCACATTAGATTATTTATACCGAATATTAATTGCTGAGTGTTCAGTGAAATTGCCACCACTCACGTGTATCTTAAAAGGTTTGATAATTTCTTTTAATAAATAACTTATATATGTAACATATCAAAAGTAATTAAAATACTTCGTACGTACACGCTGGTACTCTTAAAATCAGAATCTCTATCTTGGCTATGAAAGTGATAGTGGATAAGGACCAAGTTTCCGGCAGTAGTTTGTAAATAAGAAATAAAATAGACGAAGTGCAGGAAGAACGATGAAGGTGGGAGTTTACTTAAAATTAATTTTACAGTCGTAAATTAAGCTCTTATAATTTATAATTGTGAGTTGAATTCAATTATTGACAGTATACCGCGTCCACAGTTAACTAGCAATACATTAGTTATTTTTTTCTGTGAATTTCATATTATCCATAACTGTAACCTTATATGTTGAATATTTAATGGGGAAAACGATGACTTTAAGCTTATTCTGAAGTAAACAAAATGTGCCTACATTTTTTCATATAAATTTTTTTACTTTCACTTTAGCTAAAATGAAGTTCTTTAAATATTGCTGTTGCTTCTTTTAAAGATTTCTAGTTTTACAGAAGTCTGTAGTAAGGAGAAATTGGCGTAATAAGTTATGATGAAGCGTCGTTAATAGTTGTTTCTACTTTGTCCATAATATAATTTTTCATTGACCATTATTGTTCACTTTTTTGTCACTGTAAACGCATAGGGCCTACAGCATAACAATAACGCTTCTTGGGCAGATGTTAGCACATATTACGAGAAACTACAGTTTTGATATACAGGAAAATATTAAAAACAGTAAAAATAGTAAAAACTGTCATCTTCGTGACTCTGTATATCGAATTCTCGTACATACGTATGGTGTCTACAAAATTATGTTTATAAGGAAGCATATAAACAGTAGAGGTTACATTAATATAACAAATATCGCGTATCAGAGGCAGTAACTCTATTTTCATTACTAATATCACCTAACCTTACAGACTCGAATATTGAAGTAATATAATGCAAACACTAATACACCAAACTCTGTACATAAATAGAACACTACAATTTAATGGTTTGTAAGCAGTGATATTTTGACATTACGTTATTAAAAAGTTATTAACTAAAACACATGAATTTGTAATATCACTTATGGAAATGGTTTCGTTAGTTCATGCAAGTACATGACTGGTTGTTTACTAATGGGTTTATCTCAGTAATTCCTAGATCATTTGTTGTTATTTTCTTCTAAATAAATACTTTTTGGGGTATTTTATTAGTGTAACAAATATGGATATTTTCAATTAAATGTTTGGCAAACTATAAATGTGCCAATATTTTAATCGATATTTCACGTTTTTGCATATTCTGACTTCCGAGCTGCGACCTGTCTGATGTTAAGTACAATATTTATGTACTTAGTTCATAAGTTTCAATGCTAGATGCCAAGTTAAGAGAAAATTCCGATAATTAGACTGTTTACATAATATGTTCCACCATTAGGCTTAAAGAAATATTTGTTTCCCAAAACGTTTTCGCAAGTGACTGTGATACTTGCTGTCTTGAAAATAGCTTGTTGGCCCTTTCACCCTGTTATTATCAAACGTTAAAATCAAACTTATAAAATGAAACTTTTCCAGTAAAACATTAAGTGGAATATACAGGTGTGTATCCAGTTAAGTCAAGATTGCCTTCAGTTAAGCAGAAACTACTGGACCTCCATCTGCTCTCTACTGCTGATATTCCAGCCACATATGCAACTACAATTGGTCATGTACAGTAATAAAAGCCTAACATGAGTTTAACACATAAGAACAAAAGCAAAATACTGAAGCCTAAAATACAGGATCATGAACAGACTACGGGGCAGTCTCCCTTACATGAAATGTAATAATATAATAATAGAATGTATTCTAAGACAATACGAGCACATGCACTGATGACCACAGCTAATAACTACAATGTTGTTTACCTAAAACGATTTTTGTAGGATTATTAGAAATTATTTTGTAGAAATGAGTAAGGAGCTGTGGAAAATGGTTAATTAAGAAGCTATACAAATGAGTCATTATTTAAGTACTTAGATAATAAACAAGCGGATGTGTTGATAAGAGGGTTTCTTCACTTGTATTCATAATATTTTATTATCGAAGCGTCCTCAATTTTAACTTCGTCTGTTTGGAGTTTATACGTATGTCTATATATCTGTTTGGGGCGTTTCTAGCAATAAATTTTAAATTAATCAACCGATTTTTACAAAACGTGGTACACATGACCATATTATTAGCCTACAGAACTCTATTCCTTATAAGATTAATCCCGCTGAAAATGTGACGTGGTAGTTGGGGTGGTATGAGAAAATGTGACGAGGTCGAAATTGCAAAAATCCATGCGGGGTACCAAATTAAAGGAACTTTTATCAAAAAGTTGAATGTAGCGTTCATTTTTAAAATTTAAAAAATTAAGGTCACAAAAATTGGGACCAAAACATTGCTCCTTTTTAAAAAAAAATATCTAAATTTTTAGACGAATTTGATCCAAAAAAGACAATAAAAAATTTTTTTAATTATATATATCCAGCCAAGTGTAAATAAAGGACATTTCAACCCAACTCCGAATGTGGCGTCTACTATAATTTTTTTTAATTTTAGGGGCACCACACGCCAATAATGGAACTCAAAATTTTATGAAAATTGTAAAATACTATTTGGAGAACCAGTTACGTATGTGGAATTTAATTCCAAAAACAGACTCGGTATCTTTAATGGTTTCACAGAATTAATATATCTCAACACTTGTTTATCTAACACAGAAGTTCACCTACCTTTATAGTTCACGACATTCAAAGTAGTGAGCGAGTTCTACAGCTCAGGAGGGGTTAATAGTTTTAATTAACGAGACGCTTGGCAAAATATTTTGGAATGAAGTATAACGTTTAGAATAAAGTTTTAGTGTAAACGAGTTACTTACAATTGGGAAATTGTGACAAATAAATTACGGTTCTCTAAGATATTCAAATTTAAAGCCTTTGACACGTAAATGTGCTCCAGCGCGCGCGCACGCACGCACACACACACACACACACACACACACACACACACACACACACACACACACACACACAGTGTATGTGTTCCTGCTTGTTTGCGTTGTAGAGAGAAGTTGGAAGCAGGGAAATTGAGTCCATCTATCCATCTATGCTCGACATCTCCGCGAAGCTACGACATGAAATTTAATCCCAGACCGGAAGTTAGCAAAGAGCTCGTCATCTCTCTTAGCTGATGGATCAGTTGCATTATGAGGACGAACGTCTGTGGGTACGCATTAACTGGTATCTACTAATGACATCTAGTTTGCTGCATAAATAAATGCGATTAACAATAAAAAAACCTAAGTTTGTCTAACATGACTGTCTTGTCTGTCTTTTTACGTACACAAGAATTTTAATTTTATCGCTTAGGTAGAGTGACTGAATGACTTCCAAAATCCAATGAATTTTCGATAACTACTTAAAATTTATTAAAAAAAGCATTACTCTTAATATACTGGTAAACATTGTTATTAATGCACATTGTAATGAAGACGACAACAATGATGATGGTAATTATAATTATTTTACTATTATTATTTCTATTATTATATTGTTTGTGATAACATTGCAATTATTTTTATTACTAGTATCAGTGTTAGTATTAGTATAAGACGTTTTCTCACTGAATATCGATTGCTTCACATCCTGGATTCATGTCCTTGGACTCTTCTTCATTACTTCAAAAAGTGTGAGCATAACAATGTGTGACCTGCACTGCGCTCGCAGCTACAGCGTATTATTTTTTTTTGTATCCGTCCTTCCCTTTTTTCTTATTTCCTGGGTATTAAAAATGTTTAACTTGAAAATGTTTCTTTATAACTAACAGTGTTCTGACACCTCCTACATGTCATGGCCTGTAGTGTTTCTGCCATTACCAAATTTCACTTACCTTGGTCACATCATCTTAATAATATAATAAATAAAAGTCATTGTATCTATGTATGTATGTATGTATGTTCCACATCTCCTCCTAAACCACTGGACCGATTTCAACCAAACTTGGCACAAATAGTTTACGCAACGGGAGAACCAACAGAGGACAGGTGTTTTTTCGATACGATTCTTTGGGGGATCCTTTGGGGTCTTCCACATCTCCTCCTAAACCACTGGACCGATTTCAACCAAACTTGGCACAAATATTTTACGCAACGGGGGAACCAACACAGGACAGGCGTTTTTTCGATACGATCCTTTGGGGGATCCTTTGGGGTCTTAAAAGAAACTATTAGATCTGGTTACCATAGCAACCCAATAGAATACAGTCTGGTTGTCATAGCATCGGTGGAAGTCTCCCGCGTAGGGAATAGCGCGGGAGTCGTCCGACGGGCCTTCCCCGGAGTCCGTCCAGGGAACCCGGGGAGTCTTAGGTAGGATCTCGCGAAAAACGGCCGGGATAGAGTCCCTGCGCCTCGCCCGGCACGTTGACGGCTTTCACGGGCTTCGGAGAACCTTCCGTACCCCGGGGAGGTCTCTGACCAAGTCCTAGGGCGGGAGTTCGACCGGCCTGGATGCCGGAAAAAGCAGGCGGTGTCCCGGAATAGGTGTAAGCCTCCCGCGTAGGGAATAGCACGGGAGTCGTCCGACGGGCCTTCCCCGGAGTCCGTCCACGGAACCCGGGGAGTCTTAGGTCGGATCCCGCGAAAGATGGCCGGGCCAGAGTCCACGGTTCTTATAAATAAAGATATAGGTTATTATATCGAAGGTGGTGTATGCATCTTAAGAAACTTTTTAATAGTGCGTGAATTCAGAGTTGTTTCAGTTTGAATTTAAAAGTGGATAAGTTAAGATCGAAATAAGTTATAAGCAAGTATTGCTTATAAAAAACAACGTTTTGATAGCGAATGTATTCAGATCGTAGTGTTCAGACAATATAAATGCGCTTACTTCAGTTGAATTTAAAAATTGATAAGGTGAAATCTATAGAGGTATTGTATTGTTAGAATAAGTTTAGGAGACACTAATTTAACAAATACCTTACTTCAACATTAACACAATGAATTATAAAATGACAGTTAAATACGCAGCGCGTGCAAGTACTGTAGACATTTTATTGAAAACTAATTTAGCTGTTCGCCCTCTCCTAGAGTTAGAAATCGAGCAGGAGCATCACGCGCAACAGAATTCTTCTCCAGATATAAGAATAAAGTTTATGACATGTTCTTAAACAAGTGCGCTACAGAGTATCCTCCAGTGAGAATGCGAACGTAACAATATAAGGAAGATTATACAATATAGAAGTAATATAACGTTAGAACAAGAATAGGTGCCTATGAGCCTATGAATAAATTATGAACCCTAGCAACGCTGGGTAAATCGGCTAGTAATACATACGTTTTGAAGTGATCAATTTTGTAAATGTTGCACTAGTGTCTTTATTTCGATTCGATTCTATATGGTCTCTAGTGTTCTCTACAGTCTGGACTATTGAAAAACACGAACATTCTATTAGGTTCCTCCTCAGGAGTTGACGTAATTTAATTATGTAAGTTGACGATCAGAACGCCATAGTATGGAACAAACAGAATTTTGATTTGCTCATAATAACATACGGCTCACCCATGTCACAGACATTGCAGAATTACTTTCTATAATGGTGTAAATTTTTAAATTCAAGTTTGTCTTTTACATTACCTTCTATTTTTATGGGCTATAAAATTTTCGCTGGTAAGGAACTTATATTTTGTGCAAAGTTTCACAAGGATCGGGTGTGGTAAATTGTTCTTCTAATTATACCATATCAACACGTATATTACGCCAAATAATATAATAAATGAAAACTTTCTACAAATTCTGTGAATAAGAAATCTGTTCTATAAATTACACTCACAACCTCAGTGTCACAAAAAACTACATTTTTCATTATTGGTGTATGCTACGAACATCATTTTACATGCAGCTTCATGTTCGAACAATTTGCTTTCATGGACTGTACCGACTTGCATACGTTACGACTAAGTAGCCGTGCTTTCATGCAATGTGTCTAAAGTTCCACTACAAAATTCAAATATGATTACATTTTAAGTAGCCTACGTTCCGTTTGACTTGCCGCAATGTACTGCAATATATTGCAGCCTGAAGTTTGTAAAAAAGGCTTTAAGATCAGTGATTGATTCATTTATTGATATTGCCAAATTTATATTAAAAAATGTATTAACTGTTCTTTATATAAACTTGAAGAGTTCTTCCATGATTAAAACTTGAATTTAAAAATATAGGCTCTTTGAATATATTATTTATCAATGATTTTTGGGTCGATTTTCCGGTTACGAGTGTCCTTAAAGACAACTGCCTGTTAGTAAAGATAGTGATAATAAGAGAAAATCGCGGTTGTAGTCTATGAACTTTTATCACTAGGTATTACGTTCCAAGAGAGTATAATTTTAATATTTTACTTAACTAACGTAAAAGCGGCCAAATTTACGAAAACTTAATTTATGGAATTGCACCACGACATGCAACAGCTCAGAAGAAATTGCTTGTTCAAGAATTTTAAGCGAAAGGTCGTAACGATACGACCATTGTATTATCAGCCATTGTATTAACCAGATATATTCATATTCTGTCTTATCTTCTACCCAAGAATTAAAAAAAATAAAATAAAAGGGGTACGTTTCGCAACCTTTAAAGTCACAAAGAAAAAAAATAATAATCTGAGAGAGATCAAGTTTATTCAAAAAACCGTTATGTGTTCCTCGAATGTTTTGTAAACTGAAATCAACGTTTTGCGTAATTGCGCTATATTCATGGAGATCACTTTGAAGTGAATACTATAAATGCATTGATGAATATTTTACTCAAATAAACAAAAGTTGAACGACCTTTTTCAACAAACCACGTAGATTATATTCAAGAATGTAATTATATGAAACACGTAATTTGGACAGTTACAAAAGTATTGCAAATTTTATTTATTCATACTTGGTCAGGAAAGCACTCCACACGGTGACATACTCGTATAGATAAGTGGAAGAGTCAGAGGTGGCAAACTATAAGAGGGGAACCGTGAGTAATACGTAAACAACATAATACAATCAGACAAGCGGTAGGATGTTATTAGTATTAGTTTACTTGACCCTTCATTTAGGGTCGGTGGAGGTTGTTTAACATTACCAATGCACTAGGGTAGACGAGGGATCAATAAGCCTGGACGTTCAGTCATTATTTAATGATGTCGAGAGTCCAGATAAACCTGAGTCACCAGCCGCGCGCTGAGCCGTGACTGATGGTCTTTCTAATAGGAGGTCATGTAACTAGACTTATAAATTAATGAAGTTATTATGTTATAGTGTTCTTTAAGTTTAAAATTTTGCATAACTTTGCATAAGTTCTTTTATGCGTTATATGGTCTATCCGTCTTGAATGTTAATACAATTATTATAAATTAAGGAATATCTTAATTGAGACGAACATGGTTTACGAATTGGATATTCAGAGTCTTACATTCTATTATAATAAATGCATTTTGTACTGAAGTAGATAATTAGTTAAAATATAAAATTATAAAAATTTCTTAAAATACGTTTATTATACTGTGATTAAAACTAGCAGCATGTAACAATTTTTAAGTGACATATTTTTCATGCAAATATCATTTTTGATCACTCGAAAACTGCAGCTGCAAAAGAAAATTTTATCTTCATACATATTACTTAATAAATATATACTCAATAAATGCAACTACTGAAATAGTATGTACAAGTAATGCTCTCTCCAGACAATAGCTAAAATATTTTTATTAAAAAAATATACAAACACGAGACGTTAAAAGACGTTCATAAGGTTTTGCACAAAACACACATACGCGTCTTGTGATCACATACGCCACACTTTTATTATGTTTTCCGTTGCCAGAAGCTGTAATTGCCATGCAAATAATATTCGTATAATATAGGCTATCGCTATGGGTAATAAGGACTTAACGCTAAAGCGCTTGACGGTTTAAATGTGGTAGGTATCTTATTTAACCTACTGTGTCACTACTGAGTTTAATTATGTGGAAAGGTTTTGTAGGACGACGGCAAAATAAGAGGCAGAGTCAGCAACTACTCTCATCCCCGCAGTACTGGTGTTTAATTACCTTTTGAAAGTTGCGGTGAAACCCTAACTCAGCTCCTGTTTGTTTGTCTTCATATCGATTTTCTACATCAACCAGACGCTTACAAGCATTGCAGCCAGAAAAGTTATAATTCGTCACGGCTAGCGAAATCAGTCATTGCCTCTCCGTTTCTTTGACATTTAATTAGAATTTGTCTCTGCGTGTTTGACAGACACAGTATTTGTTTATTGTGCCTCTTAACTTTTTGTGTCATCGTACTTCATTTGTATCATATGAGAACTTTTTAGAGGCATATACGATTATTATTACTTTTAAAGACGCATCTCTCTCTCTCTCACACACACACACACACACACACACACACACACACACACACACACACACACACACACACACACACACACACACACACACACACACACACACACACACACACAAGAAATATGCACTCGCACTCACTCCTTAATCCTAATTGGTCTTCTTAATTCTTAGTCGCAATACGCAATAGTTTTTGCTTCAAGCTTAATTAAGCGTTTTGTCTCGTGTTTCCCGAACAGTCTTACTTTAGTTAATATTTTCTTACTTATAAGTGTTAAGTTCCTCCACTGTGAAATTGTGTGTAAAATTATCTGCTATCATATAATTGGAATATTTATGACTTTGAATGTACACAAGACACTGATAGTACAGACATAAAATTTAATAATGAAACGCATGATTTGCAGTAGGTATTCTCAGCAATAGAGTTCTTTTTTAAACTGGGTAGTGGCTGTATAGGTCGTTTAGTATGTTACAACAGAAAGAGTGACGCACGCTTATCATTGTCGGCAATCCTATTCCAGGTCGTAGATTTATTTTTTAAATTCCTTATGTAATCTTTGATTAAATCTAATACTCTTACTCTTTGTATAAATTAAGTTCTCAAGGAAATATATACTTACGCCTATGACGTAAGCAATCTGCGAGGTGTATCTGTCTCATTCGGTCTGCGGCGATGTGTACAACGTCAGCAGTGATATAATCGAGATTCCAGTGTTTCCTAAGCGCCTTCAACTACACGATTATTCTCTACGCAAAACTCAGATTCATCTCGATCCTCGGCTGGGTATAAATACAAAATTCACAAACAAAAAATACGACCTGTAAGATTTGAAATTGCGGTTTAATGTGCACTAGCGGAGTTACTGTTATTATGATTTCCGGTTTAGTGTAAACTGATTACTGTGAATTATTGAGCGCGGACACTTGTATCAGTGACTTGAATTATTTATTCTGGACGTGTTTTTATTGGGTTGTTTTGTTTATTTGAATTTTCATTGAAGCTGTAGTCAATGATTTCTCTGGTGTCCAGTTATTTGAATTCCCCTGTTTTAACACGACAATCCATGCGACCGTTGTAATAATATTTATTTATTATAATTGAAAATAATTGGCTTACTACAAACTTTAGGATGAATATTTCATGCCTATTTGCTAACACTTGATTAATGTTAAATTAATGTTACAGGAATGCAAACATAGGAGATTCCCTTAATAGTTGAATGTCTAAAGCTGTTTCACGGTGCACAAAAGTCCCTTAAAGTAACTTAAATTTAATTTTTTGTTTTGTTTATACCATATACGCTCCTTAAATCGTCTGTGGCGTGACTTATAGCCATGTGTTGGCTAATCTGGAAATTGAAATGCCCACTTATAAAATACACAACATGCATACTATTCAAACGGTTATACTTATTCAGTGCATTTTTGTTTTTGCGGTAAAGTTTATGATACATGATAAGTGTGATAAGTGTCGTCGTCATCATTATTAGTAAAGTATTATTACGCCTGTATACAAAAACAAACAACAAACAGTATTTATGTTTACATATTCTAAAAATCTTATGAGACAAGTTATAATGATGTATATAGTTCAGTTACATGTTACATTGTCATGTGTATGTCAGCGCCTTCATGAAAATAATTTATTTATTTAATTGCACTACTTGTATATTTTGTAATCTTCTTTAGAACGATTTTTAATACTAAAGCCGGGACTAGTGTAACTGTTTTATGACTCCATTCTCTTGAAACGTGAAGCCTTGTTTTACTGTTGACGTTTTCGCGGAACGATCTTTTAGAGGTTTCTTATTGTGTAAGTGCGCGCGCGTGTATATGTCTGTGTGTGAATGTACTTAGGGTATACCTTATTAGGTCTCTTCTGTTACACGACTGAAGTAAACTAATTAGAGGCTAGGTGGGAAGTCTATTAGGAAATAAGAATACTCTCAAGAAGAAAGATAATATTTATCTTGCATTTGCGAGTTAGTAATCGTAAACGTTTGTACGTGTACTGTAAAAAAATTAAAATAAATGGAAGTAAAGAGGGAACAGGAGAGAAAGAGAAGAGAGAGAGAGAGAGAGAGAGAGAGAGAGAGAGAGAGAGAGAGAGAGAGAGAGAGACAGACAGATAGACAGACAGACACACGTTCAGAGATAGAAAACGACTGTGACTGTGATGGGACAGAAGAAACTGCACAAACTGTAAATCTGCTGAAATATTTTCTTTGATAAAATACGAAATAAATGACAACACCTGTGATATGTAGATATTACATATATAAATTCCATTTATAAAGCTCATTACGGTTGTTTGTTTTTGTTATGGTTTCCAAACAAAAGTAACGAAAGTTTTGTTATGTTTTTGACAGCTGTAAATATGTATCAACTCTAAACAAATGTCATAAATTACATACAAATGTTCATGTGCACCGTCATGTCATATAATTCAAATGAACTACTCTGTAAAACAAACGCAGGCTACCGGAAAGCAGTGACCAACATGACTGGACAAGAGCCGATAACACCGTACCTAGTTGCGCGTTTACAAAATTTGTCGAACTTAAATGACTAAAAACCGAGGAAGCTTTTGTAATAGCCAAAGTTATTTAAGTTCTTGAACAACATACAACACAACAGTAATTAGGAACATGAATAAATTGAGAGCAGATGGCCGCAGCTGTGTATGACTGTCTCCTGTGTCTCTTCCTCTAAATTGCGTGCACGTCTTCCCTTCCTTGCATTGCAGAGTAACAATAAACGTTGAGACTTGAGA
The DNA here is from genome assembly GCA_034769895.1 of Magicicada septendecula. Lineage (NCBI taxonomy): Eukaryota > Metazoa > Arthropoda > Insecta > Hemiptera > Cicadidae > Magicicada > Magicicada septendecula. The sequence continues at coordinate 1,024,541,707 of CM068367.1, forward strand.
TGTCACATAGCGGCGGAAGGTCTGTACCCCTGTCACAGTAAACGCTACAGAGTTGCCGGTTCCAGTAACTTTGCTGTATGGTGAGAAGCACTTCCGACTTCCGGCGGCAGTGTCCTCTTCTCCCCTAGATTCCGGAGTAAAGTTGTAGATTACATCTCTGCGCAGACGTCTGATAAAACGTAGTGTCTTCAGTATAGCTGTTATTTCAGGTACTTAGTAGATTTTCTAACTCATAGCTCTTATTATCGAAAAGATAAAGAGTGTGTCTTACAACATCATACTTACAAAATAATCACACATGGGACAGAAAATAATGTAAATAAAAATAAAAGTCGTTACGTCTTTTATTTTATAGGCTGAAAGTGTAATTAGTGTAATAATTATGTGTGTTTAGTGTAATAACAAGTCATATACAATCATCCTGATGGTGGTAATATACACTGTCGAATTGTCGACGTACGTATAGATGGTTTAAAATTGTGTTTATTAATAGAACGAAACTTACAAAATATTCTGTCATTTATTGATACAAAATGTAGCCTTTCAGGATCTGTTTAATAACAAATTTATTTAAGAAAATTTGTAGTCCTAAATTATGAATTACAATGGGAATTATCAAGAAACCTTGTTTAAAAAACATTTGATTTAGGAAACACCGTGTCTTTTCATTATTACTCTTTGTTATGAATAATGAATAACGGTTTATTGATTTTCCAAGCTAAACCGTCAAATTGAGTGTGATTGTGAGATTTAAACTGTAACGACGATAAAATTATTGTCTTTGATTTATACCACTTTAGGTCGTTATTCACTTAACTATGCTATCTTTGACATAACAACACTACCTACTTTATTACATGTAATTCTATTATTGATGTGAAACTTTGTATCACTCCCAATCGTTTGCTTAATAGGACGTTTGTGTGTGTGTGGGTGTGTGTGTGTGTGCGCGCGCGCGCGTGTGTCTGTTTTAGTTTGGTTTGCTGGAAGTCTCCGCGTACGTCGATAGACCTCCATGTTAAGGGAGTGTGAGCACCAAGACGTTGTTTGTATACAGACTTCTATCATACGATATTTCACTGTCTGCGAAGACGAGTTGTTCTGTTCACTTCCTGTTTGGGATTATACTTCACGGCGCGGCTGCGCGGCTTTGAGGAGACGGCAAGCACAGGGGAATTGATGGACTCAATTTCCTGCATGTAGCTTCTCTGCAGGAGCAGACAAGAGACAGGAAACCGCCAAAGCTCTCGCATATGGCAACATTCACACCACACACTTTGTACTCCTTTACATTCAAGACGCGCAAAGATACTGAACTCATTTTTGTACGTCTACAAAGTTTAAGTATAGTTACCTGTTTAGAAAAATGTAACTGTACTAACGTTTTCTCTAACGCTAATTAGTAGTGTTTAATTACTATATGTAATACTTGTAATAATTTTTTAACTAAAAGTGACAGTTTTTACTTTGTCACAGGAGAATGTATAATATACTTTTACCGACCAAAGTAATCGTCACTAAAAGTAATTGTCGGCTTACTTGTTGTCGAGTAAATAATTGTCCAATTGTAAAATTTTATTTTAATTATCCAATATCAAACCAATATAATCCAATATAAAGTAAATAATTGTCAAGTAACATTTTATTTTAACTATTCAATATAAATCAACTGGCATTAGATACATTTCATTCAGCGATACCTGTGCTAAAGAACGCCATTTAAAATTGTTACTGAGAGTCGAGTCTACTATAAGACAAAAATTCTTGGATTTCGTTGTCCATGACGTGTCCGTTACTTAACTAAATATCACTAATGTTTGACGACTCGGAACACTAAGTTTTTTATAAGTAAAATCGTAAAGATTTACCTTACAGCCTAAACCGGCTTTCACCTTTAGAAGGCTTCATCAGAAGACCATAGCCTCCGAGTCGTCAAACATTAGTGATATTTACAAAAATTCTACAAAGGTCAGTACAACTCCTAAAACCACACATCAAACACTGTCGTGAACACAACTATGTGATGCTATGGATATGTCACGTCTTTTATTAGCCTGAAAACAAGAATAAAAAGCAAAAATTAATTTGCTAAATTTGCTAATTAACGAGAATGAAGAATGCGAAAATGGAAAATCTTTACTGTTTAGAAAAAAAGGAAAGCTGTTCATCAATACAAAAATGGAAACGTCATCTGTTTATTTTGTTAGAATTTAATAGACAGTTTTGCTTGTTCCGAGCTAAGGAAAATCTCAGTGTTTTAAATGGAGGAGAGGAAAAATATTGTGTAATACAGACACAAATATTATTACATTATGAACGACTCTTAAAACTTCAAAATTTGTGTTCGTTCGAAGGTGTGTGATGTTATAAAACAGTAGAATAGCATAATTGGAATGCCTATTATGCTATTCTACTAGGTAGAAACAAGCTATTAGAATTAAGGTTCTTAAAATCATCGGTTAGTTATTGTTAACTTACTTAGTGGTAAGTCCATATTTAGTGGAAAATGGAACGGCTGTTCGTTAAAAGTCAGGCAAGAGAGTAACCAAAACTGACACATAGTTATTTGATGGGGTATGGGTATCACATTTTCATTTTGTCAAGGACGCCACTCACATCTAATGTATGTCTACTTTTTGCAAGCAATTTCAAGATTCTGCCAGCACAATTCAATGGTCCGACAAAGAAAAAGTTCTATCACTTCTTCTCTCTGTTAAAAGGCCCACCACTGAATTGTTATGGGAAATATACCCCGATAATTACAACGCTTACGGTGGTTAATAAAGAATACAGTTATTTGACCGATATGTATACCACGAACTATTGACATCAAGCAGGAAGATTTCTGCTTGATTATAAAGAGAAGCTGAATAAAAAAAAAATAATTCCAGGTATTAACATATTACGTTCTTACTTTATGTTTATTTTTACTTCCATGTTCCTTAAGGAAATGGAAGTATGGTGATGGCAAAAAAAATCGTGTTCGAGATTATTGCAGATTCTGATTGTACTACACTCAAAACATGAAAAAAAGTCATTTTTCGAAATGTGTGTGTGTGTGTGTGTGTGTGTGTGTGTGTGTGTGTGTGTGTGTGTGTGTGTGTGTGTGTGTGTGTAGATGTTTTTCTATGGCAAACGGTAACAGCCGCAAATTCAAACATAATCAAATGATTATTTGCATACAGCCCTAAATTGTAGAGTTCTCAAGAAGTGTTGTTTTTGGTGAAGATCATTTAAGGGAAAGGGGTAGTTTACCAGCAACGTTTTTTGTTTTAACAAGGGTATTTCCTATGGCAAACGATAATAGCCGCAAATTCAAACAGAATCAAATACTTTTTTGCATACAGCCCTAGAATGTAGAGTTCTCAAGACTTGTTGGTTTTGGTGAAGATCGGTTAAGGGAATGGGGTAGTTTACCAGCAACATTTTATGTTTTAACAAGGGTAATTTTTTTTATGACGAACGATAACTGCCGTAAATTCAAACAGAATCAAATATTGTTTTGCATACAGCTTTGAATTGTAGAGTTCTCAAGACCTATTGTTCTTGGTGAAGATCAGTTAAGGGAAAGGGGTAGTTTACCAGCAACATTTTTGTTTACCAAGGGTAATTTTTCCATATGGCAAACGATAACAGCCGCAAATTTGAACAGAATCAAATACTTTTTTGCATACAGCCCTAGAATGTAGAGTTCTCAAGACTTGTTGGTTTTTGTGAAGATCGGTTAAGGGAATGGGGTAGTTTACCAGCAACATTTTGTGTTTTAACAAGGGTAATTTTTTTTATGACGAACGATAACTGTCGTAAATTCAAACAGAATCAACTACTCTTTTGCATATCTTTTTGAGTTGTAGAGAACTCAAGGCCTGTTGATTTTGTTGAAGATCGGTTTAGGGAAAGGGGTAGTTTACTGGCAACGTTTTATGTTTTAACAAGGGTAATTTGTTTTATGACCAACGATAACTGCCGCAAATTCAAAGAGAATCAAATAATGTTTTCCATACTGTCCTGAATTGTAGACTTCTCAAGATATTTTGTTTTTGGTGAAGATCGGTTAAGGGAAAGGGGTAGTTTACCAGCAACGTTTTATGTTTTAACAAGGGTATTTTGTATGGCAAACGAAAAGAGCCGCAAATTCAAACAGAATCAAATATTTTTTGGCATACAGTTCTGAATTGTAGAGTTCTCAAGATCTATTGTTTTTGGTGAAGATCGGTTAAGGGAAAGGGGTAGTTTACCAGCAACGTTTTATGTTTTAACAAGGGTAATTTTGTTTATGACGAATGGTAACTGCCTTATATTCAAAGAGAATCAAATAATTTTTGCATACGTTCCTGAATTGTAGAGTACTCAAGGTGTGTTGCTTTTGGTGAAGATCGGTTGAGGGAAAGGGGTAGTTTACCAGCCACATTTATGTTTTAACAAGAGTAATTATTTCTATGACGAACGATAACTGCCGCACATTCAAACAGAATCAAATAATGTTTTGCATACTGCCCTGAATTGTAGAGTACTCAAGACCTGTTGTGCTTGGTGAAGATCGGTTAAGGGAAAGGGGTAGTTTACCGGCTACGTTTTATGTTTTAAAAGGGTATTTATTACGGCAAACGATAACAGCCGCAAATTCAAACAGAATCAACTACTCTTTTGCATACAGCCCTGAATTGTTGAGTTCTCAACATCTGTTGATTTTGGTAAAGATCGGTTAAGGGAAAGGGGTAGTTTACCGGCAACATTTTGTTTTAACAAGGGTATTTTTCTATGGCAAACGATAACAGCCGCAAATTTAAACAGAATCAACTACTCTTTTGCATACAGCCCTGACTTATAGAGTTCTCAAGACCTCTTGGTTTTGGTAAAGATCGGTAAAGGGGAAGGGGTAGTTTACTTGCAACTTTTTTTAATCGGGGGTAATTTTTTCTATGGCAAACGAAAACAGCTGCAAATTCAAACAGAATACACTACTCTTTTGCATACAGCCCTGAATTGTAGAGTTGTCAAGTCCTGTTGGTGTTGGTGAAGATCGGTTTAGGGAAAGGGGTAGTTTACCAGCAACATTTTATGTTTTAACAAGGGTAATTTTTATATGACGACCGATAACTGCCTTATATTCAAAGTGAATCAAATAATGTTTTGCATAGAGCCCTGAATTGTAGAGTTCTCAAAACATGTTGGTTTTGGTGAAGATCGGTTAAGGGAATAGGGTAGTTTACCAGGAACATTTTATGTTTTATCAAGGGTAATTTTTTTCTGACGAACGATAACTGCCGTACATTAAAACAGAATCAACTACTCTTCAGCATACCTCTTTAAATTATACAGAACTCAAGGTCTGTTGATTTTGTTGAAGATCGGTTAAAGGAAAAGGGTAGTTTACCAGCAACGTTTTATGTTTTAACAAGGGTATTTTCTATGGCAAACGATATCAGCCGCAAACTCAAACATAATCAAATAAATTTTTGCATGCAGCCCTGATTTGTAGAGTACTCAAGACCTATTGTTTTTGGTGAAGATCGGTTAGGGGAAAGGGGTAGTTTACCGGCAACGGTTCTTTATCAAGTGTAATTTTTATCTATGGCAAACGATAAGAGCCGCAAATTCAAACAGAATCAAATAATGTTTTGCATACAGGCCTGTATTGTAGAGTTCTCAATACTTGTTGGTGTTGGTGAAGATCGGTTAAGGGAAAGGGGTATTTTACCAGCAACATTTTATGTTTTGACAAGGGTAATTTTTTATATGACGAACTATAACTGCCGTAAATTCAAACAGAATCAACTACTGTACGTTTTTGCATACCTTTTTGAACTAAAGAGAACTCAAGGTCTGTTGATTTTGTTGAAGGTCGGTTAAGGGGAAGGGGTAGTTTATCACCAACGTTTTATGTTTTAAAAAGGTTAATTTTTTTATGACGAACGATAACTGCCGAAAGTTCAAAGAGAATCAAATAATTTTTTCACACTTTCCTGAGTTTTAGAGAACTCAAGGTCTGTTGATTTTGGTGAAGATCGGTTAAGGGAAAGGGGTAGTTTACCTGCAACATTTTAAGTTGTAACAAGAGAAATGTTTCCATGACGAACGATAACTGCCGCACATTGAAACAGAATCAAATAGATTTTGCATGCATCCCTGAATTGTACAGGACTGAAGGTCTATTGATTTTGGAGAAGATCGGTTAAGAGAAAGTTGTAGTTTACCTGAAACATTTTATGATTTAACGAGAGTAAAGTACTTAATTTTTATAAAAAAGTATCCTGATAAGAAGCTCATAATAATCCACTGTAGAAACGTAGATGAAATATCTATAAATATAGAGGTTAGGTGAACGGGGTGGGGGTAATTTTCTAATATTAAAAATTATAGTTGAATTTGGAGGGGAGAATTTTGTTTGTGTGCTACGTTATCGGCAACAAAGAAGTAGTTTCTTTTTTAAATTGCTTCCCGGGCTGTTTAGCCGTAGTCCAATATTTTCTGTAAAACCAGACTTTTCTGCAGTGCCATCGACTGCCATCATCAGTGAAAATCGATTGCGAAAACTTGAGGTGGTATACGTTTGTGACCACAGTACTGTGGTTAATGCTGAAGAAATAAGTAGAAAGACTAAGTTTCTATAAATATTTCATTTCGAATATGATTTTAAATATAAATCTTAGAACATGGAAGTCATGTATGGTTCTCCATACAGATATTTACTTCCATGTTCCTCAAGGAAATGGAAGTATGGTGATAGCAAAAAAAATCGTGTTCGAGATTATTGCAGATTCTGATTGTACTACACTCAAAACATGAAAAAAAGTCAGTTTTCGAAAAGTGTCTGTGTTTCTATCTGTCTGTCTGTCTATCTGTCTATCCGTAGGTTTTTCCTATGGCAAACGATAACAGCCGCAAATTCAAACATAATCAAATAATGTTTTGCATGGAGCCCTGAATTGCAGAGTTCTCAAGATCTGTTGTTTTTGGTGAAGATCGGTTTAAGGAAAGGGATAGTTTACCAGCAACGTTTTATGTTTTAACAAGGGTATTTTTTATGACAAACGATAACAGCCGCAAATTCAAACAGAATCAAATGATTATTTGCATACAGCCCTAAATTGTAGAGTTCTCAAGTCCTATTGGTGTTGGTGAAGATCGGTTAAGGGAAAGGGGTAGTTTACCTGCAACGTTTTATGATTTAACAAGGGTATTTTTTATGGCAAACGATAACAGCCGCAAATTCAAACATAATCAAATAATATTTTGCATGCAACTCTGAGTAGTAGAGTTCTCAAGACCTGCTGTTTTTGGTGAAGTTCGGTTAAGGGAAAGGGGTAGTTTACCTGCAACGTTTTATGATTTAACAAGGGTATTTTTTGTGACAAACGATAACAGCCGCAAATTCAAACAGAATCAAATAATGTTTTGCATATAGCCCTGAATTGTAGAGTTCTCAAGACCTATTGGTGTTGGTGAAGATCAACAGAATCAACTACTTTTTTGCAAGCCTTTTTGAATTATAGAGAACTCAAGGTCTGTTGATTTTGTTGAAGATCGGTTAAGGGAAAGGGGTAGTTTACCAGCAATGTTTTATATATTAGAATGGGTAATTTTTTTTGACGAACGATAGCTGCCGAAAATTCAAAGAGAATCAAATAATTTTTTGCATACGGTCCTGAATTGTAAAGAAGTGAAAGACTCTTGATTTTAGTGAAGATCGGTTAAGGGGATTGGGTAGTTTACCGACCACTTTTCATGTTTTAACAAGAGTAATTGTTTCTATGACGAACGATAACTGCCGCACATTCAAACAGAATCTAATATTGTTTCGCATGCATGCCTGAAGTGTAGAGTACTCAAGGCCTGTTGATTTTGGTGAAGATCGGTTAATGGAAAGGGGTAGTTTACTTGCAACATTTTATGTTGTAACAAGAGAAATGTTTTCATGACGAACGATAACTGACGCACATTCAAACAGAATCAAATATTTTTTTGCATGCATCCCTGAATTGTAGAGGACTGAAGGCCTATTGATTTTGGTGAAGATCGGTAAAGAGAAATGGGTAGTTTACCGGCAACGTTTTATGTTTTAACAAGAGAAAAGTACTTAATTTTGATAAACAAATATCCTGATATGGAGCTCATAATAATCCACTGTAGAAACGTAGATGAAATATCTATAAATGAAGAGGCTAGTTGAACGGGGTGGGGGTAATTTTCTATTAATGGAAATTATAGTTGAAGAGGGAGGGGAGAATTTTTTATATGTGTACTACGTTATCGGCAACAAAGAAGTAGTTTTTTGTTAAAATTCCTTCCCGGACTGTTTAGCCGTAGTCCAATGTTTTCTGCAAAACCAGACGTTTCGGCAGTGCCATCGACTGCCATCATCAGTGAAAATCGAGTGCGAAAACGTGAGGTGGTATACGTTAGTGACCACAGTACTGTGGTTAAGGCTGAAGCAAAAGAAAGAAGTAGTTTCTATGGAAATATTTCATTTCGAATATGATTTTAAATATAACTCTTAGATCATGGAAGTTATGTATGGTTCTCCATACCGATATTTGTATTTGAAATGCCTATCGGCAGTTAACATACTAAAGGAGACAGTTATTCATGAAACTTCAGAGAGCTTTACATTTTTACTTTCTGCTCAACAGAACATCATCAGTTCACCAATAATAGTTCCTTTTCTCAGAATGAGGCAAATTAACACACCGCATAAAATAACAATCGTGTACTTTGGAGTAAATGAATCACACATCTACAATATATCAACTAATGGCAATTACTTCATTTACACACACAAACTTCCACGCGTACGCGTATTTTAATAATGTACATAAGATTCATACAATATTAAATTTATGCTTACAATAGCAGCGTGCTATAGTGCTTACGGTATTTACCTCCAATATACGTTTTATTAAATAAATTATTTGTATACGAGCAAATGCGTTTCTTACACATGTATCACTTGCATATTTATTGTTTAACACAAAAATTAATATATCATGGCAAATTAATATTGTAATTAACCAAGATAAATCAATAGACAGAAGGTGTCTCAGGAGAAAACCGGTGTCTCAGGAGAGATGTAACTGAGTTGAGGACATACAGGTATCGTATAACATATCAAATCCAGGGTACACTGTATGCTTGGGTGGGTGTCTAGTCTTGGGAATATGTGTGTTCAAGGGTGAACATTATGGTGATGGAAGTAACAGATGCATTTTAATGTTAGGATACGTCACTCTGACAATGATGGAGTACACGACGCTCTGTAACAAGTTACGGGATGAAAATATTTGGTTTGTATACGTAAATTGCAATAAGCTAGCAAGTGTCATATTCTCTTACCTAGTTATTGGACTGTAGCTTGAGCGTTATGAATATCTTGTGTCTCTAGTTAAGATAGATATTAATAACAACCGATCTAAATAGTATAATGAATTCTAATGAATCGTTATACAAAATCACTATGTTTTAATTTAAATTGCAAACAGAAGTATTACGTAGTTGGACAAAGAATATAAATGAACGAACTCATTTTATTAATGCGCTACTTTCTATTGAGATTTATTTCTGCCTTCCATAATGTTTAAGTAGGTAAAACTGTACATGCAACACGTATAACGAGATCACAAAATATTCATCAAGTGTAGGACTTACAAAGCAGGAATCCTGTATTCAGTACATGCACCGTTAAAATATTTCAGTGTTTGGTTCATATCCGAACCTTATAGTGGAATGAGATTATCGTTATTGTTTTTGTCATAGATATATTATATTTTTGATAGCTGTCCCCCTCCCCCCAACACACACGCACGTGTATAATTTTTGGTAACATAATGTTTCTTCATTTTATTTATTTTAATAAATAAGTAGCCTACATTTTAAAGAGACTAAATAAAATAAACAAATACATGAACATTAACGTTATGTTACAATAAAATAACAACTTTTGTACTGCAAAAAAATCATATAATTATATGAACAAGCGTGCACGGACGTGTTATAAATACATAAAGTGCTATCAATGTTTTTCCTTACTTGAAAAATGTTTTGAGCATTATGCCAGGACATGATTACCGGGTGGCTAGACTGGAAATTTACAGGGGTTCATATTCTCCCAAGGTAAAGGGGACCCATCTTCTTCATTTTTACACTGAGATTCCAGTAAAACTTACTAAGTTGTTTGGCAACAGAGAGACAAAAAGTCGAACTTGGGGGTAACTAAAAGGCCTTTGTGTAAGTTGCACTTGGTTAAGTATGCAAACATTTGGTGAAACTTGGAGAATCGGTGTCATTCCCAATAAGTATTAAAATTTTTACTAGGCTGACGTAGCAAAATTTATACGGAGGCCTTGTCTTCAAGTGCGATTTTTTTGCCTCTCTATTGCAAAACGATTTCTTAATTTTAATTACACAATTTTTCTCAGTAAATTTCAAATATTTATATAGTCAGTTATTTAGTAAGAATATTTGGGAGCTTCATTCCTGACCCAGTTTTGGCTAGTAATAGACCATTATATTTAGTAGGTCATAAAATGATTCGAAGATTATAAAATATGTAAGGACAACAACGTATAAAATAGAAGGGGGCCCACCTTGAAACTTTTCCAGGGCCCCTGAGCCTCTAGTACGCCTCTCGCATCATGCTACATCCTTAGTCACGTCTGAGCTTCTAGTTACGGACTGGTATCATGCTATAACCTCAGTCACGTCTGCGCCTCTAGTTACGCCGCTGGTATGACGCTACATCCTCAGTGACGTTAATCCGTTGTCTGGTGAATAGAAAGAAAAAAATCTTGTATACAAAAACTACTTTTATACAATATTAATTTAGTAATAGCGTATGTGAAGAAATAGGACTGCACAAAGTAAACACACGTATTGTATTGTTATTGTATGGTGAAAGAGCCTTCACCACAGTACTGTGGGCCTAACGTACGACACCCCGCGTTCGGTTGACTCGAATACATCCACTAAAAATGGCAGCCAGTGGTGCTGCTGAAACGTTTGGTTTTAATGAAAACCTTGGGCCACGGCCAAACAGCCCGGGAGATAGTTTAAGTTCAACTGACGCCGGCCGTGAAAGCCTTCGAACAAAAATACCACGTATTGTACATATGTCTCTATGATTACTTCTCTCCACCTCTGTTACACATATATCGAACCATGGTCACGGATATCTAAACTACGGTCAGTTATTTCCCGCTATAATTTAACTCAACATATGAAATTTTTGAAAGACATACTTTAAATTCGCACTGTCAGACAATATCCAGAGCGAAATTGTTCGTTACTCAGTGATGAGTAACCATCATACAGAAGAGGGAAATCACATTATATACAATATTATGTCACATATGGGTAAAATCATATCTTTCTTAGTTACTAATATATATGTAAAACATATCCCTCGCAACACCAGTAGCATTGAGTTGAATCGGGGCATGATGTTCCTTGTGAAGTATGTTATTAGAGAAAAATAGGAAATTGCCGCGTAGCAACACGCTCAAACGTAAAACACGCGTTCGTTTTGTACAGAAAAATGCATGTTTACATAAGCCTTGAAATCAAGAGCCTTACATTCAATACGAAGAGGAAATACACAGTAATCCACTGAAGGATTACACACTGACAATGAAGTATTGCAACTTTTGGATAAAACTAACTTTGAATTTAAGTAGTCACTTTTGTTGTGACTTGAAAACATGGTAAATAATTGTTTAATTTTGGATGTATGGGACACCGCAAGGGTACCTGTTAATGTATACAATAATAGTTGTTGCACGCTTCCTCTGCGTTCGCTGGGGCCCAGAAGCGCAACACACAGAATATACCCAAAATAACATAGTATATCACAAAACCAACCAAAACACTTATTACTATTTATATCTCTCTACACTAATAACATACTATCCAAATATACTTAAAGCTTAACATAATTCATAAAATGGGGGGTGGGTCTGAATAAAAAATTTGAAACGCCAGTTAGTGAACAGAGTCGAACCCGACCCGTTTATTTTCAAATGATACGAGCCTCGAAACCTTGCGAAATTACAAAACAGTCAGCCAAAGTTAATCCAAGTTAATCAATCAGCACTGAGTTAACCCAACTCCCAAAAACTAAATGTCGAAAAGACTAAATACAGAAAAAATAGTAAAATAAATACTTTAAATTCAATAATTGTACAATTTACAACTTGGATAAACGAATTACTGGATATGAAATGGTTGCATAGATTAATACTGGTTTATATTAAATGGTGTTTAGCATACAAGAGGTGATCGGTTTATGAAAATACTGACACTGTGTTGTTTCACAAAATATTCGCAAAAGGTTCTGGTTTATGTCACTTAAAGTGAGGAAACTAGTCCAGCACTCTTTTCATTATTAATTGCAGTATGACTTTCACTGGAAGCTGTTAACTGTTAAATATTACTGTACTTGACACTCCAGCGAGGTTCACTCACGGCCTGCCGTGGCTGGTCGCAACGGGTGCACGTTTCTCAGCTCGTGCTCTGGACCACGGTGGAAGATCGTTGGTAGAAGGCTACGTCGAGTCTATGTACTCGTATTCTCGCTCCCGTACGTCGGACCAAGTTTTTTTACTTGGTAAACGAAGCTTCTTACATAGCGTGTTGAAAGGACGGCTCTGTTCACAAAGGCGGTCTGGTGTTCGACTGACAAGATTTAACCGAACAAACGGCTCCGTTAGTAAAGGGAATGACGTGACGTCAGGCGTCGGACAAAGTACGATCGTTGCATTCGGTCGAAGCCGAATAATCGCAACATAGTAATAAACTTCATGATAGTCTACATCGGCTAGTAACAAATACATATCTTACAGAATAAAAGTTACTTCTCCCTGGTGTCATACTTTATGATACAGTAGACCTACATTCTAATAACTCTGTACCTTTCGTTAAGCGGAGACGTTTCTTTTTAGCCTATATGGTTATATTTATCTCTTCCTATAAGATCCTTGGTTCATTTCATTATTTTTGTGCAGTAAAAGCAACAAAATACCGAGTTAATCGGGATTCGAACTTGCTCCGCACTCATCCCTGATCATCCGATAACGAAAATTTTCGTGCTAACATATGTCCGTTTCTGAATGTCAAGATATGTTCAGGAAATTAATAGTATCATTTCACCATTTTGCATCAAGTCGCTTATTGTGATATCTGGGAACTGTTTGTTCATCTATTCTTTCAGAAAATGTTCTAGTTCCCAAAAAAAAAGATAATAAATTCCAACAAATGTAACAGAAAATCGCGTTTTCTTATCTGGCAATAGCAGATTCCGACTTAACAATAAAACGGCACACGTGAATATCGCACAGACAATAATATGTCTGCGCACATAGTCAAAATTATCTCAGACTTGGCGTCGTCCGACATTTCCGGCACCGTATCCTTGCGCCCTCGATTCCGGTGCAGCACAATAAGATGCTGATTCTGTGCTCAGCTCAGAAAATATATTTCTCCCCCCCCCCCCCCAAAGTACTGATTTGGTAGTCTATATTCTTTTTTAGAGATGGATGGAATGCTTTCAATACTTTTTTCTGTCAGCGTAGTGAGTATGTTTTTGCATTCCCAGAATTTATTGTACCGTATACGCTACGTATGCCTGTTTTGACATCAGCATAACTATCAACAAACTATGTTAACAATTTAAAACTTTTACTCGATTTTTTGTATTTAATCTTCTTTTTTTTGTTTATATGGCCTTAGAGCTAAAATGAAACACTTAAAGAGTTTAGTTTTTATATACTTACATCGGTGACATATTTTTTCTATTTGATTGTTATGTAATGTTTGTGCATCACAACAGTGTTACATTTTTTGTACGTCACACTGATATGTTCATTTTCATAGTAATACATTTATTTATATGCAGCTCACAACAAGACACGTGGACACACTCGCCGCACATGTGCAGTAGGAATATTTACGTACTCTGAAACACACTCATGTGTATGTAAGGAAGCTAACATTAACGGAAATTCCGACTCTACAAGCAAATAAAATAAAATTTAAAAAAACCATAAAAATAACACACTTTAACGAAACAGTGTATTAACATTTTCACATATTGCCCAATTAACCGTATGTAGACAGTTTACTTGGTGAATTATGCATTGCGTAATGACATAATGGTTAATGTCCAGGAAAAAATATAGGCTAAGAAAAAGTCAAACAAAGAATAAACTTGAAACACTACACACGCGCGCGCGTTATTGTACGTACAAAATAGTATGAATTACTTATAAATTTGTATTTAGAAAACTTAAAGTGTATGTTTTATTTTAAATTATTTAATTTGTATTTCTATATTCTTTTCAGATTTTAATTTATTAATGAAGTCTATATTTGTTTTATCGTTTACATACACGTATTTTATGAAAGCTTAACGATTGGCAGTTAATTTATTTTTTGAACGAGCAAAGCGAGTTGTCAATTTCAACTCAACCGTTTCGCAGTTGTCTGTTATCTATCCGTTTGAAGTATGGCTCACGATAACTTTTGAACGCATTAACGGTTTCGTATTACCTAGCACGCATGTGCACAGTTTAACGCAACAGAGATCTATAGTTTTTGACATTGATCGCCTACAAAATAAAGGGCGGAAGGTAAAAAAGTGACAAAATAAAATTTTTTTAAAATCGAAAAACCCAATGTGAGATATCAAATAAAGGGAATTTTAACCATAATTTGAATATAGTGTTCATTTTTAAAATTTAAAAATTTAAACATTTTTTGACATCAGGGCTTAAAAAGTGGGTGAAAAGTTTGATAAAAATCGTAATTATGCATGTGGGCTATCGAATTAATAGATACTTTTAATTAATACATAAATGTTCATTAATTCAAAAAGGTATGCAAAATGTAGTCGATTCTGTTTGAATTTACGGCAGTTATCGTTCGTCATATAAAAAATTACCCTTGTTAAAACATAAAATGTTGCTGGTAAACTACCCCTTTCCCTTAACCGATCTTCAACAAAATCAACAGACCTTGAGTTCTCTTTAATTCAAAAAGGTATGCAAAACATTATTTGATTCTGTTTGAATGTGCGGCTGTTATCGTTTGCCATAGAAACAAATTACCCTTTATAAAAAAACGTTGCAGGTAAACTACCCCTTTCCCTTAACCGATCTTCACCAAAACCAACAAGTCTTCAGAACTCTACTATTCCGGGCTGTATGCAAAACATTATTTGATTCTGTTTGAATTTGCGGCTGTTATCGTTTGCCATAGGAAAAAATTACCCTTGATAAAAAACCGTTGCCGGTAAACTACCCCTTTCCCTTAACCGATCTTCACCAAAAACAATAGGTCTTGAGTACTCTACAAATCAGGACTGCATGCAAAAAATTATTTGATTTTGTTTGAATTTGCGGCTGTTATCGTTTGCCATAGAAAAAAATCTAAAGACAGACACACAGACACACACACAGACACTTTTCGAAAAATGACTTTTTTTCATGTTTTGAGTGCAGTACAATCAGAATCTGCAATAATCTCGAACACGATTTTTTTTGCCATCACCATACTTCCATTTCCTTAAGGAACATGGAAGTAAAAGTCATTTTTCGAAAAGTGTCTGTGTGTCTGTGTGTCTTCTGTAGATTTTTTCTATGGCAAACGATAACAGCCGCAAATTCAAACAGAATCAAATAATTTGTTGCATACAGCCCTAATTTGTAGAGTACTCAAGACCTATTGTTTTTGTCGAAGATCGCTTGAGGGAAAGGGGTAGTTTACCAGCAACATTTTATGTTTTAAGAAGGGTAATTTTTTTTTGACGAAAGATAACTGCCGTAAATTCAAAGTGAATCAAATAAGCTTTTCATACTTTCCTGAATTGTAGAGAACTCAAGGTCTACTGATTTTGGTGAAGATCGGTTAAGGGAAAGGGGTAGTTTACCTGCAAAATTTTATGTTGTAACAAGAGAAATGTTTCCATGACGAACGATAACTGCCGCACATTCAAACAGAATCAAATATTTTTTTGCATGCATCCCTGCATTGTAGAGGACTGAAGGTGTATTGATTTTGGTGAAGATCGGTTAAGAGATACGGGTACTTTACCTGCAACGTTTTATGTTTTAACAAGAGTAAAGTACTTAATTTTGATAAATAAAGTATCCTGATAAGAAGCTCATAATAATCCACTGTAGAAACGTAGATAAAATATCTATAAATGAAGAGGTTAGGTGAACGGGGTGGGGGTAATTTTCTATAAATGAAAATTATAGTTGAAGGGAGAGAGAAGAATTTTGTATATGTGTACTACGTTATCGGCAACAAAGAAGCAGTTCTTTGTTAAAATTCCTTCCCGGGCTGTTTAGCTTTAGTCCAATGTTTTCTGAAAAACCAGACTTTTCGGCAGTGCCATCGACTGCCATCATCAGTGAAAATCGAGTGCGAAAACGTGAGGTGGTATACGTTAGTGACCACAGTACTGTGGTTAAGGCTGAAGCAATAAGTAGAAAGAAGTAGTTTCTATGGAAATATTTCATTTCGAATATGATTTTAAATATAAATCTTAGAACATGGAAGTCATGTATGGTTCTCCATACCGATATTTTAAATTTGTGAAAATCCAGCAGGACATTAGACTAAAAGGAATTGTAACAAAAGAGCAAATGTTTAAAATTTTTTCCATAATTGAAAAATTATTTAAATTCGAAATTTTTGTAATAATAAATGTACTTTGTTAAAAATAGTGAGGGAGTTTTGCAGCTCAGTAAGCATATTAGTATATGATTAATTCACATATTATAAAACAATAAGAGGGGTAAGTCAAGTCCACGTCCCCGTCGTGCCCCCTGGGACCTTCTGTAGCCACATTGTAGCTACAGATGCTAACGGACCTCTGTGAAGACCAACGGACGGAATGGTGGAAGAGATCTCAATGATCCAACGGCAGGACATGCGGAATAGTCTTTGAGGAGCAGACCTCTCCAAAAACCTGGGTTCATCTGGCTCCGGATGATAGCACCCAGTAAGCGCCCCCTCCTAGAGTTACAGGTGAAACCCGGTCAACGGTCTCAAAGGAGGACGAGGCACCTCGGTTCCCAACGGCAGAGAGAGCGGAAGACCCTAGTTGAGTAAACTACGAAAAACAATCATTTCGGACTAACAATCCTATCTTACCTCGGAATTAATTCCTACTTTTGCACTATATACAATTTCAATTGTAGTATGAAAAGTCCGCTAAATAAAGGCACTACCCCCGTTGGTAATTTAAAAGAGAAATCCACCATGGCATCATGCTATGCATTGGGACCAAGGGTTCTGGGGAGTCCCAACAACTGCAATCAAAGGTTTGAGTCGGAGCAACCTTGGAATCCCTCTAACCTTAAATTTAAGAAGAAATTCTTTTTAGGCACTTTAAATGTAAATTCTTTACTCAAGACTGGTAAACAAAAAGAACTGGAAATATTTTTAGACAAGAATAAAATTCAAATTTTAGCAGTGCAAGAAACCAAATTCTTAGAGAAAAAAGTAGCAGATGCACAGAATTACAGAATTTTTAAGGGTAAACTAGCAATCAAAATTATGAAGGGAATGCCATTATTAGGCACAGCTTTTTATGTCCAAACAAAAAAAAATATAATAGAGAATGTAACAGAATTCAAATCTAGATCAGAAAGAATATCTCTTCTAACAATAAAATGTAAAAACAAAAAATACACACTTGTTAACTGCATACCAATAAATGAAGACAACAGGAAGAATCCACAAAAAAAAAGAAGAATTCTGGGATCTTTTAGAAACTGAAACATCCAGGATCCCCAACTTAAATGTTATAATACTACTGGGAGATTTCAATGCTCAAATAGGCAGAGAAAAGAAATTTGAGAATATCGTAGGGCAATATCCAGACCACAGAAGAACTAATAAAAATGGGATGAGACTAATTAATTTATGTAAAGGTTCTCAATTGAAATTAATGTCTACTTTCTTCAGAAAGCTTCCAAGAAAGGCTAAAACGTGGATATCTCCAAACCCGATGTTAGGAGAATTTCAGTTAGATCATGTAGCTATGTCTCGAAGAAATATAAAGGAAATTATTAATGTGAAAGTAATAAGAAATGGCGAATTTGATTCTGACCACTCCGCTCATCAGCTCAACAGTCCGTTAAGGACCAAGGCGTACCGTGCGTCTTTTGTGTTAGTGTGACGGTGTATGGCTAGTACTACGCGCCACCAGCCGCTAGTTGCGGTATTCACAGCCAGGAGGCGGCGCTGTTATCTCAGCGCCTACTCAGTTCTGCCTCACGACGCTGAGTCCACGCCGTACGGAGCCTCTGCCGGGAATTCAACCCGGGACCACGAGCGCATCAATCGCCCGCGTTAGCCACTAGACTACCTGGAGGCTCGGTTCTGATCACTATTTGTCTAAAATTAAACTCAAACTCCTACCTAATAATGTTCATCGAAAATTACAAAAACCATTAAAGTATAATACAGACAGATTTGCCATAACTGAAGAATCAATAAGAAAATATCAAGAAGAAATTAAAATAGGTAAGCATGGTAAGCATGGTAACTGGAAAGAGTTATCTACAGAAATCAATAATGCAGTAAAGGTAGCATTTGGTTTAGTTAAAAATAAAAGGCAAGTATGGTGGAATGAATTGTGTGAAAAAGCATTAGCAGAGAGACCAAAAAAATGGAAAAAGTGGAAATACTCAGGGAAACCTGAAAACTACGATCAATTTAAGCAACAAAGAAAGGAAGCAGCAAGGATAATAAGGGGAACTAAAAGATCTTTTGAAAAATTAAAACTTGTTGAAATGTAGGAAAATTTTATAAAAAATAATTGTCGAGATTTCTATCATACTTTTAAAAATAAACTAAAGGGTTACCAATCACCAAGTATTCGTTTTAAAAATGAAAGTGGTAGAACTGGCCTAAGCAATGCGGAAAATTGTGAGATACTTGCAAAATATTTTTATAAACTTTTAAATTGCCCGGAACCGATTCAGAGGTTAGAACTGTCAGGCATTTACGAAAATTTAGAAGAAGATCCACCTCCGAAATTGAAGAAGTAATTAAAACATTGAAAAATAATAAAGATAGTGGAGAAGACTCCATATCAGATGAACTTTTGAAATGGTCTCTACCAAAGATCAAAAATGATCTACAATTAATTTTTGAAGAAATTTTGAAAAAAGAAAAAATCCCAGAAGAATGGAAGGTGGCCTTAATACATCCGCTGCATAAGAAGGGTGATAAGCAAGAGGTTAATAACTCTACAGAGGAATATCTTTACTTCCAGTTGCATATAAAATATTTTCAAAGATTCTATTGAAGGGAGTAGAAAAAACATTGGATAGCCATTTGGGTGAAGATCAGGGTGGCTTTAGGAAGGGCAGATCCTGTCCAGAACAAATATTCACTCTGAAGTCAATAATCCGTCACAGACTACTGAACTCAAAGGAGATCGTAGTAACATTCGTTGATTTCAAAAAGGCCTTTGATTCTGTTGGTAGAAACCTATACATAAAATAATCCGAGAATTTGGTGTTAAATCTAAATTGGCATATCTAATCTGTGAAACTCTTACGGATACAGTCTCAAAAGTAAAATTCATAGGAGAAATATCTCAACCATTCAAAATAAATACAGGTGTGAGACAGGGTGTTGGTTTATCGCCAATTCTTTTTAACTGTGTCCTGGAGAAAGTAGTGAGAATTTGGGATGAAAAATTAAAGGAATGCAAAATATCACCAACCGTGTGAAACGTTACTATGAACATGTGTATTAATTTAGTATATATATATAATAACGAAAAGAGCTTTGTGCACGTCTAGTCTTTCCCTCGTTGCCTCACGTTGGATTCGTCAATTTTATAACAAAAAAGAGATTGTGTGTTGTTTTGTGTTGTGATGTCGGGTGTTACACTCCGTGCACTTTTAATACTTACTAATTGCTGGTTTCTCTACGACGATGTTGTCCTGCAAACACAACTTATGCTAATATGTGTATGTGGGCGCCACTTGGATATTTGTTCCAAGAAATTATTATTATTAAAAATTGATTTTTTAGTTGTTAAATTAATTATATAAAAAAATGTGAACAAGACAGTTTGAATTGTAAATAACTTATGTTTAATGATCTTTCTTTTCATAATATCGTCTGAAGGACTAACACTCAAATTAAACTAAATTGCAGAGTTACAAACAAGTTATTGACAAGTTTTTTATTAATCATCGGCTGATAAAAATTTTATTGCTCAGTTGAATAGCATGAATTTAATGTATGAAAAAACTTTATACTCAGGACGTGACTCCTTTGAACTATCAAGACAAATCAGTGTGATGCTTTACAAAAATTGTGTGATTTGAAGGTGTTTGACATGTGTAGTACAACTGTGTGACAAGGATACCAGGTAAAAATGATTTTGAACAACTTTTGAACAACTCACGTTCCGGTGGGTAAGTATCTCCTTCACTGGACACTGTTCTTTGGGACGATTCCAATCTTGCGCCTCTTCGTGTTTACGTTCCTCACGCACTGGTAACTATTTATAAGTCAAATTACGGTTTTAAAACTCCGCACAATTGAAATAAAATTCGTATTGTTTCTATGCTTTGAATTCTGGCGGCGGCGAACAGCTGACTGCGTGGTTTCTCTATTCTGCCGTCTCAGCGCTAGTTCCAAACTCAATGTAGAAGGCTCGTGTCAGTAAATTGCTTGGGAATTTGTCAAAGTCGGTTTATCTTAGCAAATACCAGCAAAATTGATTTTCTCTGTTAAAATCGGTCCTTTTCAGGGCCGCTGGATATCTGGCTGTGTGCGTTTCTATTAAATATGGCGTGTTGCTGCTATATTCAACAACACGTTAGCGCTTAGCGATATACTCCTTATATAGGTTAAGTCAGTCTTTTGTCATGTACGGTAAAAAGCCTTTCTGTGTTCTCGGGTTTAATTCTTGTTCTTCGACTTCGCCTTGGACGAGATGATCGGATTCGTAGGTGATGTGTCTCTTGTGGATTCAAAGCATAAAGTGTTTTTTGTGTCAAATTTCGTCTTCCTTTTATACTCTGTAAGGGGCATTGTTTTAATTTTTAAACATGAACTTCCGGTATTTTTGAGTAACATTTTCTTCTGGAACGTTCGAGAATATGCAAATAGAACATCATAGAACAAATTTGACTTCCGTAGAAGCTTTAGAACAAAAACTTCTTATTCTTCATACTAAAGGATATTACTGAAATTATTCTGGTATTTGTCAAACAATTTTACAGAACTACTTACAATCTGCATGCCATTAATATTTTTGGATTCTCTGCTTTCAACGGAATAAAATGATACCATTCACGATTGGTTTTGAACAAACTAAATCTAATAAATTGACATAAAATATAATTCTTACCTTGTAGTGTTTGCACAAAATTCTAATTTTCTAATTATTATTAAAATGTTATGAAGTTGCTCGGTTCTTGCTATAACATTAATACATAACATAATTATCTTTTCATAACAAAATAAACAAATATTAAAACATATAACATATAAATCAGTTCATTTTTATGTAGGCATTACATTTGGCCTAGTTTATTGTCACTGGTTTTTTATAATAATTTGTCTTTTTTGGTATTGTATATGGGATTTTTTGGGTATTCACTTAGAGTTTGTTATACTGTTTATCTTTGGGAATACCTGGTTTATCCTAATACATTTTATTTTTATTCTAATATTACTTAGCATCTCACTGGGTTTGCACAGATGAGTTATTTTCTTGGTGTGACAATTTTCACTTTTATATTTAAAATTCTCTATGAATTAAGCTTGTCTTCAATTGAGCAAGTATGTTTCCATTGTACATTATAGGATTGCACCTTTTTCCTTTATTTTTTCTAATATTCTACAATTATTCTGTCAAATATGACTATTTTTGTGATTGTTTTTTGGTCTCAGCCTGGTATGGTATAGGTAAATAGTTTCACAACTTGACTGTTAAAGTGTTTTAGGTGGTCAAATATATAAGTATAGTTACTTCATATTGTGTTTCAACTTTAGAATGCAATTTTGTTGCATTTTGATAACATTAAATTCATAAATACTACAATTTTATATGTTCATCACATGTTTTCAGTTTAACACAGTTTTTGACTATTTTAATTGACTTTTAACCAATTTACAGCTTTCTCTATTTAAAATAATTCGTTTGTCTTTGTCTAATTGACATTTACATATAGTCTTTATATTAATTCTATAACAATTAATTTTCACAAAAAATCTGAGTGATTGGTCTCAACTCCAAAAACTTGATTTTTTGTCATAACATTTATATATGCCGTTCGGATCCGGCGTTAAACTGTAGGTCCCATATACCTGTGAGAGACTCAGTACCACACGCACCACGGGTATATGCGGGGAGGGTACTAACCAGTCGAAAGGCTGAAGGACTCCGAAACATTTATATATTTTTTATTTTAACTTACATCCTTTTTAATGATGTGTTCAAATCATGTAATACATTTATTTTATTTATATTATAAAGTATAATAATAGATCTTGTCCATTAATTCACAATAAATAGTTTTTTATACCCTATTCAGAGTTACATTTCTTAATATGTAATGACCTCATTTTGGTCATTTCTGAGATTATCTGTTTCTCTTATAGTACATTATCACTTTTACACTGTTCTTCACTTAAACAATATATGGGGTTTGAGTCTTGGTCATAGTCTTTGTCGTTTTTTCATGTTAATGATATTAATTATCGGACAATATTACAACATTTTTTGGATTACTTGGGTTCGATACTGTTCATCTCACTTTCCTCTTATGATAATTTACTTTGCAATTAAATTCCTTTATGGAACGTTCTGTGACGTTACAATATATATATATATATATATATATATATATATATATATATTTATAAATATATTGTTAAAAGTGGAAGTGTCGTGTGTATTATTATATTTATTTATTTAACGTTTGTGTAGTTGTTAGTTTTATCGAACGTAAATTGTCGTTCGGAAGCGTCTGGTAGCCTGCGTGCCTTACCTGTCCCTTCTCGCACTCTTAGTAATTCCGGGTAGGCGCCAAATTCTTTTTCTTGAAACCAATTAAAAGTTTTTATTTGTATTGTATGGTGATTTGTTATCGAAAATTCGAATATTTCGCCGTCTGGCTTGTAACTGATTCTCGTGTGAGTGGGGGAACACGTGTTGCCAACTTGAATTAATGTTGGTTATGTCGACCCACTGCTAGTAAACAAAACATACATAATATTTTCTACAAATAAATACTGGACAGTTTGTTATCAGTGCGCACTTTTTTATTAGGCTTTTGCTTGTTAATTATCGTTAACGCTTTCATAACATTTATATATGCCGTTCGGATCCGGCGTTAAACTGTAGGTCCCATATACCTGTGAGAGACTCAGTACCACACGCACCACGGGTATATGCGGGGAGGGTACTAACCAGTCGAAAGGCTGAAGGACTCCGAAACATTTATATATTTTTTATTTTAACTTACATCCTTTTTAATGATGTGTTCAAATCATGTAATACATTTATTTTATTTATATTATAAAGTATAATAATAGATCTTGTCCATTAATTCACAATAAATAGTTTTTTATACCCTATTCAGAGTTACATTTCTTAATATGTAATGACCTCATTTTGGTCATTTCTGAGATTATCTGTTTCTCTTATAGTACATTATCACTTTTACACTGTTCTTCACTTAAATAATATATGGGGTTTGAGTCTTGGTCATAGTCTTTGTCGTTTTTTCATGTTAATGATATTAATTATCGGACAATATTACAACATTTTTTGGATTACTTGGGTTCGATACTGTTCATCTCACTTTCCTCTTATGATAATTTACTTTGCAATTAAATTCCTTTATGGAACGTTCTGTGACGTTACAATATATATATATATATATATATATATATATATATATTTATAAATATATTGTTAAAAGTGGAAGTGTCGTGTGTATTATTATATTTATTTATTTAACGTTTGTGTAGTTGTTAGTTTTATCGAACGTAAATTGTCGTTCGGAAGCGTCTGGTAGCCTGCGTGCCTTACCTGTCCCTTCTCGCACTCTTAGTAATTCCGGGTAGGCGCCAAATTGTTTTTCTTGAAAACAATTAAAAGTTTTTATTTGTATTGTATGGTGATTTGTTATCGAAAATTCGAATATTTCGCCGTCTGGCTTGTAACTGATTCTCGTGTGAGTGGGGGAACACGTGTTGCCAACTTGAATTAATGTTGGTTATGTCGACCCACTGCTAGTAAACAAAACATACATAATATTTTCTACAAATAAATACTGGACAGTTTGTTATCAGTACGCACTTTTTTATTAGGCTTTTGCTTGTTAATTATTGTTAACGCTTCATAAAAATAATAACTGTTATAATAAAATTTTAGCCTCGGCAATATAATCTCTCGCTCTGCGGAGCGCTAGGTTGGCAGTGCAATGTTTACAATTGACTCTGGTTATTATTTCACAAAATAAATCTGCCAATTGGGTTCTTTTAAGTATGAAACAGAGGTTTACGTAACAAGATAACAAAATTAGAACATATTATTTAAAGTTTGTGGTCATTAAAATTACACTAGGTTTGCTATAAATTAAATATTGTGGTGTTGAAGTGTGACAGTGTCGTTGTGTAACATAGGTTATCATGTGTTCATTCAATGTTTACAAAGTTATTTCTTTATTCTATCAATCCTTGAGAATATATTCAGGGATAGTGAGAGTTTTATTATATGGTTAGAATTTTTGAAAGAGAATTTGTTTTATAATAATCAAAGAAATTCAGCAATACTCAACGTTAGTCGATATGATGGGTATTGTCAGTCGTCCATGTAAAGTAATGGGCCGATGTAGATTCTTCCTACTTCTGGTCTTGGGCTCAAAAATTGGTTGTCATCTTCTTCAAGTTGAATTACAGGTATTTTCCGGTCGTCTGGATTAATTCCGAGCTGGTCCTTGGTGTACATTAGTTGTAATGGCCTCTCATCTGTTGTACTGCTACTCCTTCTCAAAATTGTGGGCACTTATACTGTTTTTCTAATAAAAACTTGGGCCCTTTACGGCGTGGCGTCTCTCCAGTTTGGCGTCACTACATCAGGTATTGTTCCTAACTGAAATTAGTCAATATTCGGTTGTTGTCATGGTTACTCAAAGTTTTTGATTGGCTGAAATTGGCTAAAGAGTATTGTTAGGGTATTTGAATTTTTATTTAAACTGGTTACAGATCTTCTAAATGTAATTAATCTTCAGTACTCCCTTTTTAGTAGTAAATATTATCACCACTGTTCATATTTTGGCTCAAGGATTAATTTGACATCCAATATTATAGTGTTCACTTAGGTATCAACTTTTTGACAGTTTTGTGAATTTTAATTAATTATACTGTTTTCTTAATTTACATTATTATCATAATATTTCTGCCTTAACATGATTGTCTATTTGTATTTCATAGTTTATGTGGTTTCGTCTTCCTAATGTCAGTGTTTAATTCTATAAATTGAAGTTTTTTGTAGTTGACAGTTGGGAATTTGCTCAGGCTTAGACAGCAATTGACTATTTTTCTTTAATTACTGATATTACATTTTATTCTCCTTGTAATGGGTCGATGTTGTTTTAATACAAGATTCTGATCATTTGTTCAATGTTTAAGTCGGTTCTTATAGTTGTGTGTGATTTTATTGTTTCCCTATATTAATTTGTCTACTGTCATAACTCATTTTCAGTGTCATTGTATCTGAATGTATTGTTTGTTTCTTGTTTACTGGTTTCTGTTGGTTTTAAAATCTTATTTCTTACAACATATAACATAACATCTAATGGTTTTAATAATTCCCATAGCTATAATTCTTATCATTTAAACATAATTATTTGGAACATAAACCTTATTCATTAAAACATAATTCTTATTCATTTAACACATACTTATTTGAACCATATTATCCACTCATACTCTTCAGTGAGTAATAATTATTTTATAGTGTCATCATAGGAAAACAAACATATAAACATTGATTATCTTTTAGATTGTAATAGAAAATCCTTACCACTAAACTTATTTGACCTTGTGTCATTAATTATGTAACCTTATCCTATTTTACTATCTTTTACTAAATCATATAATGATTATTGATTGTTTTTAGAATTCAATTTTATAGAAACTCTCTATCTGGTGATTTAACACTAATAGTCTATGTTTCTTAACTTTCCTAAATCTATTAATTGTCCCTTAGGCCTACAATATTAATTAACACACATAACTTATCGCTTATAATTTAGTTAATTCACTTATAAACTTGAACACTGCTTTTTCAGCGTTTTTTATCACTTTTTAATGGGGTTTTATTCTCACTTTGGGGTATTCACTAACACCTTACACTCAATCTTCTTTTAGTGTTACTGGTGGGTTAATATTACTGTATTGCTTACTACAAATTCTCTTTCTTACATCTATTTAGAAAATGTTCACCATCATTACAATTCACTACTCTCATTCTATCGTGTTTTATTGTATCACTGATATGTTAGTATTATGCTAATGTGATTTGTCTTAGTTTACTCTATCTAGTTTGGGTTATTGTGCCCTTCTATATCTTAAGTACTTAATGATTAGTATCTCTAACTTGTCTGTCCTTCCAATTATTAATATTATATACAATTTTCCTTAGTGAGTCTATTTCTTTGGTTTAATACAAGTTTTGTATTCCTTCTTAGTTCACTTTCTTTTGTCATACACTATACGTCACTTCCTTAGTGTTGTGGCTGATTGTATCATTACACTTCCATGTTAATTGTCTGTTAGTCACTATTCTTCTTATTTACACTTATGTTGGTGCGGTGGCTATTTCTAGTCTATTTGCAGTTGTCATCATTTGTGTTATTCTTGGTCCTTTGGGGCTAGTTCTACTCTCTCACCATCTATTGGGCTATTCAGGTTAAATCGTCTTATTTCTGTATTTACCATTTTGGTTTGGTTGTTTGTTATTACTTTATTAATATAAGTTACTGTTCTGACTACCTTGATATGTCTGATCGTTTTATTATTCTGATTCACCCATTCTTCTATTCTAATTCATCCCTTTTTATTCTAGTGTTAATGACTAAATAATTTATCTGGTCATGCCTTCTTCATTATGGTTAGGTGAAGATATGTACCATTACAATATATAAACACATAAATAATCAATCAAATATTAATAGTAAATATAACAATATTTAATAGTATAAAGTATTGAAATGTACATAGATGTAAGTAAAATATAAATGAGAATCGAATCAAAAGAGGCTCGGCTATGCGACAGGCAGGCGCCGACAAAATATGTTACAATAGACCTAAGACACCCTTACATGTCATAAAAGCATAAAATGTTTTGTAGTGTAAAACCAGCAAAAAACGCCCATATACCGTTAGGTTAACGGTACTGTGTCCTTCAACAGACAATAGATGCCACGCCAATAAGTATGACTATTTTAGAAAGTCGCGTCACTTTTTATGGAGTGTAACGAACGTCCGCGTAAGTTTATCGCCCGCTCTCTGGTAACCAATCACGGATAGCGTCGGTAGTGAGCGCGAAAAAGATACAGCACCGGAATGGGCACGTTCGAATTTACCGGCAAATATTTCAAAGTCAAGCCAATGGGAGTATGATCAACAAGAGTTGTAGTGAGGGAAGGACTCGAAAAACTATAAAAAAGGAAGTGAAGCAAAGAAATGAGGAAGTCTAAGTTTAATTTTCACGCAAAACACGAGAAACCTGCGTCACTCGATGTGAGCAATTTTAATACTATTACTCTAAGTACAAATCAATAGATCATTTCAGTTCAATAGTTGAGAAAGAATTACAGTCATCAAGAAGTTTATTATATATATGTGCGCGATAGTTCGTACGGACCAGAAGATGTTTAACTTGTGCGCGTAGATAGCAGCAACAAGTATACTTATTTATACGTGCGCGACGTCTAGTACTAACGCGAGCGAGTGCAGTAATTACAGAAAGTTTAATCAAGTGTGATTAGCGCAAAGTGTAGTGCGATGTTTAACGCAGGATTGCAGTTCGTCACTCTTCTATTTAGAATCCAGCAACAAGTAACATTATACCATTTATGATTCATAATACAATAAATTAACATAATTTTAGCATCTCAAAATTAACTCATCTCATTCTCAAAAGACCCACGAGTTCAAATACTAAATCTTACAATTTATGCTATATGACATGTTTTGGTGAGTTATGGTATAGTAAAGTAAGGAAACAAGTTATAATAATTATGGAAATATTAACGGAGTTGAAAAATTGAATCTATTTAAGATTATAGAAGTTCATAGCAGTTAAGAATTTATGATACTTATATATGTTTTGACTAATATTGAAGATTTAAATGTGTTAAATGAATAAATTTGAATCTACTGAGTATTCATTTGAATAGTAATTGATTAATATGATTGATGGATCCGTAAACTGGAGATATTAATAAAATTTTTTTATTAATTATAAAGATGATATTAATGATTAAGTCTTAGATGTATTAAGTAATAAGAAAGATAACAATATAAATCTTAGTATCTGAACGAAGTGTTATTATTTCATAACAAACCTGAGATCTTCTCCTCTGGCGCTCAAGTAAAATAATCAATAAATATAAAAATGAGTGGAAGTATTCAATAATAAATATAGTTAAATATAATTTATAACACAATAAATCAATGTAATTACAGAGTAATGCAATACCGTTTTGATTAAATTAACAGTTTTCGACTCAACAGTCAAAAATAACACGATTCCAATAATAGTAATATTTGACGCCTGAACACAAGGGACAACTCTAAAAATCTTTATATTTGGCGCATCCAATAACGTGGATCTTTTAATTAAGTTATATTTGGCGTCCCAGCACGCGGGGCGTATCAAAAAAAAGTTATATTTGACGCAACCAACGCGTGGCATAATAACCATACTCTTTCAATCTTCTTTATACGTGTTGGGAAGAAGGAACAAACGTATTGAATTAAACTGTTTGGCATTCGCAGATGACTTTGCTATACTTTCTGAACATCTGACATCTTCAGTAACACAAGTTCATTTTTTAGAGAACATAGCCAGTAGAACAGGCTTAAGAATTTCTGCAGAAAAAAACAAATTTCTCACAAACATTAAAAATGCCCCAAAATTCCTGGTAACATATATTGGTCGCATAGAGAGGGTTCAAAAATTATAGTATCTAGGAGAGATAATTCAAGAGAATGGCTTGGAAGAATCTGCTATAGAAGGAAGGCTTCATAAGATGGAAAGGGCATATGGTATAACTAAAGATATTTACAATAAAAAGTGCGTATCTGAAAATGCGAAAATAACGCATTACAGTAAAGTAGTGAATATACGCCAGAATGCCTATATGCAAGTGAATGTTGTAGCATGACAGAAAATCTACCTTATTATAATTCAAGAATAAGCAAATATAAAATAAAAACAAACTGGCATATAGAATAATTACTATAATAATTACTAAATAACAACAGTAAACTGAAATTCTAGATCCAAAGAAATCAAATTCATTAAAACCAAACATACAATCTCTAATAAATAATAGGAAGATGATTATAATCCAACTTATAGTGTAGATATACCCAGATAGAATAGGAACAGGTAAGGAAAAACATGGATAAACAAACCCACTGAATCGAAAAATAAATATTGAAAAACAATACCACATTATGAAGGGCCGTAAGTAAGAATTACCAAAATTATTTAAAAGAGTCCATAGGAATGAACGGTGAAACCCATAAGAACATGACAAAATAACTAAATATAATTTAACTCTAAATGTAAACATAAAACCCCAAAAAGATAAAATAAGAAAGGTACAATACCATAAAATAAAAACGATGTAACTTAAGTTTAAGTAAAGATGTTAGATATAAGACGACCTCAAGACAAAAGATAAAAGCAATTATGTCATAAGATTATATGACTAAAGGTGGACAAGTGTAACTTATTTTATTGTGAAAAGTGACTACTAATAAGCAAACAGCATAATACCTATCAATGATGAACAAGAAATTGAGTTACTTTTTTTATATACAATACATAATTCAACTTGGAAGTGCAGTTGACAAACAATTAATAATGCAAATTAAGTGATGTTCCTTATTCCCCAAGACTAGATAAAATTATTAGAGATAAGATTAGGGAATACAGTGAATAGTGAGGGGAACCAGGGTAAATCCCTAAATCAATAAACAACAACAGAAATAGACTGAATAAATGTTAATTTTAATAAACTGTTTAGATGAAGACAGATTTGTTTTGTTGTATTAGAGGTTCATTGAACCCATAGCAATGAATGCTTGAGATTAAATTTAGTTTAAGAGAATACCTTTGTTATGTTTAAATAATGTTAATTAATCATAGACTACAGTATGTTGTAGTTAAGTAAGGGCAACTTAGTTGTTAGGATACTTAGCAATCTGAAATAATTGTAAACTTACTGATAGAACTAACATCAATGCATAGGCCAAATTGTAAACCTCACCAACATTATAAATTAATAGTAAATAAGTTAATGAAACTAATTAAATGAATGAAAAATGTTGAATTTAACACACTAACAATTTATTATAAATGTAACAACACTTTGTGAAAGTAATTAAGGGATGTATAGGATATTATTAGAAAAAGGCAAGTGTACTAACACTGGGGTCTAAAGAAAAGTCTAAATTGAAGGTAGGGTTCAAATTAGCTAAGTAAATCATCAAATTACTGAGAATTAAAGAAACCAAATCATAATAATTCAATCAATGACCTTGTTTAATGATAATTGGGATCTAACATATACTGTAAACCATTTAATTTGTAATGAAGTATAGGAGGTAAAGGCCTACAAGCAAGTATTATGTAAATATGACTTTTGAGTTAAACTACACTAAAATATATCATGTATAGTATTAAATTATGCAGAATTAAATAAAGAATTTGATTATGTAATTAGAATTTAATAAGAATAGATAATAATCAAAATGTAATTTGTAATATAATGTAAAATTCAATTCTTTTGAACAAAATCAAACTTGAGACTTAAGTGTCAGCTGACTGAAAATAATGTAAATTTACTAAGAAATCAGGCAGGACCTTTTGAATGATGAAAAAAAAACTAGGAGTTGATTGTTAAACGTCAAAGCGAACCCATCAGAATGTTATAGCAAAAAAGATAAAAATTTTTGACAAGAACTAAGCCTAAGAAAGGAAATCTAAAATATGAGTTGTTCATACAAAAATTAACTAATTCAAACCAAACCATTACTTTTATGAAGATTGGCAATTATAAAACAGATATAGAAACGGTCAAGGCACTAATAGAGAAAATTCCATTGTGAAAATCCTCACGACATTCTGGATGAACTATTTGAAACGAAGACACTTTTAACCAACACCTATTACCGAACCAAAAACGGATTACGAACACTGAGTAATCACACTACAACGGAGAAAATTAATAACTACTGCTCTGATGAGGGACACTTAAATAATAAACATTTATTTGGAGGAAAATCGTTGAGAAGACCTTTGTATAAATCCGAGGTGAAGGAATCGGCCATTTTGATGAGATAACATGTTGAGACGACTCCAATCAGCTGTGATGACGTCAGCCCATGCGTAGGCTGTGGTTCGAACATTTCCATTTTACTAACATTTTTTATGATAAATATTATTTTTATATTATTAAGTAAGAACGTTTAGTTGTAAGTATTGTACTTTTCAGCATTGCCCTTTTCTGACTTCTGATAACAGTAAAAAGAACCCTATTAATGTTAAAATGTTATTAAATTAAAAAGAAAAATTACTCGATTCAAATCGATCTGAGATAAGAGTTCGAGCCGGGAATAATTATTTCGACTCAATGTCGACTAATCGTAATAAGATCAATAAATTAAATTAAATATTCTATATTTGAGTTTTATTTCCTTATAAAGTATATAATTAAAAGAATTTCAGATATTAATTGAAACCTGGACGTCAAGGAGGAAGAGAACGACATCGAAAAGGAGTAAAGACACCGAATCTACAAATACTATAAATTGATTATTCAAATAACATAATCTATTTAACGTTTTTAAACAAACTATTCATCACCAACCAATATAAGTACTCTAATAAAGGAATTAATATAACAACTAGGATTAATACAATAACTCATAAACTAATAAATAATTAATAAATAATAAAAAAAAATTTTCTCAATGAATTTTAAGTTAAACAAAATTTTTTTTCATCTTTAATTGATCAATAAAAAGGCTATGTTACAATGTCTAGCACTGAATTATAATTTAGACAAACTAGAAATATTGGAAAGACGAATTATTAGGAAAATATTAGGCCCACGAAAAACTTCAGAAAGTTGAAAATTAAGAAGTAATGTTGAAATATAACAAAGTATAGAAAATATAACAGAAACAACGAGAAAAAGAAGACTATTATTTTTTGGACATTTATGTAGAATGGACAACAATAGGTTGACAAAGCAAATCTTCAAATATCTGTGGGGGAAGAAGTCAACATCAAGTTGGATTAAAGAAGTCCAAAAGGATTTAGAAAAAATAATATACATGCAAAAGAAGCAATTGAAGGAGAAATCTTTCGGGCAAAAGTGTTAAAAACCTAGGGAGTGCAGGGTAGGAGAGAGAAAAACACAGATTCAAAGTGGACTGAAGACAGGAAGAAGAGACACAGTGAGAAGATGAAAGAATATTGGAAAAAAGGAAAGAACAAAGAGTAAAGAATTGAAATTGGCATGTGGTCCTTAGATGACCAATACGGAAAAAACAATAAGAGATTGCTTTATTTATACTTGTTTATTCACATCTATATTTAAATTCACGCCTACTTTTGACTTTCATAATACAATTTTCATCAATTCCAATAGCTTTATTAAATGTGGGCCTATTAAATCTTTGATTAACTTGCTAAGAAAGAAAGGTTGACATATACTGATAATGAGTCGGGCAGAAATTGGTTATAAAAGTAAATAAATTTCATATACTTTTCAAATCTCTAAAATGAGAGGAACATTGATAATGTTAAGAAACTGAATTAGAATTTGAGAGCAGACACACTGATTATCTCATCTATCGTACTGTCTAAACATCGTTTACGATAACACTGAATAAACCAACAAACGTGTCAACACTTTACAATTACTGTGAGTTAATTACTGTGTGTTTACAGATAAAACTAATCATTTTGTTTATCAATTATACAAATAAATAATGTTTTAAATTGCACATATAACCTGAAAAGGAACGTAGGAACAACTAATACATTACACTTCAGCTTTTTGACGAAAGTTCAATATTTAGGTATTTTATGTTATTGCAAATTATCCTCATATATTTTGTGAGTACTTAGAAGCACAATCGTACTGTATTATCATTATAAACCATACTATTCTGCTCATACACGAAACTTAATTGATGACTTGTATTGCGACCACCCAGTATCGCTCTTACTAGAAATTGGTTTGTTAAGTGTGAATTCTAAAATTTCATGAATTTACTAATTAAAAGCATTATAAACTTTAGCCTACAGAATAGTGCAGATAAATGTATAGCATTATTAGCTACTACTTATAAAAGAGGCTATTTTATTGTTTATCTACGAGTTCAAAGCTGAACAGATGAACACAACTTTTAGGCGTAACATACCTATAAAAAATACAAATCTCGGTAAAATGAATTAAATTGCTAAATTTATTAACTGTTTTTTTTATATAGGGTCAACTGTTTGCTTTAAAATATATTGGTACGTAGATAGTCTAACACTCTTAAACTCTTATTGTAATGATTTCAATTAGACCCTAAACTCTATTAACTGTAACTGTAAGATTTCAATTAACTGTTAATAACACTATTCTGGTCATAATTGTTAATTAGCTAATGAGTTAATCAACTTATTACCCAATAAAGTTAATTCTGCCAGTAATTTTTCGATTTCATTCTAACTTATGTAAGCAGCAAGTATCTTTGATTGTTAATGATGTTGTGAATACGTGATTTAATAACTTTAATACAGTTTAATGAAGTGATTTACCGTTTAATATCTGTAAAATCCAAATACTTTCTTTTTTAAAAACCCTAAACTCAACTATTTGTTCACAGTGAATTAAAATAATGCTTGAACAATTCGTCACTATTATCAGCACTTTTCTATCGATAAGTTTCCATTTCACGTCACTACGGCAGTTGTGGGATCAGCAGGCTCTACTGACAATTTTCTGTTTATCGTGAACTGGGTGTTTCATGGATAACGGATAACTTACGGAAGATAAAAATATAGGTCACACATGGACATTTATAGACAGAATTTGTAACAAACATATGTTTTAACATTTTCTTTAAATTAGTTTATTTTTGAGTACAAAATATATTGTTAATTGATATTGTTACGACATCACAGAACAATCTACCTGTTTATCGAATGTTCCAGTTGAATCCAGCGGAATCAGTGTGGTGTACGTGATTCTCGACTCATTCGCGAGACTTTTCTGGAAGGCGCCAGCCGCGCGGACTGTGTCAAGGCCGCAATTAATTACGCCGTACACACTGGCGCTAATACGCAGTTTAGAATCTTCTGGTCTGTGAGCATTGTATAAATACTAGGCGGCAGTGGCCTTAGTTTTCAGTTATAGTCGCGATATATTACAGTGCGGTTCGAGTTTATTGTCGGGCGATAACAAGTGATTATCGGGCGATATTACTGTGTGCGTTCAAGTGGTTATTAGTGAAGTGTTAATAATCGGGCGGGATAATTGTAATACAATTGTGTTTAATATTAGTGGACATTTTATTGCGAGTGAATAATTTTTATTTGATTTGTTGTAAGAGACTGTGTTGTTAATTACGAACTGTTTAACTGTGAAAATTAAAGCTGGTGATTAATGACTTAATTGGTGTCTTGTATTTTGTTTCCACTGTACCTACGACGATCAAGTAGACCGTCGTAACAATATATATTTCGTTAAAAACATGATACAAAGCTACTAAATTTGTAAACCAGTGCATGGACTTCATGGGTGTCATGGAAAGGGACAATATACTATTTAAAATACGCTATGCTGCAATTGGTTGCGTACAATCAAGGTCTCACTATACTACTGGCCGGAGTGTTGGAAACGTGACGTCATACTAGGCGCCGAAACGGAACACGGCAGCTAATGCTGTTTACTGTGTCGCGTTCTCAAATAACCTTTCCTACACACACCTGTAATGGTTTACCTGAACATGTCCTATATGGCTGTAATCTGTATTAACTAACAAAGACCTTGGTATGAAAAAATGTAGTTTTGTGAACAACAACAGTTATATTTAGCATTTGAGAAAGTGCAATTTATACGAAGGATGTAAAAAAGCTGTGAATCGAGGTAATTGACAGCTTATCGGGGAAATAACTTTTCAAGTTTCTTTATGTAGACAAACGGCCGAAGTTTCGTATTGTACAAGATTTTATATCATGTATGATAAATAGTACCAGAAGCGGGGTAAGCGGAAAATTTAAAGAAATAACCGATTACTATCTGCTCAGTATTTATTTACAACAATATTTGATCATTTGAAGATGGTGAATTAAAATGTCGTATTGCCTTACATCTAACATATTTATATGTAATTTAAAATCTACTTACAATAAAGTTATTTAGACTAATTTAACAATTCTGTGTCTAACATTTATCAGTCAAGTTAACGCTGAACTTGGCTGAAATTTGTGTATTTTTCTCTGTTTGTCCGATTTGACTTCATTCTGAGCATCTTTCAATTTTTTATTGAATTTGTCATTACGGGATTTTGAATAATTGTTTAACAAGATGTTACAAAAGGAA
The DNA here is from genome assembly GCA_034769895.1 of Magicicada septendecula. Taxonomy (NCBI): domain Eukaryota; kingdom Metazoa; phylum Arthropoda; class Insecta; order Hemiptera; family Cicadidae; genus Magicicada; species Magicicada septendecula. The sequence goes on from CM068367.1 coordinate 1,024,577,595, forward strand.
AATAAACACTAATCGATAAGTTTGTTAAAATTAATTTTACATACATTACAATTTCTCTGTGGATGATGGATGTCAATAAAACCTAAAATAGTGGATTTTAGCGCTACTCTCTGATTAGTGGACAATAAAAACTGTGTTTCGTATCTGTCAGATACAATTAATGTAAACACTTTGAAAGCTAAATTTAGTACTTCCATCAAATAATCTGAAGGGTACTTTATAGATCCTCTATTAATAATATTAAAATAATAATTGCCCTTTTGTGGTATAACAGTAGGCTCGGTATTTGTTGTAGTAAAAAAATCTGTACACCCAGTGCAAGAGATTTTTTGTAAAATACTGTGTACCAAGTAACCACCGTTATAAACAAGGTTTTCAAAAACTGTTGGACATGCGTCTGCAGCTAATTTCACACGTTGTCGTTTTACAGTCAAGACGGTGCCATCGGGTCTTGTCACCGAGTCCTCTCGCACGATATAACGTTCGTCGAAGTGACGAATGCAAACAACAGATCGTTTGGTGGGCGTGAAGTTTGCTCTGTGAATGGCATTTAGCCATTTTTGACACTGGATAGGATCCTTCGGGAATCTAAAAACAGTCTCTGAACTATCTGTGTTATAATTGCTTTTGCATCCTGGTACGCAGCATGAAGTTGGTATGTTTTTTATATTATTATCACAAACGTACGGAGTGAAAATCAGTTGCAACAAAACTTCCGTATACGAGTAGAAACACGTGTGTAAGTAGTGTATACTGACTAAAAAACTGATATTGGGCTGGTGGCGCGAACCGGTCCGGCGCCTACTGTGACGTGGCGCGTCGAGTGGAGGGGGTGACTCCGGCCAGTAGTATATTGGTACAATACACAGTAAATCCGTTGCTACTAATTTACTAATTCATGTTGTCACACAGTAAACCGGTTTGTTATTGAAGCGGTGAGTCAACTGTAAAGTTGGGCACGCTGTAAATCAACTTTACAGTTGTTTTGATAGTTCATCTTCTTTTTTCACAGTACTAAATTAATATAGAATATTGAACTTTCACAATCCGCTGATGAAGGCGCACATCACGCCGAAACGCGTACGGGAGAAAACAAGTAAGTTTCACAAGTGAAAGTTCAATATTCTATAGGCCTATTAATCAACTTTACTATTAGGTAAACCGTCTCAGCCATTTATGTTCTTGTTTAATGTAACACGAAATATTTGGTTACCGTTGCAAATTGGCAATAAAATTCCGTTTTACACATAAAGCTGAACTACACGCACAGCTTACACGAGCGCTCACGTGAATGCGTATTTTTATGTATCGCTAATACCATTAGTGGGGAGTAGTTTATTCATTTTATTACAATTCAGATACAGTTATAGGCGTCACAAATTATTTAAAATGATCTGATGCACCCAGAAATATTATATACAAGCTGTTATATTCTCTAAAGTTTATGTGCGTGTGTGTGGGCCCGCGCGCGCGCGCACGTACATTCACAACTGTGGAAAACTCTAAGTAAACCTATATATTTAAAACTTTTTAAATATCATACCAGTTCAACCTGGACTGAGATGTAAATAAATTAAATAATTTGAAAGCAAAATCTTAGGAAGGAAAGGACTAGAAAGAACTAGAAAAACATATTTTCAAGATGTTAGAATAAGAATGGGATATGATTCACCTTCAAATAATGAATGAGAAGCATAAAACAGCAGAGTGATTAATGTAGTCAAGTGTATTTTGTAAATCATTATTACAAAGGTGACATTGTAAATTTTATTTTACTGAATTAGAGATTGTAGGTGGCAGAATTACTGATAAAATCCAAAGTACAAATTATGATTAATAAAATACTGCAGTATTACGTATACAGCTGACATATAAAAAGATATAATTCAGCTACTGTTATCAGGGTTATAAAATCACTCGTAATTTAAGCTCACGAGAACCAAATGCTGTGATAATAGCGTAGAAGGTAAATCAATACATGTATACCCTAAGTATAGTTAACATGTTGTTTACTGATAGATGTAACAAACATTGGGGGTGGTAGAGATGCTTTATACAGTAAATTGGTTTACGTAAATTCACTGAAGTAAACGTTGTTGAGACAAAGCCAGCACACGAGATATGGAGTTGAAAGTAGTCGTGAAAATAGATTAGGGGCGCGGTAGGAGAAAGTGATTGTTTAAAGCTCTTCCATTAAAAACACGTTTACACAGGGTGAGGATTTGTTGTCTAAAGTTGCTTAGATAATACAGGAGTTACCTTGAATAAACAGAAAGGAATACTGTACATTTAACGCTAAAAACTTTGTCAATTTAAACGTTAGTGAAATTTTATGCAGCAGGAATTGCAAAAGTTTCTATGCTGTAAGCAGTTTAAAAGTACTTAGGCATGTGAATAACGTTTACATTGCAACACACCACGTCCGCGGTTGATGACGATCTACAGCAGGGCATTAAATAATTGCATTAATATTCGAGAATAATTAGTTAATTATCATTATTATTAATTCGTTTTCAGATTTACTCATTCAATTTATTTCTATGTGTCGAAAATACTTGTTTGGAATCCGCTTTAGAAGATATATAGTATTAAAATGTTTTAAAATACAAAAATAATCGTTTTTGGATATTTCAATTACTTTTATTTTTCAACGAATATATAATTATTCTTTAGATAAACTCGTGCTTATTTTATAGTGTTTCGGCCTTTTATATAACAAATTTTTTAGAAAAATATATGTATAATTTATCTACTTCTAGGTTGATTATTACTTGCTTTTTGTACACGGTAGTTACTTGTTCATTCATATCCTGAACAACTGAAACAATAACGTCAACATTTTCAATGCTGCAAGAACAGCATACAACCGACATTAGGAGACTGAGGTCTTAGCAAGAACAGAACACGATGTAATAATGTCTGAACTCCGTTTATTCAGTAAAAACTATAGAGACTATTAACCTTTTTAGAACTGCTTAAGCGTCAGGGACTGATAATATTACAACAGAATGAAAAACCAACAGCAGAGGTCTTGAAACTATGTTTAGGAATATTTTATTTAAGAATTTCCAAGGCCCTTCATGAGGAGTGAATTCGAGGTGGTGGTTGAACTCCAAAAAGTAACTTTTCAAACAGCAGCAAGTAGAGGGGAACAACTTTACTTTTGCATGCCCTAAAACTTTATTGTAGATAGAGCTTAATCTGTTACTGTTGACGAAAATTTTTGGAAAGAACAAGAAGCGTAAAGGTTTAGTCGCGGACTAAATTAACACCTATATACCAATATCGAACAATTACCTGAATGCCCATCCATTTTTACACGTTTTCATTGGTTTTGTGATAAACTTCAATTAAGTCGACTGTGAGAAGATACAGAAAGCAATGAGAGAAATTATTCGTCTAAAAAATAGAAGAGGGTGGTGCATGTGCTTCATAAGGAACATCATAGTAAGTTATCCCAACCTGTAACTGTACACACAGGAATAAAACAGGTTTGTTTTCCAATTCTCATCTGACGGTGATAGAAGCCTGAAGTGGCATCAAACAGATCGAGGCATGTAGTGGAGGATTAATAGTAGCTAGAGCGGCTAAATTTTGGAGAAAATTATGTGGCCCTTGTCACAGAGTTTTAGAGGTATGAAGGAAGATTAAGCTCAACGATTTAAAAAAATGAGTCACAGCAGGTACGACTTTATATCAACCTTACAAAAAACAAAATAGATGAGAAACTACTACCGGAATAACTAGTTAGCCCTAGGTGAGACAGACTACCCCTATATCTGTAGTACAATATACGGGCAAAGAGGCAGCTCTAGATTTGCTTAGTAGAATTAACAAAACAAAATGAGAATTTGCTCAACTGCGCCCATGTTGCAAAATTAGAACTTTCAGTTCGGATGTATGGTTGTGAGACTACTGTATGCTTGTAAGACGTGGAATAAAATCTTCCGTTAGTTAAAAAGTTTTGAGAATAAATGCTTGCGTCCTACCATGAGAATACATATTCTCATGGAAGGAACTATGCAGCTCACCAAGTGTCCTATCGAGCAGTATACAGCGTTAATTTAACTAACTACGGCTGCTACTAATCGAATTCCAGGAGTTTGTTAAGAAACTCTTTAACAAATGCCTCCAAAGAAAGGCATAACGCGCAATCAAATAACATAAGAAATATTAGAACAGCCAAATACGTTTTCTCTCTCGGAATCAAACCTGGTGTCACACGGTCGATACGACAGATCGTCTGGATGCTGAGCACAGACATGGAGCTCAAAATTCGACATCCGTTTTCGAGTACCAACATAGGGGCAATTAGAGAATAAAATCTGGAGGAAAATGACGAGAAAGTGTTACTAGATTGTGCTCCTAGAATGTTTTAAATGTATTAATATGCTCTTTCCTACTTCCTCCAAAACTGTTTTTTATTACTTACTGTAACTTTTCTCCAAAATAACTGGAGGTATTTTTGGTTATATAAAATGTTTCTGCAATATTCACCTTATCAGTGGCTTGATATACTAAAAATTCATTATTCGCTGCATACTCAAATTAAAAAATATTTTCTCAGACGTATTTTAATTTCACTACACGTACATGGTAAAAATTAGAGAACGACTGAACAAGCAGTACTATTGAAGATAAAGGTAACAATTGTTTTGGTTTTGAAATATATCCAAGCAAATATAATAAACTTCTTATTCGGTGGTAGAATGTAAAGTTAATAGTAAAATGATTATCATATTAGATATGATGCAGTTCTCTCTCACTCTCTCCACACACACACACACGCGCGCGCGCGCGCGCGCGCGCACGCACACACATGGAATGTTATTTTTCATAGTTCACCAATATTCAATTTGTATGTAGGCTTCTATATAAAACTATGAAAGTGTAATAACGTAATTATGGTGTAATAATGGAATTACCATTATTTATAATGTGAACGTTAAATTAATAAATTATCACCTGCTTTAAAATAAACTTTCACGCAACTTTAATTAACACGTCCGGTATGAGAGAATCTTAATTCTACTGAGAACCATAATATTATAATGAACAATATAAATTCCATTCTGAGTTAGATATTACAATTTTAAGCGTATTGCAGAGTAAGAGGTTTTGACGCACAAGCTACGTTTATAGTAGGGAAAGCTGAAGGTCTTTGGTTGCTCCAGGCATCGGTATGGAGAAGTGGCGATGATGGTTTCCTCACTTTTGTGTGACTCCTATGAACTAGCTCGGGGCTCGGAAATTAAACTCTTCCACTGCTTCTGACGCTAAGCAAAAACAGAATCGCCGTACGTTGTGTTCATATTTGTGTAAAATAGACTGTTATACCATTTACTAACTTTGAAAATTTTAAATTTATTTTGTGTAGTGATGTACAAAAACATTTTTCAATAGATTAGTTTCTAATTACTGCCAGTTTACAGCAGGAAAAATTGATTTTGTGACGATAACTGCAACGTAAAACCGCCTTAACAATAAACGTAAATTAGATCTAAAAAATGACATGAATATTTAAATATTATAATTTTAAATAGGCCACAACAGGCAAAAATCATATCTTAGTCACTGTGTCTTCGTCTGTGTGTACGCAGCTGTATCATCATCATCATCACCACCACCATCGTTACCATTTGGAAGACCACTAGTGACCAAATGCCTACGTAGTCACTCTCCGGTGATTTACTCCATGTCATTATAGGCCTACTAAGGTATTAACCAGGTCGCCCCTGTTACTGTGGTGTTTAACGACTTTTTGCCTTAAATCTAGCAAGCTCCGTTACCATATACTATCATTTCGCCTACCTACGTTTTATCTCCTCTCTACATTTTACTTTCTTAATTACCTAAATGATATAATATCTTAGAATTTCCTTGTGTATTTTTTAATTGGCACTTTATTTCTCCGTTTACTCCTAGCAAAGGTTCTCTCTACCTGTCTCGCTAGTTCACTGTTTTCTTATCATACCATATACACTACCCACTTGTGACCCCTTAAATTGCTCCAGCGATCGTAACAAAAGAATTTGTAGTATTCCATCTCCAATTTTTTTTTATTTTAATAAAATATTTCCTTTCATTGAGTGTTATCAAATACTTGACATCAGTTTTAACCTCCTCAGTTTGTGTAAAACTTCTTAATCATAAAACTTCTTAAATATTATGTAGGCGATTCAAAAATTTCTCGGCCTGTGGATGGTGTTGCTGGTGGCAAGAGTGTTTTACATTGGAGTTGAACATACTAGTAAACGTAAGAAATTTTGACCCACTCTAATAAATCTTTTCTTCATATAGTAGTATAAAGTATGCGAATGTTCTATATGTTTTAAAATGGAAAGAACTCATTGTTTAGTAACAAAATGTTCTGTAAAAGATTGTTTGTCAAGGACAGAAATTTATTCTAAATTAGTAACCTTTTATGAGGACTTCGAAACATTTATGTGAACAGCGAAAAATAAAGATGGCCAAATCAGCTTCGAAGATGACAACGTTGAGAACATTCAGAAGGTTAAGCCCTAGAAGAAAATGTTCTGCAAGTGTAGGGCAGAAATTATCCCGAGTGTACTCAGAAATCATCCCGAGTAAAATCAGTAAGTAATGGAGGACACAGGCATCTCAAAAAAGGGCCGATTTATTACATATTAACTAAAGGATTAGATATCAGAAAGGTATGTTTGCACCCCCCCCCCCAGAAAAAAAGGAGAGCAAGGCGTGTGACCAAAAAACGTATGCTAATGAAATGTTTTAAGGATAGATTGTTTTTTGAGGTCACCATAGATGGAAAAAATTTGAGCTCACCATTACACGATAAAAAAAAGGCTCAGTGGAAACAATGTATAGGTGATGGTGGTTTTCCTGCACCAGAGAGAGTAAATACACTCTCTGTGCAGGAGTTACGGCATCGGATTTGGGCGAATTATATTAACTGATTAAGGTATTATAAAATCCTGAAACGCGACAGTATACAAGCCCGCTTTGCCAGTTAAAAAAATTACGCGGTTTTAAGTACGATTGGTGGGACATCCAGCCTATTCACCAGATTTGCCTCTGTCATACTTACGTCTATTCCAAAATTTTAAGAAACTCGTAATAGTAAGTGGTATTGATTTCAGTAAAACTACCTACCGGATCTGGATCTTAGTTCCAGTTCAAATGACCGAAAGGATATGGAAATACAAGCGCATTTCATGCGCTCGTTCATTTATCCCTTCGTCACTACCGATTACGTAGCATTAGCTACCGAAAAACGGAGACAGACTGGATCTTATTATTCGTTTATTTACGGTTCTGTAGCTTTGTTAGTCTTTTACTCAACGTCGTGTTTTCCGCAATTTCACACAACACAGTTTCTTTGTTTTTCTTGTACACAATAACCAACACACGTCTGTTTACAAAAAAACAACCTGTACACCAAATATATTCTTTTAAAAGTTGTGACCTAATTTTAACCGTATGTTTACGTTTTGTTTGTAGAAGAATGTATTCGCATCACGCTATATAATATTACATATCATGTACTGCATAAAAATTAAACACAAATCGCTTACATCATGCACATTTGCAGTACGCAGGTACTATTAACAATATTATCCTTACGTTTACAAACATGCTGGAAATTTAAAAGACGCAAATTTAAGATTTTTCGTTGCAATAGAAAAACAGAGAAAGTAAACTGTGTCATTTTTATACTATAAAAAACAAAGTATGTAATGAATGTAATTTCATGCATACTGAAATAAATGTATTACAATAAGAAATGTAGGCCTATTGAATTTTTAATAGTTCTGATTGTTAAACTACGAAGGGAATTTGTGTTTTGCACGATATTTAGGATAACGTGTTCAGTACTCAGGAATCTCTACGTTTGGAAAGAGTTTTATCAGTTTTGTCACTATTTAAAAAAATATTTATTTGACCACGTGTTAAATAAACTACTTTACTTCTCTACTAATGTACTTTATTTCTCGTTTATACAAACCGTTTACTTCAGGATACAGGTTAGTTGCCTTGTATATGTCAGCTGTGAAAGAAACGGAGTGAACAATCTACATTCCGTATATAAAAGTTGATAGCAGGTTATACCGGATCTCGGAACCGTGTTGTTCCTTCAGCGCAGTGAACGGTATTACAAGAACCGGGTCGTGCATGCATCTTTAGTAAGTGCAAAAATTTCTCACCAAGTGAAGAGGTTTATACCTGCAGTAGATTTTTCAGACCTTTCGGAAAGTCACCAGAAGGATGGAATAATAACGTTATAGCATCGCTAAACATTGTGGGCCTAGACTGTGTTTGGACACCTTCGTCAAATAAAATTTGTCTACGTTATTAGAAAATCTAAAAATTAAATGTATGTTCTGTTTATTTAACATTTCTCTCGTTGAATACTGAAGTCTGATAACGTTTTCATGATCGGATATTTTCTTCTCATACACCATTTTATTCATACCATGGGAAGTTTGATTTGAACTGTTGAGCTTTGATGTTTTTCGAACAGAGGTTGGCAATATTCATTTTTGCACTTTGTTTATTCTAAAACTTTATTACAATTTTTGTGCAAAATGAATCAAAAGCTTTTTTGTGATTAATAAGTGCTATACAAAGTGATTTTCAGTCCTGTAGCACTGACAAAATTTATTGCTGTAAATAATTCATTTTTCTGTGCTTGCTTACTTGTTTGATTTCCTCATACCTCCTTGAGGTAATTCACTTTGGAGGTTATTCCCTTTGAAAGGTTGTAAGTTTATTTCCTTTGAAATAGATTTTCAAATCCAAGTGCTACACATTTACGTAATGTTTACACAAAATGTACCTTCAATCGCACTGACTTGGTGATCAAACTCAAATTGATCCATTCATTAATGTATCACAGCATTCACCCGCACTTTCACAGACATCACATGGAAGTTCCTAAAGTTTGAGAACAACAAATAGACAGAAAACTGCTTGCTATATCAGGATGCATAATCGATTTTGAAACATCCGTGTCAGTTGTAATTAGGACAAATTTTTCTTCAATAAATCCACCAAACTTTCTGAGGTGTAGAAATTGCGAATTACCTAGAGGGTTGGTTATCCAGTTAGGACACACCCCATGACAGCAACTCTTGGTTCTTTGCCTGTTGCGTGCGACATTTAAGAGCGTGTCCTGGATTTAAATCACTTTGGTCTTTCGTTTTCTGCGTGATACTTATAGCACTGTGGCCTTCCGCTTCTATTCATTTTGTACACACTACGTGTATTTTGTGATTGGTGCGGCGGCTACACCCTGACTTTGTGTAGTGCGTGAGCATTACGTTTGTGGTATTCTGGTGCTGTGGCATGTACCATTGGCAGGTACATTGTTGTACTCTAATGTCACTAAAATTATATAAAAACAAACACCTGAATTCTAAGCCGCACTCTGTCAGAATATCTCAGTCTATTCAGTCTATTTATGATTGTCTCGAATGCTCTGCCTGAGACGCTATCGTCTAGTTTTCCACTGCACAGCTATTTGCCTCTGTAACTTTGTTATAGTGCACAAACAATTAACCACTGGCATTTTTCTACTGTAAAGTTACGTTTCTAGCATAGACTAGGACCTTAGATTTACAGACTCAACTACTATCCCTACCGAAGTGAATCGTTAAACGACATACAAACTACATAATATCTGAAATTCAACTGAATGCAATGTATCTATTTGCCATAATTCATGCTGGATTATAGTTTAACATTTTTAGCGTGTTTTCACTACTTTTGGATATAATTGTTTCGTAAAATTTCCTAATATTGGAATCAATTTCTCTTTTAAAACCTACCTATAATTCTTAAATTACGATCGCTCCGGCCTTACGCTTCCTTTAAACTAAATAAACGTTTTACATTAGTTCCCTTCCTTGATTACGTAGTTTTTGGCTTTTAATTTTGATTAAACTCTGACATATTTGTCACGATAGCAAAGCACAAGTACCCAAAAAGTATGAATACACTACTTGTACACTTACGGTACGCCCTACAGTCGAAAGAGTATAATCTCTACCGTGTTTAAACAATCGAACACCTACCTATACTGAACTAAAATCAGTTCACTGGCATTCGTTGACAGTGCCCTATGGTCTGCACATTTAATTCTTACAAAATGATGTCAGCCTCCTCTTCTTCCTGCTTGTTGGAACTATTTCAAATCAAGCCTTCCATTGATCCTGGTAAGAATAATATGAGGTTTCCTTCTGAAAACTTTACAGTTGTAATAACTATTGTTAACTTACGTGGTTTGCAAACGTACATGTTTTATTGACACACACATTCTTTAATTAGTTGTTTAAGTTCAGGTACAATTTTTTCTTCTATCCTTCTTATATTTTCTTTAACATTATTGTGTTTCTTATATTCTCATCTCTCGTTTGTTTGAATCACCAAGTAGTATAACCAATTTTGTAGTAGTGGCAAGAAGGTTTGCATTTATTTATTAATTTTTAATCAACACTTAAATGTCTTCTGCTTCACATCGTTTTTCACAGTCTTTCAACTATTGTGCATCATATTAGTTGATATTTTTTTGCAGTACTTCATACTTCTTTTTACAGTCAACAGAATATGTTTCCGCATTCTGCAGGTTTCCCCTTCTTGTCTTTAAGATTTTTTCTCTTTGCCTATTTGCTGTTGCTTTTACAGAGTCTAACATAAACTTTATTATAGCACAAATTTTATAAATTCTCGAAAAATTAAGTAAACAAAACAAAATGTCGTACACACATATGTGGTACGTTCTCTGGTGTCTAGCGATGTCTGATCCCAGATCATCAATTACGATCCCAAGTGTTAGGTGAGATTACTGAAGATTACAGTAATTTTAAATGGCAAAAACAATGGACACTTGAGGCAAAACAATTACCAGTTTCATACTTACTTATTTTAAAGCTTAAGTATTAAATTTAAGTTACCAAAAACGTATATTTTATTCGTGTTTTCTTTACAAATAATTATACAATAATTGCATGTGGAATATCTACAGTTCTTAATCCTGTATAATAGTGAAGTAATAAGTAAATTCAAAATCAGGCTGTCTTTTCACACCACACCCAACGCGCTATCCAACTTAGTAACGTATAACTAAAATGATTGGGAGGGCTGTATCTAGTTGTAAATTGTACACCTTCTTAGCAAATCAATATACACTCGACATTTGTCGGACACAAGCCATCGAAACCTTCCATCTTCGTCCGTTTTAAACCTTCCAGTAATGTCCGTTTTACAATAATTTAAATAATCCTAAAACTATTTTTGGTCATGCAGCATTAAATTCGTAATACGCCTTTCGGAATAACTCATCCAGTACAGCACAGATAGCCAGAAAAGGCATTAAAGTTACTTCTAGAAAGTTCACTTCTTATTACGTTCTGCTACTCATTTAGATCTCCTCGTCTGTGTGGTAATATTTCCGATTACTATATGCTGGACCATATTAGAATCTGATCATATTAAATTAGATGCGTTCGGTAGGATTCTAACCCAAATGAATTTATTCTTCCTAGTGCTTTCTGCTTAAGCCCATAACGATATTAAAGAGGATTCGACATAGACTATCGCCTTGCCTTACATCTGTTGAAAGTGGGATTTCATCGGTAGTAAACAAACTCGGAATAAATAATATTTTATTGTACTTGATTATCTGTGACTGCATTACCAGTTTCATGTTTCTCAGATATCAAGTAATTGTAATTATTTCAAATATTTAGCTTAAGAGCTATACACTACCCAAACTACCCTCCATTAGCATTGACTACAAAACATCATAATTTCTAAATACAGTGTGTCTAAAAATTTGTGTTTAGAATTTCTAAATATTGTGTATACAATGAATTGTATATTTTACCAAGAAATTTATCACGAAGACATTCTGATAAGAAAATATGTTTTCAAACTTTTTCTCCTTTTAGAGAAGCCATGAATTAGAGAAGACCTACTTTTGTGGACTCTAGACATTTCACTACCCACAGATACTTCATAACACATACTCACGCTCACTCACAGGCATGGGCGTGCCTTTATATTTATATACCTATATTAAAGTTGTATACGCTGTGTCTTAAATATACACACGTTTTATAAAAATCAATATATTAAAGAACGTGATTATGAATAAATTTTTGGTTCATGCAACAGTTTGTGGTGATAACGCTTTGTATTGATCGAATTTTTGAGACCCCTAGGCAAAGATTTAAACGTTAAGTGGTACGTTTACAGAAAAAGGTAATATGAGACAAATAAATTTACACATACATTAGTAACTTTTGTAATGCGTTATAACTAATAGCTAAAAAACCAGGATGGTAAATTAACAATATGATTATTTCACATTTAGTGGCACTTAATGAGCGTTGTGTGGGTCAGTGTTCATAAGAGCGTGTGGTCTGTTGCGTAGGTACAGAATGACAGTGGTTTCCTGCGTCTTGTCTGCCTCCTGCGGAGAAACTAGCGGCCCGGAAATTGAGTCCATCCATTCCTCTGTGCTCGACTTCTCCTCAAAGCCGCGCCATGAAATATAATCCCAGACAGGAAGTCAGCAAATCAACTCGTCTTTACAAAGCGGTGAAATATCTAGAATCACAGCGTATATATTTTCCATTTTGCACAGTGTTGTTATATTCTTTAATGTTATACTCATACTTTCATTGTCTGTAGAATGTATTGTTTGAATATCAATTTGACTGTAGTGCAATGTGTAGTAATGAGTTATCACAATGGCATACAATATGTGACGTTTTCAGTATGTAAGGTTGAATAAAAGATCTTTGATTGCCTGTTCTGTGTGGTAATAGAATTGACCATATACTCTTTAGTTTCTGTTGCAACAATACACTTCATTTGTAATGTTTTAGGTTATTATTTCATCTTCAACAGAACTACAATTAAGAATCACACTTAGATATGTATGTTTCAAATTAAAAGGCGTTAAATAATCTGTATAATATTTACCTTATTCCGTCGTGTGACTTCGTTTTGCGTTTGGTTTACTTTACGCGTTTCGAGCATATGTCCCGTCTTCAGAAAATAAAATAAAAATTCACTCTTACGAGGTCGTTAAACATTAAAATACAAATATTCGAAAACGATTACACACATGCCCGCTTTACTTGAGTGCGCACTCGAGTCGGACCGATCGGACACTGATAATTATCAATAGCTACCGCGTAGACAGGTTTATTGCGGTATCGTAGAGCGGGTTTGATTTAAATATTATAAGGTAATATATTGAGCGGGAATAAGGTAAATATTATACAGATTTTGTCAATAAGTGACTTGGATACCATTTCAAACATGTCTTTCACGTTAAATAATCATTAAAAGCTAAAGAGAAGTAAAGAAATATCTTTAAAATAATGTTGATGAGAATGAGTGCGAACGAGCTTAATGTCATGATATTCGTGATTTAAATTTTTTGGTGTAAAAGTACTTTCGTGTGCAAAAGTATCTGTTATAATACAATTTCTGTACATAATTTAATTAAATAAATCTCTGGAAATGGCATAATTTGTAATAAATATTTTTCAACTGTTCAATAATTAATGATGATTCCACAGATTAAAGAAAATGTCAAGTATTTGTGTATACTCCATCAATTGGAGAAAGGATCACACGTAAACATTGTAACGATACATATCCTGACCTGACATGAAAGAACTATGATAAGATAAGAAAATAATCAATGACTAGTACTAGTAGACCTAATAAATAAAAAGATATATAAATAAGTGTGTATTAAGCATAACATTCAGTCCAAAAACTAAACCAAAACAGTGAATGAAGAAAAAATAAATGATAAAAAATGAAAAAATAGTAATTATGAAGAAAGTTAGAAAAAAAACATAGTAACGTGATAAACCCAATGAACCCAATAGATATGGTAAGTGAGAGGACAAACAAACCAACGGTAAAACTCGATACAGTAAAATGAAGATATAATGAGTAAGCAACAAGACAATGAAATAAACTAGCAACTATACAAGAGTGAGTTGAAGACCACAGTAACTACAGAGTAACATAAATGCGTAGTGAAACTAAAATAAACCCAACGAAAGAGACTGAACTAAAAACCTGGTAACCACCAGGGACAATATAAATAAAAATATTAAACAAATGAAAAACAATAATAATAAAAGAGCTAGGATCAGACAGTAGTTAAACTGATAGAAAATACAATGCAATAGAATAAATAAGATTAAAAATAGGTGTATTAGTTTAAGGAAAAAGTGTAAAAACATATATTAAGGGGGAGTGAAACGATAAGTGTCAAAAAAGGAAAATAGTGATGATCAGAGATCATGTAATAAACCAGCGGGGACTGAGAAAGGGAATTAGTGGTCTTGCATATAAACTAATTCATATGAAGAACCAGTAGATGGAATCAATAATTGTTAAACAGTTTTATATACATGGTGAAGCCATAATTTTGTTATGTTATAATTATTTGTTCAAATGTTTATTAATTGTTCAAGAACAGTAGTTGAAAACTATTAAAAAGTGTTAATATCATGTACAGAGTAAAATATTATATTATGTAAAAATTATTGTGAAAGAATGGCAAAATACTAAACCTATAGGCCAAAAGAAATGAGGGCCACTCAGTTGCAGGCCGACGGCCATTTTGAATGACGATTCCGCCATTTTCGATTGACTTTTGGGACAGAACCGAGAGTAGTAATACATTTGAACTCGAACATTATTTTAATTTTATTAGTTATTAAGAATGTTGTTTAACAAATTGTAATGTATTGTATTTTATCCGGAAGCATTTTCTGATCTTTCCTAACAGCTCAAAGAATCCACTACCTGATAAAGAAATAATATTGTAATTGATTTTAAACATTTTTTGTTCGAGTCGAGTTGGGTGAGCGAGTCGATACGGCCAATATCCCGTTCGATTCACGAGCCGATAAACTGACCCAGGTTTTAAACATTATCAAATAAACTAATTTGTTAACCGAAAAAGCATTTTATTTTTTGAGAGTGAGTTAAGATAAAGGATTTTCAGGTGACAAGGGAGAAGAGAAATACGGCGAGAGTGAAGAACATTGAGAAATTAGGAGACAAAACCAGATAACCTACAAGACTGAGTCGAATCAGTAATCGATTGTGGAAAAACAACACAATCTATTCCACTTTTAAAGATCAATTATTTTGGCAACATTTTAAAACAGTACGGACGCGAACACAGCTCTAATAACAGTAAAGTCTTTGACGACCTGTCATTGCTTGATCACTCTTTTAATTAAAGTAACAAAATAATAAATAAATAAAATCAAATAATAACAATAATTCAATAAATAATAAATTTATTTCAAACTAATAAATTTTAAAGAAGATAAGAGCACGCTCACATAAACGGAGCTTAACATATTGGCGCAACATAATAAATAATAAATAATTAACAAAAGAAAAGAAAGACTCGTATCACATGTTGGTGCTTATCAACACACACACACACACACACGCAACTAAATATATATATATGTATATTCTGATATTATTCAATATAGTTTCATCTGCAAGTAGTGTTTTGCGTTTTGTCGTTTAATAAGATATTGAAACGACAAAAACGCAATACACTACTTGCAGAAGAAACTATATTGAATAGTATCACAATATTATATAATTGCTGCAAAGCAATTTATATAATTCAAATACTTATTGCTACTATTTAATGTTTAATGCTATTTTATTTTCAAGATGTACTTTTCCTTATTTGGAACGTGTTTCGGTCATCAAATAATTTGCTCTTCCTTAGCCATGTTGGTTTTTTTTTATTTATACATACACACTTTTTAATTTGTTTGCAATAGTAATTTATAATAAGAAAATTTTGAATGTGTAACATTTTGAATATTTTAACATAACATAATAACATTAGTGAATGTATAAAATAATATTGTGTCTCTCAAACACATGTAAAATTATTTAATTCCTCAGTTTTCAATTTTAGCAGATTCCCAATTTTCTTTCTTTTCGAGTTGGTTCTTATTCGCTATAGTAAATATTGCCTGTGGAAAATGTTTGTATTTTAAGTATAAGGTCTCCATAACTTTCAGCTAAAGGGGTGTTCAAAGTATGCTTTTATTCCTACGATAAATACCATACCGTGCATACACTTAAGCGCATCATTTGTACTGATGGACTAAGGGCAAGTCTGAGCAAAACATACATTGATTTTCTCATTTGCGTATTGAATTAAAACTCGGAAATCTTAAATATTTAATTTGCAGTTATTAGTAATATTATTTTAAATCACAACGAATATGGAATCATAAAACACCGTTAATTTAGAAATACGGTATTAAAATTGTAATATTTATGAAACAGTTAGTTTATGTTTTTAAAAAGCTATTTAATAATAATTGAAAAATCAGTAAATTTATATTATAAACAAATCTGTTATCCGTGTCTTTCAACTACACATAGGATTATGTTTAAGTTTACTTTCCAGCAAAAGTGTGCGAATCATTACAGTTTTCGTATGTACTTTAATTAAACCTTTTTTTTTGTAAATATTAGTCTACCGTTGTCTTGAACAATCTCTAGCTTTCCTGTAGATCCGGTAGATGACTGATAGATTAGTATTGTATTAAGAATTGTCACCTGATCAGGGAGAGTGTAACCAGAGCCAGTTTTGTTGAACTTTTTGCCGCAAATTGTATTTCGCATGTTTTTCGAAAGTTATTCAATTCCTTTAAAGATCGAAACACACAATCTGAATATTTTCACTTGTGAATTACATTTACCATCTTTATTTCTATCACTAACACATTTTTATTTCTTACAAAAACGGCAACAACAATGTGCGATCCTCATTAATCCTTTCCCCTTGGAATCCTTAGAATATAGCCTACTTCTGCTTATCAGCAACAGAAAATCTAGATGTTCAGGATGTTGTATTCCCTATTCTGTGAAGCATTTTTGTCATGAAGTGAAATTTTAACAAATACACGCGTAGTTGTCTCGGAAGGGATCATTGGCAAACAATGCATCTTGTAATATTTATTATTTTGTACTTCCTGTAAGGTAAATTTAAATTTCTGGAAACTGACCATTGCGTCAAAGTGTCACGTTGTTCAAGTCAAACGTCTCGGTGCCATCCCAACAAATGTAGCCACCCCATTAAGATGTGTAAGATGTAATACTCCTCGCAGAATAATCGTTTCCCCAATAACTGCAATAATTAATATTACTATGTTTATTAGAGGAGATACTATGTTATGTTCAAGTAAAGAACGTTAATAAGATCGAAACAGGAGCTGAAAGCATCTTTCTTTTTGGATTAATATTTTTAGGAATAATAAAAAACTGATAACAGGATAAAAAACTGTTAGCAACCTAAACTTGCGTTACAAAAGGTTTGAAGAGTTAAAGAAATTTACGCTGGAAAGTTTTGAATGTTGCCGTAGCCAAATTTGAAGAAAACCCTCCAGGCTATTTGGGGGGGGGGCTTGAACCTACATTACAACCGGCCTTATTAGGATTGCCTGAAACACTGTTGGCCATAAATGGGTATGACGTTGAGAAACTTCCAAAGTTAATACTATGCTAATACTGTGCATGTGTTCTCGGGAGTACGAGGAATCTCAGGCGAGAAGAGTAGATTATCTTGGGCGTTCTCTTCATTGAACTGAATGTAATGAATCGTTTATCAAAGTACTGCTTTATTCTATAGGCCTATGTACCAAATGGAAGAACATGAAGCGTACAAATTGTGTTATTGCGGAATGGTGCCCCATAGTTTAATTTTAATTAAATTTCCATAAATTTCCCTATAAGTTTATCAACACACTGAATTTCGTTAAGAATAAGATTGAAGTTTGTAGAAGTTATACTGTTTCCGTTCTTAGCTTAATCCTGATGTAAACAAACCCACGTGGCTCATCTGAAACGCTATTGGTCAGGGGCGTTGACATTCTTCACACAGTAATTTGTTACGCGCATGTGCAGAGTGTCTGTATAGTCATGTTAGAGTTGTCATTACTGCGACAAGTGGTTTTGATTACGTGTAGTCATCTTTATGAATACACAGTAGAACTTTATCGCTGCTACCAAAATGAACATAAATTTAAAAAGTTTTTAGTAAATGATATTGACGAAAAATCGAGGCACGCCGTTTTAAAACTTCCTCCTTATCACTATATTCTGAATCCCATTGAATAAATATGAAACCAGTTGAAAGGATATGTTGCCCGTCACAACACATCATATAAGCTGCATGATGTAACACAACTGATAGAGAAGACGGTAAATGAAATAACGACGGACAATTGGAGTTGTTGTGTCGAGCATTGTATTCAAGGAAGAAGACAAAGGAATTGAGCCAAATTACAGACACCGTCGTGGACAATCTTATCATTCACACTGTTGACTCAAGTTCCGACACAGATATGAAAGGCATTGAATTACTCTCTGACGGTAGTTGATAACATACAGCATACTGGCAATTATCACAGCTTCTACTTTTGCTTTAAGTATAGGCCTACTTATTTTTTTTCTTGCGATACTCAAACAGTGAATAAAAAAAAGCCATTCGTATTCACTCCGTCTTATAAAATATGCCATTGTCGCTCTGACACAGTCACACAAATATGACTTTAGTCAGGAAAAATTATGACAATTTACGTGTGTTTATACAGTATCAACATTATATGTACCCTGTCTGTACTCCTTCTGTCAGAGTGACACGCCTCTAATTCAAGCAGCAAATTACAAATTTGCCACGCCTGTTTGTTTACATCAGGATTAAGCTAAGAACGGAAAGAGTATACCTTAGTAAATGTATGTGCACTACGTTTAAAAATTTCTGAAACATAAAAGCTTTCTATATAAATTCTGTTCTAGGCCTAATATTAGTGTTTCATGTTTAAACATAATGCTATTTTATAGTTTAAACATATCCTAGTTAAAAATTTTTTAATATCAATCTTTTGAAAAAGTGACCCATAAATTATTAAATATTAGATAAGATTGTTGCACTATCTCAAAAGTAAATTAATGTAGATTCTTGTTTGACTATGAAAAACAAATGAGTCACAGACGTTACAGAAGTACAAATATGTACGCTAAGACACACTCAGGCACGTGGTAAACCGCATGTGTATAGTAGTAGCCAACACAAAAATGACAATGAAAACGAACTTTGTCATTTGCTTATAGAGGTACAGATTTAAAATAACCTACATTGACCAATACACAAAATATAATTATCCAATCACGTGAATGTTTCATGTTTTTTTAATTGTGCATTTCTCCAACAATTGATTATTTTTAAAATTATTTCAAAACGAATGATCCTGAAAATAAAAAAACATCACAGTATTAAAGTTTCTAATTAACTTTTATCGCTTAAAAATATTTACTTTTGACATCTGAAACCATGTACACTTTTTCCACATTTATTGTACGATTTACTATACAGTGGTACTGTTATCCTAGAAGTACGTGTCAAACGTTTATATAAGTGTCTCCAGTATAGAAATCCAATTTACAGTTTGGAACCCTTGTGTCACAGTAGTGTGTAAATTTGTGAATGTTATCAACTGAGTTGCCACAATGTGTAGTTAAGTTGTAAATTTTTATTTTTACAAACATCTCCTCTACACACGCTTTAACAGTTAAAAACAGCAGTTTATGTGTACAAACACGTTTTACAAGTACATTTTTAATAAAACTTTTAGATAACATTTCTTATTCTTGACAATTGCATGCAGGTTTTAAGTGGAAAACTGTTGACTAAGTAAAGAAAGTTAGTATTAATTATACACACGCACGAGCTTATACACATGCCTCGATAATTCTTCTTCCCGTAATCGGCATAATCTTCATCGACGGAGAATGGAGTACTGGTATTTTAAGTAAGAAGTCTGGTACTTTTATTAAGATGATATTCGATTCTTTGCCTACCAGTAAAGGCACCGTAAAATATTTGTATTTATAACATTTTTCGAAGTCAGTGTTTTAGTATCTTAGCAACTTGAACGAAATTTAGCGACTTTACTGGTAAATCTTTATCAAATAGCTCTTTGAATTCCTGTTATCTATGTCAGGGCAATTTTTTAAATCAATACTATGCTTTTCTTTCTGCCTTTGGGGTTAGAGCCAGTATTATTTTTCGTTCTTCAATATAACATATATATTTCCGAGTTTCACGATGCAAAGTATCTCTCTTTATTTTTTAATTTGTGCAGCGCAAAATATGTTCTCTATGTAAATATAACAAGGAATTTTGAGGATTATTCAGCAAACTCGCATTTTTGAGACCTCTGTAATGAGTTTCTCTGTCTGAAATCATAAGTTTCTGTGTCTGAAATTATAAACGTTTGTGATTATATTTTGTAAAAAAAAAACAAAAAAGTAACATTATCCGAAAATAACGAGGTATCCTTTCATTGGCTCAAACGACTGAAACATTTGTCGATTTCGAAAACAAGCTAATATTTACCTACGTTAGTATCGCACTTGCTGTAGCTTTGATTATGAATAATTCTCATGCAGGACTCAATTGGGTATTAAGCCTGAAGCAGTTGCACTTTGTATGCTTTAACCTTCTTTGAAAGACAGACTCAATCCAAACTTGTAGACTCAATCCAATGCACCGTAATCCTGAAGTGCAACATCGCGAAAACACTCATACTTTTTTCTTTAAGTAAGTTCAGTAAATTGATATTAATGATCTCGAATAATTACGTGTGTTCCATTTCCTTTCCTAAAACTCCAGGTTCTTCCAGTCAGTGTTCTGATAGCGTCTAATCATTTTGTTATATATATTTCAACACGGTAGTTATGTACGTTTTCCATATAGATATTTTTTAGCATTAGGCCTATGTTTTATCTTTCATTTTGACTTACTATTAGAATATAATACACTTTTATTATTAACTCCTAAAGGCAATGCCTTGTCGCTGTAGCCACGTCACTCTATCCCTTGCGATATTCTTCATTTCTTTATAGGACCCACTATTCACGACACTCATTGTGCTGCGGAAGTATGCAGCTCTTGGTCTTCCTTTGGGCTTCTTCCCCACTACTTTGCCCTCAAAGATGTTAGTTAAAAATCACTATATCTGATCACATGCCCTATCAACTTAATCTTCCTCACCTCTATACTCCTAAGCAGTGTTCTATTCTCATTTATTTCCTCTAAGATCTGTTCATTCGTCTTCCTATCTGTCCAACTAGTTTTTGTCATTCTCCGCCAAATCCACATCTCCATTGCCTGAAGTCTGTCACGTTCCACCTTCCCTAATGTCCACGATTCACACCCGTAAGTTAAAACACTCCATACAAATACCTTAACAAACTTTTTCCTTGTTTCAGTACTAATATGGTTGCTTGTTAATAAGTTCCTTTTGCTCTGGAATGCTTGTTTTGCCAGAGCTACTCTCCTTTTAATCTCTGCCAGACACTTATTCCCACTTGTAACTATGCTACCCAGGTAACAAAATTCAGTAACGTGCTCCAATATTGTGTTGTTCAACATAATGGTTGATTTAATGTCTTCTCTTTTTTTACTTACAACCATTATTTTAGTTTTCTTAACATTTATCCTCAATCTCCAAGCGTGAAGAATCTTGTTAAACGTACCTAACATTCGGGTCATATCCTTTTCTGAGTCAGCCATCAGTACAATATCATCTGCGAAGCGAATACTGTGTATCTGTTCCCCATTTATTTTAATTCCCCTAGAACTCCTTTTCATCTAAGTTACAACATCTTCTATAAACAAATTAAACAAGTACGGTGACAGTGGGCAACCTTGTCTTACCCCTCTTCTTATTATTGCTTCCTTTTTACATCCATTTATGTCTATTTCAGTACTTTGCAACCTATAAATATTGCAGATTACCCTTCTAACTTTCCAGTCAAGTCCTACTTCATCATAGTTTGAAACAACAGCTTCCAATCAACATTGTCGAACGCCTTCTCGAGATCCACATATACTAAATAGGTTTTCCTATTCACTTCAATTCTCCTCTCCAAGATCTGCCGCAGAGCCAAGATTGCTTCTCTGGTTCCTCTACCTGCTCTAAATCCAAACTGATCCTCCTCCAAAGTGTTATCAATCTTTCCTTCCAGTCTGTTCTTCACTATGTTCAGCAAAATCTTAGCAGCATGAGATATTAAGGCTATCGTTCTATAATTAGCACAGTCGTCTACTTTACCTTTTTTGGTATTGTGATTGTTCTACTTTTAATGAAATCAACTGGCAATACTCCCTCTTCATAGCACCCAGTAATTATTCGAAATAGCTGGTCTTTCGTTCTCTCCCCTACATTTTTCAAAAGCTCTGCTGGTAGACTGTCAGGCCCTGTCGCTTTTTTCATACTCAGACCTTTAAGGGCATAATCAAATTCCACCCTGCTAATTGGCGGTCCTACCATATCTCTATCTACAGCATTCTCATTTTCTAGAAACTCCTGCGTGACTACCACAGCTTCCCCGGCATATAGTTCCTCTATATACTCCTTCCAACGCTCGCTGACCTTATCATTTTCGAAAAGTACTTTACCATTTTTATCCTTAACAGCATTACTTCGAGTCTTATGCTTCAACTGTAACGATTTTATCCTTAAATATGCCTTACCACATTTTCCTCTACTGAAATCATCTTCTATTTGAAGACTTAGTTGTTTCATCCAATTAATACACTTTTATAAAATTGAAATACTTTTAACTTTTGATGCGTAACTAATCTTAGTAAGTCACGTTATTGATCTGACGTTTCTATATCATGTATCTACTGTTTGATCTAATGTTCTTACGTCCTTGCCTCTCTTTATTTTTAATTTTAACCTCGATCTGACTATTACCTTGAACGAAAGTGTTTGATTCATTTTACGAAAAATACTTCTTTTATCAAATATTTTGCTATCCTATTTGCCGAGAAACTTTATATTTTTAACTTTGTTTGTAATTCCTTTAATTTCTACAGCAAAAACTTTTAATTTTTGACATTGCTTATTTCACTTTGTTTTTGTTGAAGGTTCTCTAGTTTTGTTTCACGTTCCATAGTTGTAGGTTTCCATTAAATATAGGGAATGTCAAACAGGATTGTCAAACAGTTTTCAGTTGTGACTTGTTATTTTGGCTGGGAGGTTCAGTTTTTGGTCTGTACATCCCTCAGGAACGACAGGGTTATAAATTTGTATTTTCTCATAAATATACATTGTTTCATACTTTAGTTCTTTTCTTCTCATTGTTCAAGAAACAATTTTTCCACTGATTGACTACATTTTCTGTGTGATGCGCTGAGTGTGTCCAAATATACGATTTACCCAGAGGCAGCTGAAAATGTTTAGTTACTGAAGCTAATTCAGAGTAAAAACATGATATGGTCTTAGACATAAGCCAACTGTTTGAGTTTACAAAAGTCATTGATGCTCACTGATGTCACTGGTGTTTTCTGCCTACTCCACTTACGCAGACATAGCTTGTGGAAATAAAATATTTGTGACGTAATATATTAGCAGACAAATAAACAGAATTTGTCCACCAATTTGTGGAAGAATTTTAAACTTTCCAGGCTTATTTATAGTGAAATAATTATTCTATAGATTAGCATCCTAAAAGATTATATTTGGTTTTACACAAAGGTCAAATATTTATTGAAAAGTGAAAATTAGACTACATTTAATTTAATTTAATTTTACATGTAATTTGTTCGAAAAGAGAGAGATACTTTTTTTTTATTGCACTATTAAGTAACTATCTATAAGTAAGTTAAAACTTTTTTGCTTTTCGGTATAAACATACGGCAATTACAATTCTTGCTGAATTGTAAAGCAACGATATTTCAATGAATCGTACTTTATTATATGATTAGAAGTAAACAGAGTAACGAAATAAAAAGACACAAAACAGTTAGGTTTAGGTACTTTGTAAAAATAAAAGATAGAAATAAAGATATACAAATAATTAAATTTTCAAGCAACGAAGCAAAATTTTAACTAACAGATTTCTAGCAAATTTGAATATTGTCAGAAGTACTAGCGAAGTTGTAATATTTCACAATTTAGAAATTAATATAAATTTCTTTACAATGTATTTTTAACCAAATAATAAGGGTAAGGGTCAACAAGCTACAATATTTAACAGGAAAATAAGAAATAAATACATTTAGCAAATTCTGTATATTGTAACAGATTTCTGAAAAATCTATTTCACACAATATGTGAAAACAAAGCGCTAACTCTGCTGTTCTGAGACTCATACTGTTCACCAAAGTCGTATAAGTATGTCGAATTAGGCCTGTGTCCACATTGCAGACAAAATGAATATTTTTTATATAAGCTGCTTATCACAGATGAAAAGTTAGACAAAGAAAGCGGATGAAACTAAGCTCAGTACCAACTAAACGCTTTGTAATTTATGCATTAAAAAATGTTAGTTCCATTCTATACAGGAAAAAGTAAATATTCATGAGTAAGAAACTTTGATATCATGATATCTCAAAAAGAGATAGTGCTTAAGAACAGACTAAATTTAATTTTCATTTTATATTTATTTTACATTAAAAAAGAGCCACAGTCCGTTGTGGCATTACATGAGACAGGGGGTAAGCCTTTGCTTAGTTTAGACGTAACTCTGACTTGAAGCAGTTTTGCGATCGGTTTTGTGAACAGGTCTTATAGCTCTAAATTCAATATCCAGGCCCTCGAAGTTCTCTCCACTGTTTTATTTATTGTTTGAAGAACAAAAAGTCTCATGGACTTCAGGAAGTAGAATGCGGGTTACAACACAGTGGTTACTTTCTCTTACATAGTGCAGTTTTTATGAAGTTGCTGGTAAAATTTCGGGTCTTGTAGTCAATATTCTTCACGTAGCCCTGCGCTCAAATGTTACGAATACTGCCACACAACGCACTGCGACGAGTCCGTAAAGTCCGCTGCCTGAACATTGATCCCATCAATATTACTGCGACAAATGTTTACACCAGTCTACACCCCGCACTCAATATATCATAACTGTACTATAGCTAGAGATTAAACTTTTTTACGAAGTGTGTTTCTGCACAGATGTCATATTAAATAGTATGTCTTAAAGAAAGCAATACCGTTTAAAGATTCAAGTAAAATGTGATCTAGTATATTTTTCTAATGTTGTGTTGTTAGTTAGTTTTGTAAGGTTAGTTACAAACATGTTACACAGATTCCATTTATAATACACATCCTATGACTATTTATTATCGATTATTATGTATATGTAAGACAATAATATTCTGCATTATGTTTCAGTTGTACTCTATGGCTACTTATATACGTGTCTTCAAATATAGAATTCGAAAACTATCTGACGACTTCCCACTTACACTTACATACTTCAAATTTTGTTGAAATAGGCTTTATATTCCGCTGATACTCCGCTACACTGGAAACCTGTAAGCCGTGCTCTTTTATTACATGTTGCACTTGATATATTTTTATAAGTAGTGAAACACTTTACAAACAATACATTATTCTACCTACTTTACATACGACACAAACTGAGATACGCCATGAAGTTGTAACCTCGTGGCTGGAGAAGACGGCTGCAGCCAGGTGATAACGAATATTTTATAATAAATTTGTATCGCGTCGAATGCAGTAACGAACTTTTATAATATATAAAGCTGAATGGCTGTAATATTTACCATATAATTTATCTACGTCCTGGAGTTTTACTGAATAGCAATAGGTTATGTTGTACGTTTTTGTACACGAGTATGTCTGTGATGAATGACGAAAAGTATTTTATAATAATGTACTAATTTTAATATTACAATAAATTTTACCCGTGTGTTAAGGGAATAGTGACAAAGGTGTTGCTTGTCATAACTTGATATGACATCTATGTTATAACTTGTTGTTATACATCGCTTTGTATAACTTGATAAATGCCAATAAATATTACAAATTACACGACGAGTAAGAATCTTTTAATTTCATTTTCTAAGTAACTCAAATGCATTATGGTAAATGTTATTACGTTAGACATTTTTGGAAATGATATTTTGCAAATTTAAAAATATCAAAAAATCATAAACTCAAATAAGCTCATCTTCATGGCACAAACACAAACGTTATGCGTCTTGTCAAATACGCTTACGTTTGCCTGAGTGAAACATTAGCAAGACTGGTAATGTCACTGTAACTGTCCAATGCTGTACACTTGTGTCTTCCTCATTCTAATGATGCATGACTTGTCCGCGTTTTGTGCACGTAGTTCTATATAATACATTTTATTGTAGTTTTGTCTTTCAACATCAGTAATAATCATTAAATTGCATTTCACTAATTACTCCTTCAATATGTACTCACTTCTGAGTATTTATTTTTGTGAATGATTTCGTACTTTTGCCTTTCTCAGTATGCCAATTCATTAAAACATTTCGATTGTATTAATTAATTTAGTTATAAAAAGATTGTCTATCTAGTTACTCTATGTAATGAGCTTAACTTTCGATTAGATTAATGTACCGTATATTCTTGACAATTATAAAAATTAATATTACGAAAAATCTTGACAATTAAAATTCTGTAACTGACGACGTGTTTTCGTGTTTCAAGGAGGAGGAAGCCTATTGTTTCAGGCTGAATGTTGACATACAAGCACCATATGAGATTACTGCAACGGATACCAACTGTAACTGAAGAACTAGCCCACTAATTTAATTATCAAATTTAAACAAGTTCATACATTTTAAAAGTTTAAAAAACTAATCCGCATTCAAAATACGATCAAATACGATAGACAGCTCACCTGATCCAGCGTATGACTACTGTTTTGTGTACGTTAGCTTTGTCTAACAGAAACATGTTTCATAGAGTTTGCCAATTATCGTCGTTACATCAAAACCAAAATTATGTCGATCATAAGAGTAAAAAGATTGTTGTCAGTTAATATGAAACTAGAGCTGAGGACAGATGACAGTAGAGATGTTCAACTGCAGTATGCGTCAAAATTGTATTCTGGCCAAAACGTTCAGAGCCTGTTTTGATTAAATAGGTTGAAAACCTTTATGCGAAAATATGCGTTAGAACTTAAAGTAGTAAATTACACTACGTATACAAACGACAAAGAAACAATAGTTAACAATAAATATTACACATAGCGAAAGTAATGCTGATGACACTTAATGTCAGTAGGTAGATAAACTGAAAGTTAATAGGGGGGGGCTCCTTCGAGTACTCTTCTGCTACGAACAGTATCCAGTACTTCCTCAGCTGAGCTGCACTATCAAAATTTGAAAATGCCAGATTTATTGGTAACGTCGAAATTATACAAGGTCGAAACAAACAAGTTCAAACTTAATACTCTGTTTATTTGCAAGTTGAGTTACTTTCGTTTCGTAAAGTGAAGTATTTTTAACATCCTTGCTTCATTCAGTGTATCTATAAAACCTCAATATTTTAAAAAGCTGCTTCATGTTAGTAGTCTTTTGTTATGTTAATAAAGCACTTATTTAGTGGAAGGGCTTTGAACAATCCGTGTACACGATGGCAAACATTATATACAATAGATCTTTTAAACATTACATATTCATGCTTGTTTTTCGCATCAGAGTTTTTTATTATAATGAAGTGTTATTCAGAACATAATAGTCGGGACGCTTCTTTTGAACTACAGTACCATGTAATTCCTTTGTTACGTTGTGTATGCTTTTTAAAGGTTTACGTAAAACGTTTATACATGTTTTTCACCCTTCATATCGAGCACAGGCGCGCGCGCACACACACACACCAACGCAGGGGTTGTTTCCTAGAAGTGAAGTAAATGTTTGTATAATTCAGTGGTTTCCCACACGTTGGGTATAGAAATAAGTGAAATATACGCAACAAATAATTTTCCGGTTTATTAATATTACAGGCATGTCCATGAAGATTATATTTTCACCCAACTGAAACAGTCTTAGCATGGCGAATTCTTTGAGATGAACATTGACTCGTTAGGACTCAATAGTACATAAATGTTTTGGCGTATATAGATGACATGCAGATGTTGAAGAAGAAAAAATTAACAGAAACAGAATGTTTTAAACGAAAATTTGTAGAGTTAGAAGGATACAAATGTATCTTGTAGACTATACAGTTATCAATGAGGAATAAGGGCTTAAGACGAACACAGTAGAAGAGAGAACCCAGCAAAAGATAGTGAATGGCAAGAAGAAAAGGATCCAAAATACCTTGGATGGAGGAAGTGTACGAGGCAATGGAAGACTGAAGCTCTGGTCGAATAAGGGAGGAGAATGGCTGTATTCTTATGTAGTATAAAACTTAACAGTAGTATACATGGATGATAAACAATGAACAATTAAATACAAACAATTTCACTTTTAAATTATTTAAAAAATTAATTTAATTTTAAGTGGTTGAAATAAGGTTTCCGTTCGGAATATCTAGGAAAATAAATATTGGAATTGGAACGTGAGAGGTAGAATAAAACAGACGAATTGGTAGAAGAACTAAAGGAGAGAAAAGTGGATATAGCAGTATTAACTGAAACCAAAAAGAACAGAAAGGAAATACTATGCAATGTTATACAGTGGTGTCGATATAAATACGCGAGCTCAAGCAGGAAGTGCCATTTTAATACATGAAGAATTTAAAAGGGCTATAAGATGCTATGAATGGATAAGCGAAAGAATAATTTCAGTAAAATTAAGAGTGGGAAGAGGGAATCTAACAGTGGTGGGAGCTTCTGTTAGGAAGGAAAAAAGAATCTGATGAATTCTACCGACAGCTGCAAGAAGTAATTGATAACGTAAATAAAAATGACTTCCTCGATATTGCAGGTGACTTAAACACTCGTATTGGAAGTGTACCAATTACCGACGTCTCTGGTAATAATGGAGAACAAGTATTGAATTACAATGGAAATAGCTTGCTTAATTTTGCAAACTTTAATAATCTCAGGATCACCAACACATTTTTTAGACACAAGGAGATATACAAATACACTTGAACTGAAAGAGGTGCCTGTTTCACATAGTAGATTATATTATTGTTAATAAAAAAATAATAAACCTAGTTCTAGACACAAAAGTATTTAGAAGAAGTGACGTCCATACTGAATACCATCTACTGATTAGTAAGAACAGTTTGTTAATAAAATGGCATGGGCACTGAAATAAGAAAACCAAAACAAATTTAACCAGATAACAGGAACTCTCCAACGTGCTCTAAAACACAAGGCAAGAAAAGAATCCATAATAAAATTATACAAATCCGTGGCAGTTCCTACCCTTACTTATGACTCTGACACATGCACAATGTCTGATAAACAAATATCAAGAATTCAGGCTACAGAAATGAAATTTTTGCGTTCCATAGCAGAGTACACAAAATTAGATATGAAAAGAAACAATCGGGTAAGAGAGGAACTGAAACTTTAAGAAGTAAACGGAATCATAATTAAGTATAGAGAAAGCTGGATACCACTGTTTATACCACTGGTTATTTATGATTACCACTGTTTTTTTTAATGAACAGAAAAATGTTTCGGTTTCTACAACCGCATGCGTTGAATTAGGTGCGAGGAAATTGTAACACGGTCTTGCATAATTAACAAAATAGAATCAGTCATAAATAAATCATTTTAATTTTGTTTAGATCACTGTTAGAAATGTTTTGTATAGTGTATATTTCGTATATAGATGAATTGTATTGTTTTTAAAAATATGTTAAAATGTTATGGTAATGATAAAATAATATGGTAATCGAGAAGCGATAACACACAAGAATTTGCCCATTTCATTAGCTTAACTGAGAGTTATTATCAAACATTAAGTATTATAAAAATTACATGTGTTTTAAATATCAACTATAGGCACTCAGAGGCATGAGGTTTATAGTGTAGTGCTCTTTAAATGTAACAGGAACAATGATTCAAAACGTTAACTGCAAATATGAAATAATTTAGTTACGTACTTGAACGTATATTATTTGTGACAGGTAACACAATAATACGTTATGCTTTTATATGTTGTTAATTTAAAATATGTCGTAACGGTAATTTAATTTACGACGCGGTTCTAATAGCTGAAATTGAAGATTATTTACAAAGGCTAAAGCACAAATTTAACAACACGTGAAAACAAGATAATATGGTGACCTCTACAGCTAAAACTAAGCTACAACCACAACTATAACTCCACTGAGATGCAAGTTAATAAAAGGTGATGAAATTCGGAAGCAGATAATAGAAGTCAGTTATCTAGGAGAAACGATTTCAGGATATGGTTAAGTACAAAAAGATATAAAATGCCAAGTCACAAAAGCGCGGAGGAATTAAGACAAGTTCCCTATTGAATCACTGGTGTTCCGGTGTCTGGAACAAAAACCGCCTATAGTGGACTGAATAAACGAAAGGCTACAATTAAGGAATTGCCACGTTGACAAGATGGACAATGTCAGATTAGTAAATTTAATTTAATTTTAGCTAACTTAATTTTATAATTAGCACATTTTTCGTGATAATTGTATGACGCTCCTATTTTCTTGATGTCTATTATATGTGTTTCATATTACTTACCAGTTCAAAAAAATAACTAACTTCATTAAAACTTGGTTAATAAATAAATAGCCATTTTTATTGAAATTATATTATATTACACTGTATTTTCAAAGTTTTAACTGTCATCATCAATAATTTTGTGTAATGATATTTCACGTGTACCTATCTAAAAATTGTGTGATTTTTTTATGAAAAGAAAAATCATGATCTTTCAGTTGTTTTCAATTGGTAGGACTAGAATTAAGAGAAGATTTTTTACCATATTTCATTATTAGCTGTGGTTAAAATATTGTTTCAGACTTTGCAAATTCATATGTTCACGTGACGTAGTAATGAAATAGTCTAAACTATCTAGTGTCGTTATATAAAGAACGCATAGTATTAATCCTAGGTTTGCAAACGTTAATCCCATAAATCCAATAGGAAAAACGTGCTGACAGTTTGAGTTGGAAAGAGAGTTTACATTAAATAGACGTCAATAGAGAGTTCTGTCATAAAATTTGGTTTTGTCATAATACCCATTAATTTTTCTGTGCTTCAGGAAAGAATTATACTGTTTTGTACAATTTAAGTCTCCATAATATCTTCAAATAATACACTGCAAGTAGATTTATTGTTAATTTGAAGATATTACGTAGGAGACCTGCAGGAAACTTAACGAATTACTTACAAAGGAATAATTTAAGTCTTATACACATGTATAAAAAAGATGGTGAAAGAGGTACATAAGATTATTAACAGAATATTTAATTGATATCTTAGCACTAACTTAACGTAGATACATTTTAATCATACAATGCTGTACGTGTACAAAAACTAATAGTAATAATAGTGTTTGATATAAAAGTAGTAATCACCTGAAACTTTGGCATCAACTCATACGGTATAACGGATTAAGCATTACGAAAGCATTAGGCGTAAAGCAAAGTAAAGATAGAGAAGCCGTAATGAATTTAACTGTTTCTGTGTGTGTTACTAATTTAACGGTATGTTTGAAATTGCTGAATCACTTGAGGCATTCGTGGGATCCTACGTAAGTACTTATCTAAATTCAAGTAACTTACTTTAACAGTAACACCGGTGTAAAGTGAAGTAGAAAGTTTCATGTATGTACGGCAAATAAGTGACAAGAACTTAATGTACAATACACAGTTCCACAAAACGTTTATACTTACTAGTATCTTGACGAACACTTAATGAACAGTACTCTAAAAATTTTAATACTAATTACAGATTACTGAAAATCACTAAATTGTGTAAATGACAGAATAATCTGTTTTGGAAAATTAACAGGAGTGTGTATATATACGAAAGAGGAGAATTAATTTATTTCTCAAACTAATTAAAATATTCTGCGTCAACAGATACCGCTGTCTACATTTCGTAATATTTCCCTACCTGTGCGTACTTATAATAGTTTCGGAAATAGCTGGAAACTTTAGTAATCATAGAATAACTTCTGTTTCATGCATATTTCATACCAAAACTGGTACTATGTTACACGATTAGCATTTATATTGAATAAAGCGTCACCTGCTTACCAAAGGCTATTCCGCCTATGTACACAGTGTACGGCTTGAAAACGCTGTTGACCATAACATTGTAACAATGAAAATTTTATTACAAGTTTTATAGTTTTAACGTGAGGCATGAAATTTCACGTTCATGTAACCGGTCTACACACCAAATATAATAATGAACAAAAAATAATGACATCATACGTCTCATTTGAAAGACGCTAATTCCATCAATAATGGGTATTTTTGATACTTATTTCAGTTACTGCTCATACAACGAAGACGTCCCTATTTGAATTCATTAGACCTTCTACGTACTTTATATCGTTTTGTATGTAGGCAGCAGTAAATGATAATGAAAGTCGATTAACAGAAAATTAACTGAAAAACAAATTTCTAAACAAATATGCAGAAAAGTGTATATTTAAATAGTCAAATTATTTTCAGTACTTTGGAAAAAAACTAGTTGAAATTCTGCTTAGTGTACTAACTACGTATCACTATGTGTAACATTTACACATTCTCATATGTATTTAAAATTTTAATGCAATTTATGATAAATATTTCATGAAAAATAACAATTTTACAGTTTTACTAGATTATTTTCTTTTTTCAGTTATTGAGTTATTTTCAGTTCCGTATTTTAACGTAAGGAAATACTTTTATTTTTACTTTTAGTATTGTTACGACGGTCTGCTCAACCACACTCGTGACTGACTTTTTACTCAGCTATTTTATTAGTCATCGATTCTTCAACACTCGACACAGATTTTTCTACTTCAGCTATTTTTAATGTCATTGATTCTTGTACCTCTGATATTTTAGTAACTTGTTTATTAAGCTCACCTCGTAGGAGACCCAATTCTGCGGTACTGTGTTCTTGCAACTGTTTCTGCATAGCTTCAAAGAGAGCTTCCGTTTTATCTTTTTGTCTTTCTTCTGTTTCTAGAATTAATGCTTTCTGACGTTCCTCAGCCTCTTCTCTTTCCTGCCTGCGTTTTTCATCCTGTCGTTTTCTGCTTCTTCCGCCTCCTATCTGCGTTTCTCATCCTGTCGTTCTTCTGCTTCTTCCTGTGTCTGCGGCAGCAATGTTTTTAAAGCTTCCATCATCTGACTGGGATCCATGTTTGCCGATTAATTACGAATCACAGTCGTCTTGTACAAAGTGTTCACTGTTTCCACTGTTAACCGTTGTATCCCAGTTCTGACACCACTGTTACGACGGTCTACTCGATCGTCGTAGGTACAGTGGAAAACAAATTACAAGACACCAGTTAAGTCACTAATCACACTTTTTTTACATTAAAGTCAATTTTTACAGTTAAACAGTTCATAATTAACAACAGTCTTTTACAACAAATCAAATGAAAATTGTTCACACGCAATAAAATGTCTACTAAAATTAAACACAATTGTATTACAATTATCCCGCCCGATTATAAAACGCAACACTTCACTAATAACCACTTGAACGTACCCGATAATATCGCTCAAACTCGAAACGCACTGAAAATATATCGCTGCTATACTGACCTCTAAGGCTGCCAGAGCTGTTGGGTTGTGCGTCGTGAGACGACCCAATGTTTTCCTAGTACCGAGCCTCCGGTAGGGGCTCCTGCCTAGTGATCCTGTCCAGACGGAATTTATTTGTTTAATTTTTAATGGTCGCTACAACGACATGCTCGTACTAGGTCGACTAGTACAGTATTTGTCGAGGCCGTTTCCAAGATTCACCTGGAAGTGTTCGGTACTTGCCAAGGCCAGCTATGAGTGGGTTTCTCTGGGTCCTCGCAGATCGGACGTAAAATTTACGTGCAAGTCGCCTTGCGGTGTCATCCAAGGAGCGGACACCGAGTCCTCTTCTCAAGAGACGAGAAGAAAACCGATAGGGGACTTTGGCCGCTAGCCGAAGACCTCTATCGAGAACGCTTTGCAACTTTCTTTTATGAACGGTTGCGAGGTAAATCCAGACGGGAAGAGCGTAGGTAATGATCGGCAACAGATACGCGTTGACGATCAGCTTACCCAGCTTGCGGGTCATAGCATTGTTGACAAGTATCGGAAACAGTTGCGCGAGACGAGCGGACGCTTTCCTTCGCATCGTCTCAGCGTGGACACGCCAGGTGAGACCACGATCTAGGTGGACACCAAGGTACTTAACTTCTCTCGACCAGGGCAAGTACGTTCTACCGAGTCTCACTCGGCCTCGTGGTTCTTTCCGGCGCTTTGTGAATAGCACCGCGGAGCTCTTGGTTTCGTTGACGGCAACTTTCCAGCTTTCCGTCCACGTCGAATACGCATCGAGTGCGCGCTGAAGTCGTGGGATAGCTCTGTCAGCGTTCCGATCTGTCACGGGGATAGACCGCCGTGTCGTCGGCAAACAGAGCCACCTGGACTCCAGGCTCTCTGGGTGCGTCGTTGACGTACACGGAGAACAGAAGAGGCCCTAGCACGCTACCTTGAGGTACCCCGGCTGTAATGCGTCTCTCGGAAGAGACATGGTCGTCTATTCGCACGCAGAAAGTCCTCTCCGTCAGAAAGCTAGCAATCAAGCGAAGGTAGCAATCTGGGAGCTGGATTTCCCGGAGCTTGAACAAGAGCCCGTCATGCCAGACACTATCAAAGGCCTTTTCCACATCTAGGAAACAGGCGACAGTCTGCTCTTTCCGACACCCGGCGCCCGTGATGTATTCCACCAGTCTCATCAGCTGATGAGTGGTGGAATGCCCCACACGGAAGCCGAACTGATCGGGGACCAGTACATCGAAATTTCGTAGATGGTCTAGTACTCTCCGTTGTACGAGACGTTCGTGAACCTTTGACGTGGCTGACAGTAGACTAATGGGCCGGAGGTTGCCGGGACGGGAAGCATCCTTTCCCTGCTTCGGGATCACTATGACCGTCGCCTTACGCCATTTCTGGGGAAAATAGGCCAGTCTTAGACACGCGTTGAACAGCGCAACCAAGAAAAGTACTCCTTGCTCCGGGAGTCGAGTAAGAGCGGCGTTCGAGACGCCGTCCGGGCCAGGAGCTTTTCTCGGTACGAGTTCAACGAGCCGATCTGTGACCTCCCTTGGTAATGGGTTCGGGCTCCACAGTGATCGGAAGAGACAGAAAGTCTTCCACTTCGTTCTCGACTTCTTCGTCGAAGTCCCAGTCCATGGGCGGGTTAGGTGCGAACTGTCGCTCAAAACACGCGCCCAAGTACTCGGCCTTCGCCTCCGGGCGAGCCAGGATTTGACCGAAAGGTCCAGCAATGGCTGGGATGCGAGGTCTGACTTCTAAGGCCGCTGCCGCCAAGTATTTATACAACGCTCAGAGACCAGGACGTTCCTAATTGCGTCTTAGCGTCCGTATGAACTACGTAATTAACTGCGACCTTGACAAAGTCCGCATGGCTGGCGGCATCGAGAAGACTCTCGCAAATGCGTCTACAGCCACGTATGCCGCACACATTACAGCGAGATTCTTCGGCACATTCGACAAACACGTAGATTGTTCTGTGATGTCGTAACAGTATAATTTTCCTTTACTTATTTTACCTAGTAAAATAAAAGGGAATTTATTTCTCCTTAAAAGTTATAAACATTGAAGGACATTATTCTTCACTTTGTTTTCGATCACCTTTCAGGGAAATGTCTTGGATGTATATTTCTGTAAAGTCTATTTTTATACAGTGGAACTTGGTTATAACGTCATTGAAGGGACCAAAAAAATAATGACGTTATGTCCGAGTGACGTTATAAAAGAGTCGTTATAAAAGACCCTTTTTAATCACTAGTAATGAAGGAGAAATAAAAAAAAGATCTTTGCATTATTAACATTATTCGTGATATTTATTCTAAAGTTTACAAACTGCATTTCATTTATAAAAAACAGCATGAAGAATATTTTAAAAGATCAAAAAGAAAGTACATGTAACTTACATTTAGGCTTACTGTCGAAAGTAATCCGTAATTTTCTTTTGAACGCTCCTTTCTGAAAAATAAATTCTTTCTGTTGTGCTGTGGAGATGCTGCGCTGTATTGAACGTGTCGTCAGACGTCTCTCTAAAGCAGTAAAATCGTGAAAGAGTTTCGGCGGCTCTCATTGCTTCCTGTACTGTCGGACAAACGATGTCGGCATCCTCCTCTTGCTCAGCATCTTCTTCAACACTATCTTCTGCTTCTATGTTTTTTACTTACGCGATAATTTCTGCGTCACTCAACACTTGGAATGTTTCTACTTGGTCATCCACTGATACATAGGAATCAAGTTCATTTCCAAATTCATTTACGTCGAATTCCTTAATCCATTCCGAGAGCGGCAAGTCGTCGTCCTCGTCATCATCGGGTAAATTTTCATGTACGAGTTGTTCTTTACTAAAGCATTTTGCTATCGTCTTCTGTGTTACACTCTTCCAAGAGTCGTCTAGGAATTGTATTGCATCTAAGAGTGAAATTGTGGCAGGTTGCGCCGTGTCCATACAGAAAATAATTTTTTTTAAAAGTTGCTTGTGGTAGTGACACTTTAGGCTTCTAATGACGCCTTGGTCCATAGGTTGCAGGACACTCGTACAGTTGGCCGGTAAGAAGACCAGATTAATGTTTGTCAGATTTAACTTTGGATGGGCTGCACAGTTGTCAACTAGAAGTAGAATTTTTCTGTTTTTCGATGACAGTTCTTTATCCCACTTTCTTAGTTCATCTTCAAAAATACTAGAAGTCATCCACGGTTTTTTGTTGGCAGTGTAACTTACAGGAAGTTTTTTGGTGTTTTTAAAACATCTAGGATGCAAACTTTTCCCGATAACTAAAAGTTTCCTTTTTCGTTTCCCGTCATGTTCGCACAAACAAAAACTGTAACTCTTTGTTTAGAGAGCTTCCCACCAACGCATTTTTCATTTTTAAATTTGAAAGTCTTATCTGGAGTTAATTTATAAAAAATTCCGGCTTCATCTCTATTAAAGATGTCTTCATCTTTATATGATCGTCTAATTTCTGGCCAAGTGTTACGCACCCAATCGCCTGTAACATTCAGATCTACGCATTTTGCCTCACCACAAATTTTTGCAAAGGAAATCGAGTGTCGGGCCTTAAATCGATCTAGCCATCCGTTGGAGCACGTAAAGTGGCTGGCGTCGGCGGTCCTCTTACAGTGCTTATCACTTGCATACAATGTATGTCTGTAGCCATGAGCTAGCGCGCGCGCACATATATACGTTTATATGAAATTTAGAGTAAAATATCTGAGAAATTTTTGACGCTATAACAGAGTAGTACAATATTTAGTGACGTTAAAACCGGGAATTTTTATAATGTTAAAGATATCAGTTTGACCGGACTTATGACAAAATAACGCTACACCCGAGTTGACGTAACAGCCGAGGCCGTAATAACCAAGTTGTTCCACTGTATTAACATTCTACGGAACCAGATAATCTTACATTTTTTTTATAAATTTACTCCTTTACTCCTAATAAAACGTATTAATTTATATAAACACAAAAATTTGATTTATATATGTAATTTGTAAGTAGTAAATATTAAATTACACACACACATTCGCTATTGGAAAGCAAGTTTTCACTGCATTTTATCCTGACATTTTTTTTGTTTAACCCCCTTATATTTATATTCATTACATCTATTTCCAACGTGCGTTTTTGTCTTCCCTTCTGTTTTCTATTAGGTGGTGTACATTCGGATACTTTTTTGCCAATCTATTTTCAAGCATTCTTTAAACAAACCATTTCAACCGTTTTACTTCAATCGTCTCTATACCATAACTGCCGATGCCCATTTCTTCCGGAACGTCTGCGTTTCTTACTTTGTCTAATCTGGTTTTTAAACAACATCATCTCCAGAAATCTGTTTTCATCGGTCTAATACTTGGATCTATTTCTTTGACTAATTTCCCATAGTTCGCCTCTATTGTTTACTATACTTTCTATGATGGTGTTATATATTCTTATCTTGTTATTTTTGTGATGTTTTGATTCCATAGCATATTGT
The DNA here is from genome assembly GCA_034769895.1 of Magicicada septendecula. NCBI lineage: Eukaryota > Metazoa > Arthropoda > Insecta > Hemiptera > Cicadidae > Magicicada > Magicicada septendecula. The sequence goes on from CM068367.1 coordinate 1,024,615,618, forward strand.
TTAATTGTCTTGTCGCTGGCTCTGAGTATTCTATACTACATATAATTTCAGGATTGCAATCTCCAGTTTGTGTAATTTTTATTCCCAGATATTTATATGTGTGGTGTTATGTATTATTTTTCCCCCAAATTTAGATAACTCTCTGATCCACTCACCACCAGTATACAGTTTTTGAAGGCTTTATTGTAAGGCGCCGCCACTTTTTGTATTCCTAATGTAGTTTCCTTAGCGCGGCGTAGTCTATGTCTACCTCTCTTCTGTTAATATTAGCTGGCGATCTCCAGTTGACACTCCCATATTTTGACACTTCTTTCGCCAATCTTTTATAAGTTCGTCTCTTAAATATACTCAAAGAGAATATGGGCAATAGAGCAACAGTGTTTGAAACCTTTTGTATTGTGGATTTTCTTGGAGAATTTATTTCCAACGATTATTCTTGTGGTCATGTTTCCATACAGTTTCTGTACTGGTTTTTATGTAAGTAACTTTGATACCTTCTCCTCCATAGTTTTCATAATTTTATAAGAGAGACACTGCCGCAGGATTTAATGAAGTCTACGAAGACAACGTAACTTAACGTATTATGCGCTAGTGTTTTACCATTGTTCAGCTCAAAGCAAAAATGCTGTCCACTTAGGAACTGCCTCCCCTGAATCTTTAAAATTTCGCTCTATACGTTGATAATAACTTTCCCGTGTATTCTAAACAGAGTACTTGTAACGCTGACTCCTCGGTAGTTAGAGCATTTCTCTCTATCCCCTTTTTTATAAATATTACTTGTATATGAGTCGTTTAGTTGCCAATCCAGATACACCATTACAAACAAATTTTTCAGTAAACACAAAAAACCTTTCTCCTGTTTCTTTGGCAGCTAAAATTTTGCAGTTTTGCCATAATATACACTTCTCCTGATTTTTCAAACCAAAAATATTATTTTACAAGAAAATTAATAGTTTGCCTTTGATGCATCTCGTTTTGATACAACACATGATGAGTTATCGAGTTTTGAAATAAAATCACTAGTATTTCTGGAAAAACTATGTGAATTTATTATGTATAAAATTAAACAAAGATATTGTAACATGCAGGCAAATCTTAGCGAATATAAAATGTTATTTAATAATATTTTGTTTTTGTTTCTTGCTGTGCACCTACTCCATATATCTTCTCTGCCTGGTCTTTTCTCTGCGTTTTCGAAGTTCTGTTCTGCATAGCACTGCATTATTGAAACGTATATTATGGAATTCTTTTATTTACAAAGCTCAATAAACACCAACTACTAATAATGTGACAATGTAAAAATCGAAACTAAAGTTTAACAGTCACTCACTAGAAAGCAAGTAGAGTTATGCGTGCATTATGGAAGTATCTGGTTTTGAAAGTCTGCTTTTGAAATTTAATCAAAACTTAGCTGGCTCTAGATAAATAATCGTATCTGGTTTTGAAACAAAACACTGCTGCAGCTTATGCAGTTTTGTTAGACAAAACTTAGGCATAGACAACAATGCGGAAATCTGAATTTTGAAATAAAGTGATGTATCTGACTTTGCACCTCATATGAGGTCGTCTATTAAAAAGGTAATTCTTCTCCTCCAAGGAACAGGGAAAAACGTATGCTACAAGTTCAAACAACATTCAAGTGCGAACTTTATTAGTTCTACAGATACTCGTCTTGGCCCTGGAGCTTTTCCATTTTTCCTTATTGTGTCAAATCAAGCGTCAGATTGTGAATATTTTATCCGTTGCGTGTTAAGAAACATTGTCTGTCTTCTGTAAGTAATCTTTCGTAATGCTGAACCCAGTCTTCTATTTTAATTAAATGTCTGTATGCTCTTTCAGTATTGTTCTTCCTAAAATCGTTTACTATTCGCCAAGCTCCTTGCGATTTTGTTGACCTGATCCTGTACAGATAACACGTTGCTCTTATTTATCTGGATTTATTATATCCTTTGTTTCTCTACTAACCCGTACTTATTGCTTTTTGTCTTCTGTATCTTTGGTAATCAACCGTTTTTGGTAATTTTAATTTTATTCATTTTTATTTATCCCATTTCCAACAAGTTGGCATAAATGGCTGCTTGTGCGGAGGAGGTTTTTTAAGTTGTTCACTCCTGTATTATAAGACAGAAGTTAATAAGTACGCACTGTTTTCTATTGCTTAAATCGCAAAATGTCATTGTTACGTTATAAAAAATAAATATGTGTGAGTTACAATCCTCATAAACCGAGAGGCACGAAGATAAAGAAATTAAAACGTAACATAACATAGACTATAGTGATAAAATCTTGTAAGACATCTCAAGTCTCCTCTGAATGCTATGAGAGTTATCCAACTTTTATTTAAATTACAAGTATGTTGGTACACTTTGTCTATTTAATGATGAAGTGACGCTGTAATCTGTTATTGTTGTCAGTTATGACATATAAAGTAACTTGAAAAATTTTACTTCAATACCGTTATTGCTTAATATGTTTAAAAATGTTACAGAGAAACAGAAATGTTTGACATCAAGAGAGTTAAATATTCTTTCACGAAATATACCAAATGGTAACTTATTTTTATTGAAAAAAGTATCTGTCGAAAGAAATTTTATAGTAAATAGTTACCCAAGTTATTTTGTTACAATCAGAAAAAGAAAGGCTTAAAAATTCAGATCGCCTTTGATTTTCAACGAAGTCGAAACAAATTTTGTAATTTTGAAACAAATGTAACAAATTTTGGCACACAAAACAAAATATGTCTTGAATACTAAGTTTTTTTTATTTTGTATGGCTCAATATCGTATACAAAATTTTCTTTCAAAATTCAGCAAAGAGGTAAATAATGAAATACTACATGTTTGAGAACTTGTGCTTGAGATTTGTTTTGAAAAGTTTTATTGGTTACAATATGTAACGATTACGAATTCAAACTTCTTCTTCTATACAGTCTTAACATTCTCAGAAAGTTTGGAACTGAATAAAATAAATCAAGTATAGCCATAAATGTGTAACGTACTGTGATATATTGTGTAGAGTCAGTATTTGTATGAATATAATTACTGTTGTTACTGTTATTCATAGTATAGTTTGACAATGATAACTCCCAACACAAGTATTCAAAGTGTGAGACAATAATTTCTAAAATACCTAACTTTACAACACAATTTAGGTAATACAATTTTTAATTTATTACTTTTTTGGTGTTACATTTACATTACTACATATATATTTATTAATTAATTATTTTATGTTACTATATTATTACTTTTACACAATTACTATGTTATTACTTACTTTTTCATTGCTATATTTTAAATTATATGATCAAAAACCCAAATTATAATTAACTTACATTCATTTTAGTCATCCATAAAATATCGCAAACATGCAGATAACAAAATACTAAAACGTAAAGAATATTTACTGCCTAAAACAAAACTTTTTTTATTCGTGTAAGATACCTGAAAAACTAACAACTTCACTTCAAAAGTAACACTATTAGTTTAAACGATATTTAACGATATCTGAAAAATGGTTTATATAAAGGTTTATTTTAAATGCAAAATTTTATTCTTTTACTTTCATGCGCAAAGAATGCTCTAAACATTGGCAGTAAAATACATTTGAAAGGAAATTCTTAATTAAAGTAAATAGAATGCCGCGAAAGTTTTACGTATGGTTTTTACCTATGAAACACAAGAATGCGATGCTATTTATATCGGACAATGTGGCCTTGCTCTGAAACATAGCATTTCTGAACATAAGAAAGCGATTTTAACCAATAGAGGTTTTGCTGTAATTTGATTCCACTCTGATGATAGTTCTGCAAACCACGAGGAAGTTAGGTATAAAATTCAAATGAATATGTTATTAGTGGGCCATAAACAAATAACTTGGTCTGTGCCTTAACATTTAAAACGAATGTAATTGTTAAATCTATATCTCTCACAACATAATAATAAGTGACAAGATCACAAAATATAAAAATAAGCCCACCTATTCTTGTAGTACGGACGCTTCAAAGGATCTGACAACAGATTTTTTACTTGCAGTCGTAAAAAAAGAAACACAAATACACGTATATACACATAAACGATATACATATACACGATACAGTCATAAACGCATTTGTATTGTTACGACGATCAGACCGATTGTTGTGTTGTTTAGTAGAAACAGAATAACTGACACCAATGAAGTCGATAATTAAAAACTTTAATTAGACACACACAGCAGTTATAAATCCACAAAACACTCTCATACAATAAATCAAGTAAATTTGTCCAACAATAGGTGTTACATTATTACAGTTTTGCACTAATTAACACAATAATTACTTCTCAACAAACCGCAACAATCACTGCGAACCGCACTGTAAAATTGCCAGGTGTAACTGAACTGCCAGCTTTGAGATGCGGTATTTATATACCTCCGCCGCCTTGCATTGTAGCGAGATAGTGGGCCTCGATGCCGGTAGGGTAGTAGAGTAACATCTGGAACAGCCTCGCGCGCTAAGAGCGGTACTCAGCGATGCGGTACTATTTATTTCCTCAGAGTAGCAGTAAATTATTACATGATTACAGTAATAGTTAAATGATTACATATGCATAAGTCTATATTCCTATATTCACTGACGTGTATAGAATCAGTCTGACAACGGCAAGGTGGTGATCACTTACGTAACACATACTTAGAAGGGTGTAAGTAGGGGTGTAATATTACAACTGCAAGGGGTAGAATAAACCAATTAGTGTTTCGGCTACGTTACTTTACCGACAAGGGTTGACCGGTAGATTAATGAATCAACAACAGGGGTCCTAACGATCTGTTTAATTTCAAGGGAACAATTAAATGTGAAAATGTCGCACTTTTACCGTGGCATGCCAGATGAAAAGGTCGTCGGTGTGCCAGTACAAAGTTTGTCGAAATAGAGGTTACTGCTTATATGAGTTGTCGCTAATATACATATTTTAACATAATCGTTTTCGCAACTCTTAAATTCTTTATTATTGAAATCAAATTTATATTGATTTTTAATAAGAAAATAACAAACAATAATATTTTTCTAAATTTTAGATCAGCGTTTCTTGTAATTATCTTTGTTTGGTAATCATTTTAGTGCCGTGAAGAGCCTTTTAGTTGGCAATATTCATTACTACAATTTTCATTTATTATTTTATTGCTAAAGGAGATCGAGTAAACCTCAATATTTTTCTCAAATGTCAAAGATTGTAATTATTTGTACATATTATATTTATATCGTCATAATGCTATAATTCACTGCATTTGTATTAGTTGGCCTTAATATTTAGTACAGTCAAATAATAAGTGTTATGGTAAGTTACGAGAGCGAGTGTGTGTGTGTAATTATTAGACATTCTATTAGAGCACACTAGTTTTAAGTACTGGTATAAATAAGTTCGTCATATCTCACGAATATAAATGCTTAATTTTTATCTGTTGAATTTACAAGGTAGGCTTATAGTCATACGAGGGTACGGTGAAAAGTCCGAGTAAAAAGCAATATTTTTTGGATTAATTGCATTTGCTTCTCAACATAATCTCAATTCAGCTCGATACACTTTTCCCAACGATGTTCTAAAGCTGACATGGCATACCACGTAAATAAACCTTATTGCATCGCTGAATTGTTTGCCGTCCACAAATCTTTTCTACCGAGTCATTTTCAAGATTAGAAAAGAGGCAGAAGTTGCTCAGAGCTAACTCTGGCAAATATGGTGGGGGTGAGGAAGCAAATCGGTCTTTAATTTTTTGATTAACCAGACAATTGATGTGTCAGTTGTTGCATTGTTTTACCGAAACACACGCTTTTTTTGAGTTTTCATGATTTTATAGGTTAAGTGTTGCAATAAATTCACATAATACTCACCACTACCTGTTTTCATTTCCTAAGTATGGAATAAACATTATTCTACGCGCGTTCCAAAATCCCGTCGATACCAATATACTAGTATGATTACAAATCAAGGAAAAAATTAGATTGGATTGAGCTTAAAGAGCTCCAAATAATGGGTTGAAAAATGTTTTCGACATTGTTTCGGTCAGATGTAAACAGATGTGGCACCCATCTAGCACACAGCATTGTAATTCGTGTACTAATCCCCACACATGTTCAGTTTATATACAAGTAGCATCTTATATCACACTCACTTTCACTCTACTGTTTCGAAGAACGATTTTATGGAATTGTAGATTTTCTTCTAGCATAGTTATCTTACTCGACTCATTTTAATTGCAGCAACCGACTCAAGCACTTAAGTATTGCATTCAATGTGGAAAAGTCTTCCAACTTTAAATCTAGCTCCTTTTTTTCATATTGGTTGTGGCTCTCAAACAAAATATCATCACGTCACGGATTTTCAGTCTGTCCGCTGTGAAAATAATGCTTCAGGCGCTTGACTAATTGACTTGAAACATCAAACTTCGGCTTTAGAACTATGAAATCATACAACACGATCATAATAATGAGCACAGCAGCGCCGTATATGTGAGATACTACCTTTTCACCCAAACCATTACAACATGACAAATTTGTTGTTTATTTAAATTTGTGGAGCCCCACGATTTTGGAGCGCCAATTACAACAATACAAATACGTCGATTCAAGTTAATTTAACTTGTGTAGCCTCATGCTTTTGGGAGACAATTATTTAACCAATTTAACGCAAGTTAATCAATTTAAATGCATTTACATATTGTGTATTGAATTCATGGGTGTAATCGTAATAAGAAGATGATACGTTATTTACGTTTAAAATGGTTCCATTATTTATTTATTTAAACAACATCTCTCATATCGGATATTAAACAATAACTCATTATTAAATCGTTTGTACGAAGTTTTCGTACATAACTTATTGCTAACAATACATGCATAAGTTATATACAACTCTTATTATGTAATTGTAATTACTTTAAAAATTTTATTTTGCTCTCGGCTTACTCATGGTGTGTTCATATTTTTGCAATTACTGATTCATTAGCTTCAAAAAATGAATTTACTTCTATTCAAACTTCTTTTATATTGCTTTGTTTTACTTTCTACTGGATATGCATTTTTTTTCTTTATCATCAAAGACTTTACTAATTACGTTAATTCAAAAATTACTTATTTCTCTTATCATTTACGTTACTAATTACTAAATTTGGTACAAGAAATATTATTCTAATTTTTACTGCTTTTACATTTATTTATTTTAATATTGGTTGAATGTCTTCCATTCAAGCTTTAATTAGTGTCTTTCAACTGTCTGTAATTAAATGTTTTTTTATCACCTCGTTTGACGTGGTTATTCATCTGTACGTCCTCCATGTCCTCCTGCATCCTGCATGTGTTTCTCGTCCTCTGGTCATGTCCTCCGTGTGTGCTGATTAATAGCCGTCTCGTCTCACGTCATATGCTGCCGGTATGTCCATAGACCTCATCGTATGTATTTTGCAGCTCTGGCTAGCTAGCTAGCTAGCTGATCCGGTGACTCTTACGATAATTGTGAATTTGTGTCGTCGACTGACAGCCTCCTGCGGCAATGGTTGAATCGAGAAGAAGAAACTTTATTAGCGCGACCTGGTATTTATAGTCAGGTCGTGCAAAAATTCCTGTCTGAGCACTTTTCAACTTGTCAGATTCTATCGAGGCGTTACTACCCCCACTCTGGTTCAATTCACTATTTTCGCCTATTTTCGCGAATTACGAAGTTTGTTTCACCTCACTCGATGCTCAATCGATCACTAATTTTTATGTGATTATTATACGTAAATTGCTCTTCTTTATGGTATTCACAAAAAAAGTTATTCATTTTTTATGTATAGTAATTGCACTTTTCGTCACCTCTGTATGGTTTTTTAACATTTTATTTATCTATAATTTCTACACACTTTGGTGTCTTTTGTTTTATCCTATCGTACATAGTTTTCTTATAATTAACAATAAACATATAACTATTCTACTTGAAAAGGGTTGGTTACATTTCAGGAACGGACAGGTTTCACACACACTAACAAAATACGCGCGTACACAACGCTAGCGACAGGTGTGTCGAAACTGCATGTCCATGCATGAATTCTGTACTCCCTATTTTTACTACGATTCAGCTTATGCAATCTGAATCATGTTTATTAATTCATATTTATTCATTTTTATTATTTATTTATTTTTTTATTTGGGCAATGCACAGTATCATTACTGTTTGTACTGTTGCACCATTTATATTTACCAAAATGCACTATGTACATTGGGTCATACTGATATTGGTATGTCAGCAAACGAATTCATTATGATTAAGAATAAAAGTGATTAACTGCTAAATAAAAAGTAATTACTAATGTAGTGCTCTTACTATTACAAACGTGACTACACACACCGATACATACTCGTACATGCTAAAACATAGCGCTAAGAGATGAGTACTTGTACAAGTCCTTAAGGTGATGTTAAGTACTGTGCAAACGTCAGAATAGATGTTTTAAATTCTGCTCATTAAGTTTTAAATTCACCAAACCTTATCAAACCTTAATAGATGCAAATATAGTAGTTTGGTAAAGTATAAAAATGAGTGTTTACTGAAAACTTCCCTGGCCTTATTACGTGTGTAGTAGTTTACATCATTACGCAGAGTACGGAGTAGGCAGCTAACGGTTTTCATTGACTGTTCACCGCGATTGAAATTCTCATACTCGACATGTCTCGTATATCAAGTTCCGATTTGTTCGCATACAAAAATGGACATATCATTTGCAGTACCTGCGTCTGTTTTGTTGATGAGGGTGATGAGGGTATATATAGTAATATTGTAAAATTTTGTTTGAATTAAAACGAATACGTGACATGCTAAAAGTACTGACTGCTGGGCCAGCTTTGTGGCAGGTTGAGGGTTTTGTATAAAATTACACGTAAGTTTGTTAAAACTGAAAAAAGCATCGTTACACATCACCTCACGTAAAAATAAATACTGGTTTACAATTTCTGAAGAACATTCTAAACAAATGTCTAAGGTTTTAATTCTGTCTAATAAATTGTACGTACGATCAGGACAGAGACCGATGGCAACGCATAGAAAAACCACAAGAACTTTTTGTTTTCTTTCGATGTTTTACGCAACGGGTGCTCGACCGATTACTATTCACTCCATATAACTTCTACAATCTGTGATCAGGCTATAACCGTTGAGTTATTAAACATTTTCCTCTGCAGAACATCGTTCTAGTATGCTAGCAATTGCCAAATTTGGAAATTGGTGGAAATTTGTTTGTATATACTTGGAGAAGCAAGTCAAGAATGTATTAATTAAAGTAAATAATACAACTTATTGCTGACATGGTTTTCAGTACAAACGTGTTACATTATCAAGTAACAGTTTTGGAACTTCAAGTTGTAAGAATTATTATTATCCTTTCGTAATTGAAGAAACGTTTCCTCCATTATGCGCGCATGTTTTGTTATATTATCACGCTACGTAAAGAATATTGAGTTTTTAACATGAACTTTGTAACTTTATTACAAAATATCTGTCAGTATTAGTTGGCTATTGGTAATAACTAACATAGAGATGTTTTATGTCTGTCGATAAAGTTAATTAACCGGATTGTTGTCGTACTTTGAACGCCTTACATTGTACCTTATATTGTTAATTGATTTCACCAAGCAAGGATATTAAAGATTACACTAATAATAATATACAGTAATAACGACTCTTAAATCCAGCTTTACATAAAAATTAGCTTTTGACATGATATTTCATTAAAAGTTTTCTATTAAACAAATCTATAAAAAATTATAAAAGACATATAACAAAATACTACGTAAAAATTTACTTTCGTAGGAATGTAACATGAACTAATTTCAATCCAATTTAAGTCAATGATATACTGTTAGACATTAAATATTTACTAACGTAAAATAATTTTAATTTAAAATTATGTAGAACAACGCAAATATACGTACATCCCTGCACTGTCCGTTGCCATTTGTGGCTATGCTTCGGTTATGGGCTGATTTATTAAAAAATATATCTCTCCTCTGCTTTTTATTATAACTTGATTTTGTGTCCGCGGGCTCGTGAGTGTTTGGTGAAATGATCTATTTATTTAAGTCTTTTTATGAAATGTAGATTTTTTTAATAGAGTAGGAAAATATTAAAAATAATGGAAAAATTTAATTACCAAGAAAGTAATCAAATCAAAATATCTACAATACAGCATACCTTATCACAAAACACAGTTTATGAAAATCACACACACACACACACACACACACACACACACACACACACACACACACACACACACACACACACACACACACACACACACACACACACACACACACACACACACACACACACACACACACACACACACACACACACACACACACACACACACACACACACACACACACACACACATATCACACACACACACACACACACAAACATCACCTCCAGAAAGAATACAAATTACGTTACAGCCAAGAGAAGGGAATGAGGACAAGTTTGGAGAATACTACTCGTACAATCGACAGTCAGCTACTGTGAGCACCAAAATTAATGAATTGAAGGTTTGCTCGTACAAACAGGCAAGTGACATTAGCATTACTTTATTTTCAAGTAGTGATATGCTTTACTTCAATATCGTATAAACATTTCTGTAAACACTTTGTAATATTTGTTAATGTTTAGTATTATTATTCGTCTTCATACAACAAATTGACTTTGTTATCAGAAACGTCACAAGCTCTCAGTCTTCCCCTTCATTGTTTAAAATTTTAAGAATAAGTTCATTTCGTCAGAAGACATGGTCTAGACACTTTCTATTATTTTATAAATTTTCTTATTTACTTTATATAATAAAATATAAAGTGAATATTTTTTTCTTAATTTCTATATAACTCCTCCGTTTCACATCTCTACTGCCTTGAGTCTGGGCTTCGTCTTTCTTAACTTCCGTTAAGCGTAGTATTCCAGCCAAGAGTCTTCCAAACTTCTACATACATTTGATTATCTCTTGTGAGACTCGTTTTATTCTGAACAGCTTTTTGAGCGAGAAGTACTCTTTATTCTACTTGTGATATACACCTAGATTATTATTATTATTATTATTATTATTGCTATTATACATTTTCTTTATTTTGTGTCTCAGATATACAGTAAACTTTTATAACTTTGTGATAGGAAGGACATTGTCTTAACAAATTAACTTTGTCTTAGGACATTGTGTTAGCATGACATTGAAAATTTTGTTCAAACGAGCGTCAGACACCCAACATCTTAACTAAATAAATATTAGAATAGAATATTTTCTAAACAATAAGTTTATAATTTAGAATATCTTGCTAATAAATTTATTAAACACCTTAACCGATTATCCAAAATCCAGTAGATACTACAAGTTACTATATTGTTATAATGATTAGATATTTTTCAAATTATCGGGTCTTCAGCACGCACATTTTTACAGATTTTTCGGATGTAATTAAGCCTCTTTCTCAAAAGCCATTAGTTTTGGATGGAAAAAAGGAACGAGAATCAGAGGTGAAAAAATTACTACGTCGAATGTCCTGGCGTCACACGGCACAATTTCCGGTCAATTTGTTCACTTATCTGTTCACTGGTCGGCGGTCGCTCCCAATTTTTATTGCTCAACTGTTATTCCCGTTCTGTTACACGTGTTGGTTTTCTGTGTCTGGCTATAATGTACACGTAATTGGCAAATATGAATTAGATGATGAAAATTAGTATATTTGATTTATGCTATTACTTTAAGTTTATATAAACAACACTTTATAAGAATTTTTCAGAGTTGGTATTCGCTCTTTTCCATTGGTCGGATTGATCCAATCGTTTGTTGACACGTTTACAATTTTTATTTACTGCGTGTGCTGGCATTCAACAAATCAGATAGCCGCACGTTGAAGATTTTTTGCCACTATTATCTCAGTTTAAATATTACGTTATTAAATATTAAATCTAACACACACACGCGCGCGCGCGCGCACACATACACACATACACACAAAAATATATCTATTCGTCTTAATGTATGAGGTGCAGCTGTAAACGAGGCACATCATTAATGTAAGTGCCTCGATACAATTATGTTGGAATCATCGCATCCTTTCTAAATTGACAAAACCTTTTAGCAATACAATAGAACTATTGGACACTAGATAGTCGAATCTCTGTTAATGATCGAATTTGTAGAAGGTTTAAGGTAAATAGTACTAGTATGTAACACTATGTAATAAAAATCACCTTGACAATAAGATGACATCCCTTACTAAGAGTGTCTAAAATTATACCGACTTGTAGGTCAACATGAACCATCACACAACTGGACAGTAACGAATTCCCAGAGGAATCCTGCAAAACAGAAAGTCAATGCGAAAGAATTGCCTTTGCCCTCTAAGGTTTCAAGAAATATTAGTCTTACTGAACTCTTACAGGACAACATACAATGGTGGATGGCTGATACTTGAACCAGTATTCAAGAAGGTACCAAGAGCCAAGTCCTACGTCTTAAATGGTTACTCTCAGAAAAATCATGTGAAGTTTTCATGCATTCTCTCTCTCTATTTCTAACACACATTTAGGTTTACTCGTTCACGCACTAGTATATTTTGAAGTTTACATTAAATGGGATTTCCTGTTCCCAACCTACGCTAAAAGCTATTTAGCTAATTGACAATCAGTATAATTTGTGTAGCGAGGAATTCACGTATTCAGTTTCAGTAATTTAGTTTGTGCTAATTAGAAAGAGTAAAAAATCAATCAGTAAAACCTGTATTCCCTCAGTTTTGAAGTGAAAAATGTCAAACTGGTAAATAACACTTGTGCCGTTGAAAATCTTTATTACTTTTTAATAAACAAGTTATTACAAGTTCAATAATTATTACGTAACGCTGAATTTAAAACAGTCTTCATTCATTACATTTTACACTGTCGGTTATATAGAGGATTAAAAATTTTCTAACGGTACCATTTGTAAATTTACAACTAGATTAATCTCTCATATTTGTTGCTCAATATGAACCAGTTATTATAGTTTGCTATTGTTTCATTAACACTGAAAAGAGATTTAAAAATAAACTATTCAATTTAAGAACTTATGCGAAAAAGTTAAGATATTCTGTTATGAGCAGCAAAAATGAAAATTACACTAAAACGCTAACATTTATTCAGTTAACGAATAACTAATTTATTCTTTCGTAACCTAATGTTAATTTAGACTATAAATGATATATTAATTATTTAATTATATAAAAGAGTTAACAACATTTTATAGTCTATTTATAGTCAAGGCCGTAAAATTAACTTACAACTTTAACTGTAAAAATTATTATAAGCGACCTATACTTACTGCAAAGTCTTAATTGACTATGAATATAGCTCTACTATTTAGGACGGGTTCATATCATCACGCACTGCACAAAATCTAAATGGAAAGACACAAGGTTAAGTAGATTGAAGCGTGCATTTTGATAAATTATATATGAAACTGACATCCTAATACAACAGAAGTTTAGAAAACGCTCAACCACCTATAGAGGTCTGAAGCGTGAAACATCGGTAAAAAGTAAAGGAAATGAAAAACTGTAAATGCTTGCTGCGTTTGGCTGGCACTGGAAATATCCTAGACATGTAGGAAACAATTTCCTGTTAATTTTTATCTTTTCATTCCTTCCAATTTGCATGACGTAGTTCCTATCTTGACTTCTACAGGCGGTTTTATAATTTAGTCTTGATCATGACAAAATAATTGGAAAAAGCTAATTATGTTGAGGGTGTATTATTTTATTTCAACAAAGTTACTGTTAAGTTTTAGTTGTTGTATAAACTGTATGGTATATAAACTATATGTGCGTGTATAAATAATCATTTATATATACACAAGTAACTAAAAAAAATCTGTATTCTATGAGGAAAAAAATAAATAGTAACGCGTTCAAATTTAAACTCATTCTTATTTTTAATTTACATTGCTACCTAAAACTTAATAGAATTCATTATCAAAATTAGTTTAAATTGTTGGTAGCCCGGAATTTTGTTTATGGGATTTAATTTTCAACTTCAATCACGACAAATAAATTTTAATTTAATGATTTGGAAATAAGTAATTTAGGCCTAGTAATTACTTATGTTTCTTGGATTGTACCCCAGAGAAGCTTATTTTGTTTCAGTTATTGTAGGTAAAACGTTTACTGCTGGGACTTCATTAGAATACATACATTTATGTGTCTACCATTCAACTTACAGAAATGTAGCATTACACTTTTTCCCGTTTTGTAATTACAGTTCTTCAAAATTGCCAGCAAATTCGAAACTCCGATGGCAGTTACCATTCCTGGAAAGTGCAGAATCAAGAGATGATGGACGAGATGCTGCAAAATTAAAAGGGCAAATTTAGTGAATTTAGTCTAGTTCTTTCAAAAATATATTTTTTTCCTTTCATTTTAACAAAATACAAGACTTGGCCGTTAGTGTTGCCCAGGCCAACGTGCACTTAGGGTTCTCAAGGATCAGTATTTTGTAACACATTATACTTAGTAATAATAAAAATAATTATGATACTAATAATATTTCCTTGATTAGAAATCTGACCATACCCCGGAGCCTACAATATTGGCTCTCTAAGTCAGTAAACCGCGAACGATGGTCACACGGCATCAGGACGCACTCTACTGAATTTAGTCCTATTTGCGGTACTCGAGGGCTCTGTCGCGGTGGTCTGTTTATTTTCACGATACTCGTGGTACTCGCAAGATTCCCAAAATAAGGGGCTGAGGATAGCTTAAAAACCCTTGTCGGAAGGTGAAGAAAATGAAGCACTGCACTAGTGCAGATGCAGAGAGTGCCTTCAGACATTACGGCTGCTGTGATTAAATACTTGACAGTTAAAAGGAAAGATGGGGACTTCACGAAAGTGAGCCTCTTTTTAATTAAGAAAGATGTAACCGCTCGTGCTGGATCAGCTGTCATGGACATCAGGTCAGCTGTTGGTGGTCTGTTGATAGAGACTCTAAAGGACCGGCAAGAGGCGAGGTTGCTTATGATGAAGAAGATCGGCGATTTTGACGTTGAAGTAAGTCTTCATGCCACTCTAAACACCACAAAGTGAGTGTTAGAGTGTTGTGACTTATTCAACTGCGCTGAAGACGAAATTGCTACTGTTAGCACCACACGGAGTCATGTTATGTCGGAAGCTCTCGGTGCGCGGGGAAGGACAGACACTTCCACCTACCACCTCCCACGTCCTACGTCTTGATCTTTAATAATACAACACAGGAAGAGAAAGTCCGAGCAGAAATTCATCGGCTGAGCGTAAGACCTCAGACCACGCAGTGTTTACGTTTTGGGCACACGGCATCAAGATGTACCCGCGGCACGACGTGCTTCTCTTGAAGAAAGAAACTGAAGCAAGCAAACTGAAGATGGTATTGACCAGACATGCGCTGATATGTGAATGTGTGTGTCAGCAGGAATGGGACAAGTCTTTCCGCTGTGACGTTACATGAAACGTCAGAATCAGATGAGGCGATGATATATTTCTTAGCAACAAATATCCTTCCAGAGGGATTCTCCTCGCTACGCCTCTGTAAGCAATAGTTATAAGTTCGCTACAGCCATTGAAGATTACGAGCTGCTGCATGGCCCACTTGAGGTTGTCATAGAACAAACACCGCTGGAATATGACCTGAAGTTTTCTTGCTTAACGACGCCCTTGTCTTGTTAAACACCGGCGGAAACACTCGTTTTAATGAGTTTCTCCAATGGATTGGAGAAACGAACTTAACGTCTTCTTACCTCCTACAAGGACAAGAAAGACCCGTCTGTACTTGTGACGGAGTATGGTGAAACATAACATCGAAGACTGTACTGCTCTTTTTAAACTCAGTCGAAGACACAGAGTAAAAGATAACCTGAAAGAAAACTTCGAAAATAAGGAGTCAGCGGTACACAGAACTCTTTCTTTCCTAAAAGTAGCAGGTTTGCTGTATAAGCTCTGAGACGATTGTACGCATTTATATTATAACGTTTATTTTTTGATTGATTATTTTATTATTTAAATTTTAAATTTATTTAAAATTTTTTTTGTGTATTGGTTATTGTGAATGTATTGTATTTAACTATGGTACTCTTGAATTAATCTGGGTTGGTCTTAATTTCGGGGTGTCGACGTTGAAATAATTTGGTTATTATGATTTGACCTGAATAAACAAAATAAGGATTTTGAATAAGTTTGTTTTTGATGTTTTATGTTTGACTAATAATAAATAAAACGACTCTCTTCAAAATAGAAAAATTGAAATATTTTATTTTCTTAGTAGTTACCTTAGTTTGTGACTATAACGTTACACTTACAAACACAATTGGCTATACTAGTTGAATTTGTGAAGGTTGACAAGACTCGTCTCAAGGATTAAAAAATTATATTACTTTTATTTTAATTTGATTAATATTAGTGGATTCTTTTGACTACAAATATTAATGTTACGAAAATACCAAAAGAAAGTACAGAATAATTAAAATATTTTTTGGATATTATTTAATACTAAATGTGGTTAGTCAGCTTAACAGTTGGCAACACCAATTTCGTAAAGATGGCAAGATGGCGGACCTATGTTTACTACACTTCGTTTTTTCGATTCGAAGTGAACGAGTTGAAAATATAATAAATTGCTTACTTCTCTCCAATAGATGATTACCAGTGTCAAAATTTACATTAAATAGTGTGATTATACGTTCTAGTGTGTACAGTGATTAATAAAGTTCATCAGAAATAAGTGTCGTGATGGTTAGTTAAGTTCGGGTTATATTAATATAAAATTGTTTTTATCTCACCAATTAATAATATTTGTGACTGATGTTCTGTTTTTTTGCCATTTCACTTTAACTAACTCTTCACTAAGATAATTCCACTGACTACACTGTTTCGTCTAAACACTGCTTGGTTCAACCTAACCTGTCTTGGGTTCGATTATTAACTTTCTTGCTATGAATTACTACGGAGAGTATATCTGTACACAACCACGTTCAACAAACGAATGACGTTTTTCTTCTCAATTTCGCTGGCGTCCCTGTCAAAATGTAAACATTTCTGATTGGCTGGTATTGTTAACTGACCAGCATGGCTTCTTGGTAAAATAATGTTTTGATTTTTCTTTCACAAACCCTGAACTTATGCAAAATTTAATTTAAAATACATTGGTAGATCTAAAATCTCTGTTTGATGCTGACAATTTTGATATCTCACAAGCCATAGTTTGGTTGCAATATTAACTTATTATTGCCAATTTAACTCCTAATCCCATTTTACAAATGGTGAACATTAATTTACTTAAGTTACTAAACAAAATACACATTACAACATCTTTTAGTTATTAACATAAATCTCCTAAATGGTAACATTAAAACTAACATTATGAAAACTGAAAAGCATAAACAATAATATGGAATGAACATTTAACAGTTAGTGTACTGGGTTACTGTTAAAATATTGAAACAAACTCATATAGTGAAATAGTGAGAAACCCATTACAATTTCTCAACAAATTTCAATCATTATGTGTTTATAGACACAAAAATTATATAGTATATATTATATAGGATAGTGTACATTACAAGATCCTTTAATGCTGAGGGCAATTAATGGTGTCTAACACATATTCAAAATTTGTGTGTACTGGTTCAAATTTCAATACAAAAAACAAAAATCGTCTACATCATAATTCATTACAAAAATATTCACTGGTTACTGGTCACACAATAGTTAAACATTCTAACAAAATTTCTTACTAATTGAAACAATTATATTGATGGTTCAGAACAAAAGTAAAAATTCTATGTTTCATAGCAATAATTAACCATGTACCTTGTAAATCTTACCTTTATGTCAGTTTTGTCACTTATTATATCTAGTTTAGAGTTTATTGATTCTCTTTACACTAATATACAACACTTTACTTGTATTTAGTGTCACTTCTCACTTCCTATATCTAGTATGTCACTTTTACACACAGAATTCTTTTTTAACATTATAGTGTCAATTTCATTTTCTTTTGTTTTCTTCGTCCTTCATTAGTTATTTGGGCAGATTACATATTATTATTATTATTATTATTATTACGCATCTCTGATATGTTATTAATATAAACATAATTAATACTTTAATACAAAACCTCTAACTATATAATAATTAATGAACCTAACTTATTTTATTGACATTGTACCTAACCTATCTGGTCTAGGCTCTGTTTATTTTGTACTTTCTTATTGATTTGGTACTTTCTTGTAGTCATGGTGCAAAATAGTTACATATTAATAATCAAGCTTTATCATTTAATTTTATTATATTCTGTCTAGTTAAAGTGGTTTGTTAATAGTTAGGTTTAATAGAAAAGGTTTTTTTTTGGTAATCAATGGGTGTTAAATCATAGTTTGTTTATGGAAGGTGCAAACTGTATACGAATTTCCATTTTCATCGTTAAGCTTGTATGTAGATGAGAAACAACCGTGATCACGAGCAATAAGCCTGATCGACGTCGCTGGGCTAAAGACTAAAGTTACATAGCCTTCAAGCATAAAAATAATAATAATAACTTTGTAGCACTACCCATGATAAGTTAATATTACTGTTAAGGATTCACGCAAATCAAATGTTAATCCGGATATTAAATGTGCGCAGTTAGATTTTTTTCATGTAAACTGCTTGTTACAAGTTCCTGTAGAGTCCTGTTTTTGTGGAGCCCGATAGGGAGGGACTCCTGCCAAGGTTTGCCCCAATTTAGTCGAAGAATCTGAGAGCCCTTCTTCATAAATTATTTTCAAAAAATGAGTTGATCTAAAACTTAAAAAATGATTTTTAAAATATTGCCAGTATGGGTTGACAAAGTAGTTGTCTTGTAAGTTGATTGTAACCTTTTGGTTCTGTACCTTCAATGAGGCGCTTACATCCGCCATGATCCATGTTCTTTGCTTAGTCTAGTAATCGTTATGTCTACCATTGTGTACTTGTTGCTGCTTCACTATTAGTATGGAATATCAAAAACGTTCCCAAGAAAGTATTCAATGTGGCCGTGAAAAACGTTAACATAGAAACAGCGATATTAAAACACAGGTTTATATTCATTATATTTGGTCTCCAGTCGCAGTGAAATTGAAATAAATAAATACCTTTTTCTTTATCCGTGCTGCGACTACGTCTTTGATGTCTTACGACATGTTTCGGGAACACGTTCCCATCATCAGGTAAAATTGTTTTTTCTTTTTTTATAAAAGAAAAAGGTATTTATTTATTACAGGTTTATAATTTTTTGTGTTATTTAAATGACAATTGTACGCGTGATTATTCGTGCAGTTACTCAAGTACAACAGAAGTGTTATTGCGTTAGTGTTGAACTCTTAACAGTTGACATTATTTAACGGAATTATTTAACGTGCGGACAAATTTAACTTGAATTATTGTACGAGTATAATCGTGTTGAATAACGTGTTGATTACAAACTGTTATTTATAATTAATTAAAGCTGGTGATTAGTGACTTCGATGGTGGCTGTATTCGTTTTAATAATAACGTGTAGATCTAGCTCCAGTTACAAGCAAAGCGTTATCAATTTATTTACACAAAATTTCTAGATACTCTTATAGATACACTTTGCGTAGAATAATAAGACGTAAATATTTCTGACAGGTTAAAAGTAAATGATTATAAACCAAAACATACAGTTAAATATAATGAGTAGTAACAAAGCTTAACTTAATTTTAGAAACATAAATCATTATGGCAATACAAACTAGAAGTGTAATTTGAAACCGTTTCATACGAACTCAATAAGTAGAATAGATTATATTGTTACGACGGTCCCACTGATCGTCGTGTGGAGTGGAAACAAAATACAGCCACCATCGAAGTCACTAATCACCAGTTTTAATTAATTACAAATAACACAGTTTGTAATCAACAAGTAATTCAACACGATTATACTCGTACAATTATTCAAGTTAAATTTGTCGGCACGCAATAATAATGTCAAGAATTAGAGTTCCACACTAACACAATAATACTTCGCCACAATACTTTACCATCCTCGCAGCTTAGAGCTAGACAAAGGTAGGCGTAATTCACTAATACTAAGCTCTCAACTCTTGCTTTGATGGCGACTCTTAAAATTATCTCAGGGTATCAAAATGATTATAAACACCATTTGAATTGAATGAATCCTAAATTTAATAAACTCTTCACTAACACATTACAAAACATACAATCTTAAAATGATTCACAATATTGAAATCTTAGCTTCTCATCAATTCTCATTTGAAAGTAGGTTCTTAGACAGATTGAATTGCCAATAGTAATAGATTTAACAAAAGATACGAGAATTATTATAACTCGTACATGAATTATTATGAGTTTTAATGTTCAAATTTGTTTACTTGTTGGTTGAATTCCGTTTGTGTTGGTGATTCCTTCCCTTGGAGTCTGCGATCCTGGAGCTTTGCGTTCGTCGGCGATTCGGACGATCCTGTTGTCGATACTCGTTGACACTAACACTTTAATTACCTAGGTTTCACTTTCACTACACAGCTCACATCCACTTACTGATTTAGAATGTAATTAGTGTATAACTACTATTTATTCTGACACCTTAGTAAATATGTTATTGAGCTGAGTGCTCACAATATCAGTAATTCATACCGAATACACTTCAACGCTTCGTAAGTTCCCGATTCACGTGGTAGATTATCTTTGATTTGGATCTCGATAGTTTGTCGTCAAGTTACAGTATATTTATCATAATGATTACTTTGAATTTAGTATATTTCTTTCACTGCAATAACGGTTTTAATACTATTAATGCACGACGCAAATATTGTACTCATACTAACTATCGCAAGTTTTACTTATAAATAAAAAAATCTTCGTTGACTTAATACGCGGTGACGAGTCTGATAGCTGTAATGTTCTCCGTAGACTCAATACGCGGTGACGAGTCTGATAGCTCTAATGTTCTCCGTAGACTCAATACGCGGTGACGAGTCTGATAGCTGTAATGTTTTCCGTAGACTTAACACGCGGTGACGACTCTGATAGCTGTAATGTTCTCCGTAGACTCAATAGGTGGTGACGAGTCTGATAGCTGTAATGTTCTCCGTAGACTCCCGACAAATTTCCGAACTACGTTTTTTATACACACACAATCCTTACCCACACTCAATATTTACAAATCGCGTTCCCATTGGTTTCAAGTACCGCGATATTTGATTTCCTCCAACCCAACTAGCTAATTTCACCCGCTAAAAAAATGACGCTTTCTTTCATTCGCCAAAAAACAGCGTGTGCCAAACTTATACAAACAAGTGGGGAGGGATGCCACCTAATGCTCGCTCGCTCTAACTTCTCATCTATTTCTAACGGACTGTATTGTCTGAACACTCAGCTTTCTCTCGATTTCACTTAAACTTTATTGCTTTTTTTAGTACAATACATTTTATGATTCTTCACCCTTTACGTGACTTGTATGGTTTTCTCCCCGTCAGACAGGCGCCTCGATAAGGGTGTGTTCTTTTGAAGAACACCGCTAGGCTTGGTGCTATCAGTACTTCAACTCAACGTTACTTGCATGTCTTAGTCTAATAAACAATTACTAATCATTATTCTATATAAAATCTGAGTAAAATTGAGTGGCATTCAATTTTAACGTTATAACTTCGAACCGCACTTGAATAAATCGTCACTTCTAACTGACTTTACGCGACAGCTTTTGCCTCAGGGTTCCAGACTAATGTTAGACAATATGCGTCCTTAACAAGCACTCGAATACTCTAGACGATACTTGAGTGCGGCCTTGGCACAAACACACACCTGCCCGGCTAGCAGGGAAACGTGTAGAACGACATTCTCTATTGTTCCGTCCTTACAATATAATTCGTAGCTTCTGGGCGTAAATAAGCATAAACGGGATAGTGCTCTAACGAGCTTCTACTTTAAATTGAAATAAAGGTTTCTTCTTTCTTCGTCTAGAAAAAAAAAAAGATTCCATGCTCCTTGGAAGTCTACAAAACAATACTAAATCTACCTTTTTCACAAACAATTACGGTACTTACTTTCCTACAATCCGTACATGCTTCCATCTTCTGTATACTGTTTTGCATCTCGTATTCTAACCTTGAATTGCAGACAAATAGATCAGTTACCATGCTACCATGTTTTTGTCAGCTGTTCTATAGCTGATTGATTCGCAGGTTGTTGTATAATTCGTCTATTATGTATTTAATTACGTCCAGACCAATAAATCTACAGTTTCCTTTTGAATGCGATTTCTCTAACTTATGTTAATTTAAGACATGAAAAGGGAACGAATAGTTTCAAGTTAAAAAAGCAAAGTGATAGAAACGACACTTTTCATACATATGGCTCAGGCTGTTAGTAAGCAGCTCGTAACTCTGTGAGTTCAACTTTACTTATTTATATTTAGTGCAAATTTACCACACGTACACAGTACTCGTGAGCGACCTATATAAATGCAATGTGTCAAATCGATAAATTTGACTACAGGTCTGCACAGTGGCGATAAGAAGCACTTTATCACAGTGTGTAGAGCATGAGGCGCTGTCAGATTACAGGCTTCACTTCACATATGTCTCACTAGTTTCCTCTCTGTCTGAATTATATAGTGATCATGTAGGGAATCTCAGATTAAACGAGCGAAAAGAGTTGAAAATTTATCTCTTGATTTACTAAATGTTCTGGTCTAAAATTTGAATTCTTCAGCGTTTAGTTATTACTAAAACGGGTTGTTATAATGAAATCATTTGTAGTAGAAAGTGCTACCTATAGTAATTATAATAACAACTGACATCTGAGTGTAATATTTATTTATTTGTTATCAAATGAAATTGATATGATTAGTTATAATTTATTTCACAAAAAACATTTTGGGATCCTATATTGAAAAGTTAAGATAATGTTCACATGTTTCTCCTATTTAACACCTCAATAAAGCATGAAATAAATAATTAGATTAATAAATTGACAATGCCGAATGTTTTACAATTATAAAAATATAAATTGTTTTAAACAGTACAAATATTTTTCAAGGTAATATTCATCGTACAAGATTATATTTTTCAGTACAAAGATCGCAACATCCATTTAAAATTCCCAATTTAAATTGGAAAATAGAATCAGTGTACTACAATTTCATTAAAGGATAGCTAATTTAAAAAAAAATTAGAAATGAAAGTAACTAACAGGTAACGGAACATTTAGAAGTGATACAAAAAGTTATTCCTCCAGTATACAATATTGTTACCCTAAGATATAGCTGACACGCTTAGCTTACATGACAAATCACGTGTTATGAATGAAGTGACAATTTATATTTTAATAAATACATCTAGATGTCTCACAATGCTTGCTTGCTGCCTAGCACAGTCTCGATATTTCTGAGCCTACTAGAGACGGCCCGATTATTTTCTAAGCATGTCTTTACTATAGAACTCTTTCGCAACCGTTATTACGCTGTAACTGTTCCTACCGGTTACAATTACAGCAACCTACATGGCACAGGACGGATTGAACGTTGTCAATCAAAGCTGCAAGACGTGTTATTAAATAGTTCGAGTTTTGTGATTCGGTTCATGTTATTGGTCGGACATTTGTAATTTGAAATTGGTGACTTTTACTATTTTTTGCGATGCGTGCATTGGACAATTCAGGAGCTCGGAGGAGAAAGGGCGAAAAAAATCGATTTTTTTTTTTTTTTTTTTTACAGAATCCTATTTTCTGACATCTTAAAAACACGGTAATACCACTATCACGTATATATTCGCCCTTAGTATTTTGTAAATAGCATTGAAATGTATGGACTGCATAAAACCAGCTGAGAGCTTATTGCTGTAATACCGGAGAGTAAGGGCGAATATACTGCAGTGCCACACGTCGGCATGATTTTTGCTTAGGTTCGCCCTTTCTCCACCGCGCTTAGTCATAGTTATACTTGGACCTGACATGTCTATGAAAAGTTTGGTCAGTGTGATTGGTATTTTGATGTGATTAGTTTGTTCTTTCTTATACTGCATAAGTTATTTCTTTGTTATTTTAATAGTGTCTTATTATAATAGTGTCATTACAGCAGTGAGTGTGAGTGTGGTTTTTTTTTATAAAATGGAAAGAAAAATTTTAGATCTTCAGCAACCTTTATCAATACCTAAACTGACGTGCAATGCTCAATAATACATTTTTTACACAGTAGTATGTAATGTGATAAGAATTTGATATTAATATCTAGTTTTAAGTACAGCAATCGAATTTTCATTCGATTAATTTAAATTTTAGAATAATTTTAAAATTTTTGTTATTGTATTATTTTTTTATTTTACTTTTTTTATCATTAATTATTTAAAAATAAAAGTGTAAACTAATTAGAATCTAAGTTTTTTAATATTGAAATACATATTCGCCCTTTCTATCATGAGAGTATTCACAAACTTTAAACGCGATTTCCCAACACCATGATTTTGATATTCGCCCTTTCTACTCCCAGCTCCTGAATTGTAAACGTGAAAAATTGTTGTGTACTAGTGTTTTGTTTCTTAAAACTGTTCCCGAGTTGGGAGTAACGATATCTCTGGTGTTCAATTTGAATTTAACTGTTACAGGATTACGATTCGCGCGATCATCGTAACGAGATATTTATCTGAATTTGAAAAACGTACACAGCAAAATGAGGATACCTTATAATACAGTTTGAAAAGAGTTGAGAATACTCAAATTTTGTGTCCATGTTTACCTTGCAACTTTGTGTAACATAACACATTATTATACTCTACTCAATATCACACATCTACAGACTGTGGATAATAGTATCTACATTACTCAAGTAATAACTGTTCTGTTTAGTAGGAACTCAATTATATTCCAATGGTTACAATAAAATAACTGCCGGAAATCGTAATCTACAGATTGTTACTTTGCAGTTATTTTCAAATATGTAGGGAATAAGAGACAATTTGAATCTAAGGAAAATGTAACAAGATTTAAAACCACACTGCATTAAAATAATGGTTGAAATTGCTATTATCAGCCAGGATAATCGTGAGACATTGATGGTGGTGGGGCCGAAACGTTTGTCAACACCTTGGACCGCGAGCTAACAGCCCGGCTGATGATAGCTACTTCAACAATTCTGAAGCCGTGAAAGCTTAGAAACTTCCATTAAAAATTATGTTTTTTGGTATTGTGTAATATTAAACTAAATTATTGTGTATGGGTAGGGAATAAGGATGCAGGGATAAAGAAAAATCTGAATGAGATAAACGAAATTTAATGTTAAATTTGTGAAGGATTACTATTACTAGGCCTATACTTCAACTATAACTATTACTATTACTATACAATTACGTGATGTTAATATCGCGGTCGTAAGCGAAGGGGACAAAAAGGTTGATTTCAAAACCATTAACTTAGACTTCAAAGTAATAGGCTGTATCACGGGCAAGGAAGCCAATAGCTGCTTGGACTAAATCTTCCTCTTCTTCTTGTTTTTTTCAAAATAGGTATACGTAGATTCATCTTCTTCTCGTATCAAAATAGTTACAATGACTGATTTTTCTCACATTTCTATGGTTTAAGGCCGGTATCGCGTACCATGCGTTCACATCCACTACTCTATGGTTTCCAGTTTGTAGTTAATTAATCTTGCTGTCGTACTGTGTTTGTTTTAATAATGCTTCATTTATTGTATAACCTTTACAATATCTGTTACTTAGTGAAATTATCCAAGTTTGATAAACCTTATTTTTTTCTTACTTTGACCAGTTATGCATTACTGAAATCGATCAATGATTATTGTATCTCGCTCGTACGTTTTTGTGGGTTCCATTATTAATAACAACACTTTGTTGTGTTATTTCGTTTAATGCAGTGATCTACTCAAGTCAGTCAAAATGAGTATTCACTGTTAATAACAACACTTTGTTTAGACACCATAGTCTGCTGGCAGGTTCACTTAGCGAAGCCTGGAAATGCCTAATGCACGGACAACATTGGCAATTAATATTTAAATGTTTGAGTGTTCTCACTAGTTCTTTCAGTTTTCATAACGGTCCTCTCCTTGGCATTGTAGTTAAGATCCAGCCTAATTTATTATATTTCAACTTGACTGTTTATATAAATAGGTATTTCTCAAAAAAAGGAGTTCTTGTTACCTCGCTTCCTCCTACGTTTAGTGCACTGCTTCGTGATACCTTGTATTACTTCTAGTTAGAAAATGTGGATCAAATTTTTTACTGACAGTAAAGTATTCAAAATATTAGTAACTAAAGCAAGACGAATAGATGGCGTAGTATCAAAAATATTGTTTAGCTATGAGTGTTTGGTATATCATAGCCAACTTGCACATGCTACAATCAAAATTGTAGTAGGGCTACCGCATAAGTAATTACCACTCGGAGTACTGCATGTGCAAACGATATTCTACGTCTCCTAAGTAATGAGGAGGTGAAGACTAATGATGAACTATGACATTTTTATCAATGACAGCTGGTTTTAAGGTTGGTGTTCAGAATAATTAAATTATAAAGTAAATAAACAGTTAAATGTGCCATCAATTTCAATCGATAGAAGTTGTTTTTTTTCTATGTGAGGAAGTTGTCTATAATTTTCTTGTGCAACTCAAATGTGGTGCATAGGCTGGTGGTGTACTGCCGGCCGGTTTGCACTGACAGACTCATTGAAGAGACATATGGGAACATGATAGTTTCTCATCGCCGCATGTGTAAGGGGACGTCCATTAATTACGTGAGGTTTTTTTTTTAAATTTGGACCCCCTCCCCCCCTTGGTGAGATTTGGTGAGATGTGGTGGGACCCCCCTCACGTGAGGTTTACCCTATAATTTTTAAATAATTAAATTTATTTGATATGTTCATGTTTTTGCTTCATACCACTAAAAATACCTAAAGCATATCTTCTATGAACTACATTTTTGCTGTGAAATTAGAGGTGAAAATGATAACTACGTTTAAGGTGCGTTATAATAATGTATATTCTCTAAATTAAAAAGTTGACGTGAGGTTTTCATTGCCCCCCCACCCTTTAAATGAGATTTGGTGAGATTTTGCCGGACCCCTCCCCCCCCATTTTGAGCTCACGTAATTAATGGACGTCCCCTAAGGTTAGTTAAACATAAATGTATAACGTTGCCACCAGTAGCCCTGAACTTACAAACAGCAGATTTTTCACTTGTAAGCTGGCTGTGTAACTGTAGTCTTTTTCCCGTGCTGAATATTGAAAATAAATATGTTATCTGTTGTTTTTAGTTCTACAACCAGTATAATTTGCTATAACTGTACAAATAGTATTAAGGATTTTCTTTACTAGTTTCCCTCGAGAAGTCGTGTGCTTTAATGTTCCCAGCCGTTAGATATCAACGTATGTTTTAGAGATCCTATATGATTTAAAAACTTTATTTTCTTAATTTAATTTAAAAAATAATTTTAAATGAAAATGTTGTAGACAGTTCTTTTTGCAAAGGGCAATGCAGGAAAAAACGAAGTAAACGCAAATAGCAGTTGTGTTAGGTACCCTAAACACAAACACTTCACGAAGGAATATAAGAAGAACTATGTTAGATGTAACAAAGCGAAAGTTGTATGTCTGGAAAATATGTATACTGGCCTGGTATACATACTAGTACCCCGGTATTGGTATGCATACCGTACCAATATAGAATTGATGATGTTGTTTGCTAGAATTAATAATGTAAAAAGTAGATGGTTAGGGTAACTGGGTAGTCAAGAAACTGGCAGATGGTGGACAAGAATATTCGTAAATTGGTGCATATATTTACCATACGTTATACGTTTTTCTAAATATTACTAGTCAAAAATTATTCTTTCAAAACAAAACAGAAAAATAGAGAATTAGGGGAACAGCGGCATTTTATCTTTTTGAAGTGTTAACTTCTTATAGCAGAGGAGAGGGAAACAATTTACACGGGAGTGAACCTGTAGAATGTGACGTCATCAGAAAGGAATGCGACGAGAATCCGTAACAATTTCCCCCTCTCTGCATCCCATGTTCTTTCCTATTCTTCTTATTGATGCAGAATAATTCGCCATCAGATCGGTGTTCAACAATCGATGAGTTAACTGATGCCCCAAATTGAAGAAAATATATGCAAACGTTTATACAAGTAACAATTCACCCATCAATTCAAACTCATTTTATACACTTTTACTCGTTATGTCTGTATATTGTAACGTTACATAACCCAGTCCCAAAAAATGATAAATTAATTATCCTACCATAAAGGTCAGAAATGGGTATAATATACCTAGCTCTAAATTACTTTATATCACCAAACATTATAAACTATATTTAATTGATATAAAGTGTAACAAGTGAGTTATAGTGTACCCAGTGAGTAAATAAGTGACTTTGAAGGCAGCATCTTACAGACTTGTGCTGTAGATGTAGAAACAATTGATTATAATAGTAGACTGTGTTGCTACTAACCAGTTATATATTTTGTTTATTTATTGTATGATTTGTATTGTGTAGGCAACTAAAATTTAGTACCTAGGTTTAATTTTATATTTAATAGAATAATTATGTTTGAATATAAGATAACCCAGGCTTAAAAATAAAAGAGTTAAATATAAGATGATAATAAAAAATAAAATAATACTGTATGAGGAAAATGGCAGAAGAAAATAGTGCAGTGTAAGGATACTATAAGAAATTAATATATAATATATAAATTCAATTAAAGGAAATAATAATATTAAAGACCTATATCTAAGGTTATAAGAAAATAAACGGAAAAACCTTATATAAATCAAATTGCATAATAAACCAAAGTTAAAAAGAATTATTTTTCTATAAACAAGAATAAATTTATAATAATTAAAAACAGCCTATATACTCAAAAGTAAATAGAGGCACCAATAAAAAATGATATAAAAATTGTTTGTTACTATGAGTAACGATATAACAACATATGAATTAATTGTTAAAAACGATTGGAAACCGTTCGGTTGAGAAAAGTGATGTCACAAAAATTGTATTAAAACCATTTTAAAACTTTCGGAAACGGTGCAAAAATGGAATAAAAATTAACTCACAGTATCCACCTTATGTTCAAACTCCTTCAGATATCAAATATAACGTGCTTTACCCGATAAAAATGTGAAATAACCAATTCCAAGATCTGGCCTAACTGAACCGCACTTCGAGTTTTTAGCGAGATTGTATCTTAGGGACCTTCAACGAAATTACAAAACAACTAGAACTACAACACTAGAAACAGCTCCATTCAAGTAAAAACTTCGAGGAAAGAGGTAATATAAACGTTATTAATCCTTATTAACCAAGAAAACCTCATATCAAATTGTGGTGCAGTTACAATATTTCGTAAATGATTCCCTGTGTATAATAAAGAAATAATCTGCACTCTTGCGGACAAATCCGGAACTA
The DNA here is from genome assembly GCA_034769895.1 of Magicicada septendecula. Classification (NCBI taxonomy): domain Eukaryota; kingdom Metazoa; phylum Arthropoda; class Insecta; order Hemiptera; family Cicadidae; genus Magicicada; species Magicicada septendecula. The sequence goes on from CM068367.1 coordinate 1,024,645,091, forward strand.
CATACTATGAAATAAACCAAAAATTCGAAATTTATTAATTTTTGTCTTGTAAAGCGTAGTATATAATTATTCATTTCTGACCGTCTCATAACACAAAGAACTTACCCTTAACCCCGGGGAAATTAAAAAAAAAAAAGAATTATATGTTGTTTAATGTCTAATCACGGATAAAATTATAAAATCATAAAAATATATTTTATGATAATTCAAATGTTTACCTAACTAAATCGATCCAATGTATTATTGACTGGAAAAGATCGATTATAATATTTGTATACTGGAAGAAGAGGAAATCAGTGTATTATACAAATAAATACTCTGAATATTTTATGTTAAATAATCAATCGTGTATTCTTTATTGTAGAGGGTATTTGTAGATTTTCAGTAAGCCAAGAAGAGCCAGTATCCACCGGGGAGTATTACCGAACCGTGGTGTTTGGTTAACCTAACATTTTGAGGTTGATGTCAAAATCAGCTGATCTTATGAACAGCGAATTTTAAAAATAAGAAATTGTATAATCTGGGTGTAACAAAATTGTTCTTACTCTCTCTTCTAACTAAGATTAAACAACTTCCTTAATCTCTACCAAATCACACACACTCGATTTCTGTTTCTTTTGGTAAACTTCAAATCCGATTGATTTGAACATTAGTAATTATAATTCATAAGTGACGATCGCGAAAAGGTAATTTGACTTTAGCTAGTACCCGCGAGTACGTTACAGAATGGCGAACCCAACATTGGGGCTTGAATAAGACGGAGGTCACACCTATTAAGCGATTACGTTACAATATATATAAACTTTGTATATATGAATCTACATAATTACACTCAGAATCTTGAGGGCTTATCTTAATATAAATAAAAGTCATATTATATATGTATGTATGTATGTTCCACATCTCCTCCTAAACCACTGGACCGATTTCAACCAATCTTGGCACAAATATTTTACGCAACGAGAGAACCAACATAGGAAAAGTGTTTTTTCGATACGATCCTTTGGGGGGGGGGTCCTTTAGAGTCTTAAAAACTATTAGATCTGGTTACCATGGCAACCCAATAGAATAAATTCTGGTTGCCATAGCATCGGTGGAGGCATCCCGCGTAGAGACTAGCCCGGGAGTCGTCCGACGGGCCTTCCCCGGAATCCGTCCACGGAACCCGGGGAGTCTTATGTCGGATCTCACGAAAAACGGCCGGGCCAGAGTTCCAGCGCCTCGCCCGGCATGTCGAAGGCTTTCCCGGCCTTTGGAGAACCTTCCGTACCCCGGGGAGGTCTCTGACCAAGTCCTAGCGCGGGAGTTCAACCGAACGGGATGCCGGAAAAAGCAAGCGGTGTCCCGGCATAGATAGAAGCCTCCTGCGAAGGCAATAGCGCGGTAGTCGTTCGACGGGCCTTCCCCAGAGTCTGTCCACGAAACCCGGGGAGTCTTAGGTAGGATCTCGCGAAAAACAACCGGTCCAGAGTACCAGCGCCTCGCCCGGTATGTCGACGGCTTTTTCGGGCTTCTGAGAACCTTCCGTACCCCGGGGAGGTCTCAGATAATGTTCTAGCGCGGGAGTTCGACCGGCCTGGATGCCGGAAAAAGCAGGCGGTGTCCCGGCATAGGTAGAAGCCACCTGCGTAGGGAATAGCGCGGGAGTCGTCCGACGGGCCTTCCCCAGAGTCTGTCCACGAAACCCGGGGAGTCTTAGGTAGGATCTCGCGAAAAACAACCGGTCCAGAGTTCCAGCGCCTCGCCTGGCACGTCGACGGCTTTTCCGGACTTCGGAGAACCTTCCGTACCCCGGGGAGGTCTCTGACAAAGTCTTAGCGAGGGAGATCGACCGGCCTGGATGCCGGAAAAAGCAGGCGGTGTCCCGGCATAGGTAGAAGCCTCCTGCGTATGAAATAGCGCGGGAGTCGTCCGACGGGCCTTCCCCGCAGTCCGTCCACGGAACCCTGGAATCTTAAGTCGGATCTCGCGAAAAACGGCCGGGCCAGATTTCCAGCACCTCGTCTGGCATGTCGATGGCTTTTCCGGCCTTCGGAGAACGTTCCCTACCCCGGGAAGGTCTCTGACAAAGTCCTAGCACGGGAGTTCGACCGCCCTGAATGCTGGAAGAAGCAGGCGGTGTCCCGGCATAGGTGGAAGCCTCGTAGGGAATAGCGTGTGAATCGTCCGATGGGCCTTCCCCGGAGTCCGTACACGGAACCCGGGAAATCCTAGGTCGGATCTCGCGAAAAACCAGAGGTCCAGAGTTTCAGCGCCTCGCCGTTTGTGATTAATTAAAATGTCAGATACATCAGAAGATGAATTGAATGAAAAAAATAAAGATATCAAGAGCAGAATATATGCGTGAATATCGAAAAAAAAGAAAAGTGAAAAAGTCAATGCCAAAAACATCAAATGAAAGATGTTCGAATTCTTACAAAAGGTTACATGAGTTTAGTGAACAAATATCTAGTTCGCACCTAGTACAAAGGCAAGTATAATCATCATTTAATTTCAAATTAGCTGATTTGTACTAAAATAATGCATTATTTTAATACAAAAATAATAAGAAAAGACACCCATATACAGCATGTATACAGTTTGTATATTATCCCAACGGCACGTGTTCTTTTTGAATTATGTCTTTTCTCTTGTTTACGTCGGTATCTGTTTTACCTGCGCTCGGAGATACGCGGCACAATTTGAAAATTAAGATATTCGTTTTATTATTCAAAAATGTATATATCGTACTAATATTACGTTTTGAAAATCTGAATCCCTATTGTTATTTATTGCAAAAATAATGTTTATAAGTTCACATTTTCGATAATTTTCGTTGAAAATTTTGCAAAATCAGCTCCAATTTGTTATTTTGGGTTCAACAATCGGAAAAATATGAAAAAACCCTATTGTTATTTATTGCAAAATAATATTGCAGAACGGTCACTTATAAAGACAACTTATATTATTCAGTAACCATGTTATTTAAGTTAACACTTCTGTCGGCAGTCCCACGACTGCCAGATTTAATTTTTTTTTAAGTAATATTTACAAACAATTTTGGTACACAAAATTAATATTTCTTAGTTGAAGGTAATTTTGCGCTACATCTTACTTTTTTCAATTTTAGTTTATTCATTAAAAACTATTTGGCAATTTGGCCCGTGAAACGTAAACAGTTGCCCGATACAACAAATTTGTTTGATATTGCCAGCTTCTGAAACTGTAGCCTTCAAAGAACAGGTTTAAACGAACCTTGTCTGGAAACTCGTAATCTGCTTAGCTGTCGGCTTTCGACTCTAAAACTTAGTTGGCTTTGGCTCACGCTACCAAGTCTACCGATAATTCTATTTACTACACCGGACCATGCCTGGTCACCACACCAAACTTATTACTTACTCTTAAAGGTATTTTTTTCTTATACATACTTATTTTAATTATGTAGGCTTTGTGTGGCAGAAACTAGAACAGGTCTATACACGATATATTACGATTTTTAATAAACGACTTTAATTTATTAATTATTCATGCTATAAGTATAGCGCGTTAATACTATACTTTGCAGTATTCTGTATAATCCTATATACATTACTGGTCTATCAGCTGACTCAGTAAAATGGAATGGTTGTTTATTACATAAAAATCAGTGCAAACAGCAAAGATAACAGCAAAGTTAATACATTTTTCTCTATATGTACTTTTACAGTGCACACGTTGAACAGAGGAATATGGTTTTACTTGATGCACAAACACCACGTAGCCTTTAATGCAAAAGTTGTACACTTTCAGCGTCTACCTTGTATTAGAGCAAACTTACTTACGCAAACAAATAGACACATCACTAAAGCTACATTCTTAAAATGGCTAACGTCTTTGCACACATTAATACAATTAGATCAAGTAAACTGCTTTATTTCCTCAGCTATCATAAAATATTACTATAAAACATATAGTAAGATTAATCTATTATGCTTCAGTTATCTATTTTGTATTTATGTCCTCTTTTATACATTATTTTCAAGGAAGACGATTTGTATTTCTCACTAGACATTAATGTGTTCACTGTATCGGCCGTGCAAAACTGAAATACATACGTGCAACATAAATTTCGGTGACTTAATCGCACAACTAAAAAATCGAAATTACAAAGAAATTTAAACAGAGAGGAAGAAGCGACAGATAGATAGATAGACAGACAGGCAAACAGACAGAGAAGTCTCCAATAACAGAGTTATTTCCTGAAAGCAGTATACCGAAAGGCCGCAAAAATAAATCGAAACAGTTTCAAAAGCCTTATTTACAGTATTATGAATTCACTTCCTAACAGTGATATACAACTGTAAATGTCACATTAATACACAATTAACACAGACATTTGCAAACAAAGTTTTAACCTATCAAGTATATATTAACAGACTTTTCTCTTTCAAGTTACATAATTATAAATACTTACCAAACAGGATATTCATAAACTAGAAAATATTCATTATACGGCATAAAAGCAACATAACTATGCAACCAAAAATATATAAGTATTAGAATTATTATGGTTATATGTTGTTTAACACTACAGCAATTACAAAACCGCAATTTAAGAGATAAGGTTATTTTGTCTCAGGTAACTGATAGAGTACATTCTTAAGGTGTAATTCAATAACTATATAGTATTTCTATTTTTATTAGACGATAAATGCTTTGTTGACAATAAATTTCTCTCTCATTTTCGTTTTTAAGTTAGATAAATATCACTTAACTGAACGTACTATTTAAAAAACGATAGAAGAATCTGTCTTGGAAAAATACCATTATTATAGACGAGGTGTGAGTAACGTAACTATCGTGAATATTGTACCTATAACATACAAGTTATAGTTAATGGAGGATCGCATCACTAATGAAGTAGTGGTAAACTTACGAGACCACTCCAGATAAATGGCTTAACACAGACACGGAATAAACTGGCAGCCACCAAATATTATCAAGATAAGAAGTTAATTTTATCCTATACTAAAGGGGCAACAGACGGTCTTAGGTAGTTCATGTGTAGATCTCCCCAACCAAAGAAAAAGAAAATAAAACACAACAGAACCACTAAGAAAGCTAAACTCAGAAGTACCACAACACTGCAATAGACTAGATCCTTGTTGTGTCTCTGATGCAATATAATAATAAATCATAGAAACCCCGGGGATTCTTAAACTTGTACTTTGTATAATCGTAAGGAATGTCGCATGGAACACATCAATACCATGGAAACAAATTCTACGTAGCAACACGTCGACCGGCAATACAAAAACTGATAGCACCAATACCGTGCGTTGAAGTGCGGTGCTCTGATCTTGGAAGAAATCACACTCCTGAGAAAGACATCGGAAACAAAAAGACTGTCAAACCAGCAAACATGAAAAAATTCTTGTATATGTCCAAATTCTGTAATCCATAGTTCGAAACGATTGTCCACTAATTGTCCAAAAAACGATTTTCTTAAAAAAAACTGCTGTAGTTATGAAGAATTGCCCTTAATGTAAAAGATAAAATTTAAATATTTATGTTAATTGAGTGGGTATGCAAAAATGACATTATGGCAAATTAAGTCCTGCTATTACTTCACATTAAAAAATAGAGTTCAATTGACTGAAGGATCTACATGTTTTTGCTTTGGTAACATCAATCTAACGTACAAACGATGCGTTAATAATTTTTATTTAATTTTTTTAGTACAATTCCCTGAAATATTATGGTGTAGTGTAATATTTCTTCTTCTTCTTCTTCTTCTTCTTCTTCTTCTTCTTCTTCTTCTTCTTCTTCTTCTTCTTCTTCTTCTTCTTCTTCTTCTTCTTCTTCTTCTTCTTCTTTTTCTTCTTCTTCTTCTTCTTCTTCTTCTTCTTTTTCTTCTTTTTCTTCTTCTTCTTCTTCTTCTTCTTCTTCTTCTTCTTCTTCTTCTTCTTCTTCTTCTTTAGTAGCACTACAGCTCAACGTGAGCCCCTTCTTCTTTAGGCTTCCAACACCAATCTTCTCCAATGTCTCCTATCCATTGGCATCTCAGCGTAACCCCTCACATCCATTCTTCTTAGATCTTGCAGTACATCATCCCATCATCTTATCCTAGGTCGGCCGCTGTTTCTGCTTTTATAGACTTGCGTCCGCAGGTTTTTGTTTGGCATACGCTGATCATGCGGTGACCTAGCCGCTGTATTCGTTGAGCCCTTAAATCAGTATTATATTTTACTTTACAATATATTATTTTACAAAAGATTTCGTCTGAAGTGTAACGTGTGAAATGGTTATCCGAAAACCTTTTTCGGAGTTTCATAAATCGGCTTAAAGGTTTTTTTGGTTTCGGCTTAGCACACACACACACACACACACACACACACACACACACACACACACACACACACACACAATACATTCGATAATAACAAATAAATAAACAAGTAAAGTCATGCAAACACATATCTTGTTTTTGTTGGTGTGTATGTGTGATTGTTTTTACGTAATTTATTATATCCTTACGTAAAGATACTGTTGTTATAAATGCTGCAGACGTACTTTCGGTGTGTAATACGTTGCTTTACGTATTAATAATATTGCGCGAACGGTGCATGATCGAACTGTGTGGGAGGAGTAACAGTGGTGCAAATAAAACTAACTACTAGAAACAACACAACGCATCTATTTATGTCAAATACGTATTGGAACCAGGCGTAAACAGGAACCTGCGCCAACAAGTTAACGCTAATCGAGTTTCTAGGAATGCTGTGTTCGAGCTAGAAATGTAAATGTATTAGGCGTGCATGTAAGTAGAAGGTAACACTTGTGATTAGTCTATTTGGGATTGTCTAGCCCCTCTGTACCGATACTCTACATTAATACAAAAAAAAAAACCGAGAGTCTATTGTAGAATACCGAGAGTCTACTGTAGATAAAAACTTACTAGGTAACTTACAACATCTTTAAGTATACTTTGAGAAAAATATACATTCTGTTTAATATTACGTTAATTCACTAAGATTACTTCATTAGACTACTCAAAAAATGAAATAACTTATTTTTAAAATATATTCTTCTCAAAATCATTCTTGAGCGACTGTCGGTCCGCGGGTTTCAGTATATAAACGATAAGTTAGATATTTTTTTACCCCAAATCATTTACTTGCGGAAAAGAAATTTACAATTCAGAAGTCTTTAACAGGAGTAGACCTAAATTTAACTGAGTCATTTTAATTGATCCTGAAATACAGTGATAATAGAGACACAGAATTTGCGAAATACAAAATATCATACTTTTAATATAGGCCTACGTATGTTCATTAGTAAATTGTGTAGAAATTATTTCGTCAAGAATATATCTAAGAAACAGTGATCAACAGATTATGATCGATGACAGATCTCGCTCGTTTAGGCATAATGTTTTGTACGGAAGGAAAATTTGTTATCAAATTCCGAAATTCCCGTTGTCCTGTTGTACGAATGATAAAATGTCGTAGTTACCTGCTTCGAGTACACACATGTACATAAGTACAACACATATATTACACACAATACGAGTGCACACATGTACACAAGTACAACACATATATTACACACAATACGAGTACACACACGTAAATAAGTACAACACATATATTACACACAATACGAGTACAACAGCATATTTAAATGTGAATGTCAACAGTGGTAAGACGTAAATTGGAGCGTATTTAATTTAGTACAATAATCACGTAGGCCTATCTTGAAGCTTCGATTCTCTCTCATCAGGTACAATAGAAACTTATGCTGAGATTGAATGTAATGTAACATAGTTTGAAAGCAGTTCGAACGCTGAGTCGCTTATTACTATGTAACTCGATAGTAATGTCTGTAGAGTCACATGAAATCGTTTCAAGAACTGGAACAAAAAGAAAATCCTTGAATTTGTATAACCATTTATATTCAAAAATAGTTTGTTGTTAGTTCTCTTAGGTACATCCTTAAACATTAAGGTGGAAGTAAATTTTCAGATGATTCTGTTTACTGTATTAGAAAGTTTACAGGAAGTTTGTATATTATGCGCAATCAGATGAATTTCCAAATCACATTATGTCGCTTCTTTCAAAAGTAATTCGAAAGCTCTTCTCAGATTTTCAGAAAGCGGCTGAACGTTTTTGTTTTGGTTTGTTAGCGAAACACACACACACACACACACACACACACGCGCGCGCGCGCGCGCGCGCGCACGCACACACACAATGAGCTTATTCCTTCATGTTTGAAGCATTATATTAATCATACCATTGGTCAAAATTCATAGACCAAAAGATTCTATTCTCCTGTTGTCAATTTAAACTTATCCTAACTTCCTAAATTTTAAACTTCAATTTCGAAAGTACACTGGAGATATTACTCAAGTGCGGTAGCCTATATATTTAATAGAAACACAACAACATTCACATACACAAGTTACATTCAAATTCAGTTCTGTACATGTGATACACATATTTTATGAATTCATTAATGAATTCAATAATTGTTGTTGAATAGTACAATAATAAAATGAACTGTTCAGAAATGTATTTTATGTTGTGGAAAGGAAAGTTTATAAAATTTTATTTTTTTAACCTGGATATTATTTAAGATAATTAAAAATCAAATTTTGATTAAGGTCAAACGTGATCAACGTAACCATTTACGTACTAGAACTAACCAACGTCACATAGAACTAGCCAACTTTATAGTGAAATCAGTTGGCATAAGAAAAATTTCCGGAAAAGTGAATTTTTGTAGAATTTTCTTAAACGTGTGAGTAAGTACCAGCAAAAGTATGCTTGTAAATCCCTATGCTTTTTATATTTTATAAAAGTGTGTTGTAAAAAATTTAGTTTATGCATAAATCACAATAATTAGGATAAATTAAAAAGTTGCCTTCACCAATCGAATAGCAGGAAATCTTTCATTAAAGCATGATAATAAACATTTTTTTACAAGTCTGATCCGTAATTGTTAATTATCGCTCAAAAACCTTTAATTATAAGATGCTCGTTGCGTATTAACTTCAGGAAATTTTAAAAACTTCCTGCTATAAAGCATTTCTTTTTTGTTAGGCAAATACTTTAATATAATACTTTTAAATGCTGTATAAAACCCCGTTTCGTGACTTAAAAAACAAACTTTTTAAAGCAGTAGACTTAACTAGTTAGAATTTATAACTCAGAACAGAGGATTCATACATATTCATCTGTTCCGTAATTCTTCTGGAATATCACCCTTTTAATAAAAATTGAGTACATTAGTTATTGCTGTACTACTTAAAGAAGCATTTTTTAAAAGTAATTAACTTACATCATGTATTACTACAATAAATATTGTCAACAATAGGTTACGATGTCTTCAAATAGCTGATACCAAATTATTCACTAAACAACTTTATTTTTTATACGCCACGGTTTGGTGCTAAAAACGTCTTGTTTTGAAGTGAAGTTTAAAACATTTGAAATGCAATTTTTCAAAGCATTTCAGCCCAGACACCGGTGCATCTTATACTTTATCACGAGGAACAGAAATTTGTTCGCCAAATGTACCACGTCATGTAAGAAAAGACGTATTATTATGTTATTACAACTGATGACACAAATCGTGACGTACAGACATAAAAAACTACTGGCACACGGGTACCAACGAGAATTTTATATAATTGTGAAGTTTTATATCTCAATATTATTAACAACTTTGCTTTATAAGCGAAACGTAAATTTAGAAATTGGTTTTTGACTCCTATTGACATTTTAAGATAAATCATGAAATGGTTAGGGATAAAATACTGTATAGCCTGGGTATATACACTACAATAAATTTAAATATTTTGTTTAATTTTGCTTAGTAAGAAATGTTAAGACGTAATACTGCCACGGCGATGCATAAAGAGGAATAAGTTAAATACACGTTATCGTAAGAAAGGGATTTACTGTAAACAAATAATAGGCGTATTTTGCCGCTTAAAAAGTGAATTGTTGCAAATGAAAGACCGTAGATACTGACAATCAGGATTTTTTGTACGAATGTCCAAAATATATTGTTGGGTTTATTCAAAGTTATTGGCGTACAGTTCGACAAAACAAGTGAAAAACTCTAGTACACTGCAGTAACAATTACGTTATTTAGGACTCTTTAGTACTACTATTTGATGTGTGCGTTATAAAACGTGTGACGTAGTTATTACACTTTAGTAAATACTAAATTATTATTGTAAACTAACAGCAGTGCATGGTGGATTATAGTGGTAGTTATCAGAATTACAAACAATAATTATAATTTTATCATCATCATCAATGGCGCTGTAACCCTGGACGGATACTGGCCTACTGAAGGAGACCTTGCCACGGTCTCTGTCCAGTGCAACCATCCTCCAATTACGGATTCCTGCCCGTCCTGCATCCTGCTACACTCAACCACGCCACCTCAGCTTTGGTCTTCCCACTTTCCTCGAAACATCTATAGTCCCCAAAACTGATGTACTGGCCACATCTACTCCTTCCAGCTTGTGATCCCGACACAATCATGTATTTTGTCTTCTCTTCGTTAATTTTAAGCTCAGGAATTTTTGCTAATGCTTCGAAATTAAGAAATATCTTCTGGACTCGAACAGACGACCGTTCAAAAATAGCAATATTATCTTTATATACTAGTAACTGGCTTGACTTATTTGTGAGTTTTCCACTTACGAATTCAATTATAAACTACACATAATAAACAAGTATTGACTTAACATTTTAATTAAAAGTCTCTGGAGAAAAGCGAGTAATAGGCCTAAATATTGTAAGCATATTTTATTATTACGTTAACAATTACGTTATGTTTTGCATAACGTAACTGTTAATTTATAACTGTAACGGTCTTATTTCAAACCTTACGATGTAAGTTTGCAGTAAAGTTATGTTACATGGTTTATGCATTCCTGTTGTAAAGAAACCGAATATAAAAGATTAATGTGTCTATCGCAAATTATATTATTATTCTTATTTTTTAATGAGAAAGAATATTATTTAGTTATGTCGTTACGATCGTAAAGAATATACAATCTGAACCTGATTAAAGTGTGAAGATTTATATCGCATAAACAATGATAATTAGAAAGTAAACTTATTGGCAGATCATCACTCAAAACGTCAGTGGTAAAAGAAAAATTACTTTCTGCGTAGCAGCAAAGATTAATGTACAGTGAAGTACAAAACCCACGATTTATTTACAAATAGCAAAGTATGTTGAAGCGTGTTCTCTCTGTGTTTGTCGGAAACTCAAGTGTGAAGCGCTGCACTACGTTTTCTGTTCGCTTACCAGTCACATTCGATAAACAGCGCTGCCATACTTGTTAACAAGTTGCTGTCGCAAGGCAACTAATGTGAAAGCAATTCTACTCACGATACTTTACAGAAAGAAACGTATCTCAACTTATTTTTCCACATAAAAGTGTAATAAGTATTGTTACGTATATTACGTATTATTTTTATAACTAAGCCTAGTTCTGACATATGTTCTTAATTGAAATTAGGTGTTGTAAGAACAAAACGTTTCCTTCATTACGATTAAAGATTCGGATGCTCAAAAATAAACAAGTTGTAATTGTTCATAAATGATATTTCATCAAATGATCTTCTTAGTTTCACTGTGACCAAAATACAATGATTTTTTTCCTATTTACACCAATAAAATATTATATTTTTGTACTTCGATACTTTTGGTCTTCAGTTTACGATTATTTTCGTTTCTCATGCCTATTTTGACGTTTCTATAACTAAAATTTATAACTAAAAATTATTAACCTGTCAAGGTGTGTGTGTTATTCTCTACCTCTACGTGGTTTTGAACCCGGCAACTTGAATTTAGGTATCGGTTTAAATGTGTCACTGCACACGAGTTTCTAGTAGCGGTCATCAGATCTTTTTTATTTTAATTTTAGTTAGATCCCCAGATTCCCTATTTGATTTGAAAGCGTTTAAGGTTTTGTAAGATAATTAAGTTTACATTGACACATACATAAACTATCCTTTTGTTTTAAAACTTCTTACATTTCATTAAATTTAACGTAGTTTTGCTAGTACCAATTTGTTTTCAGAGTCCATACTAAGAAAAATAAGGACTACTTTATGTTGAAAGTTTAACGTCCTTCAGTGTGTTGTTTTTTTCGCGCTGATATTCGTCAGCATTGACTGAGAGTAAACGAAATTCAGTATTTTGTAAACCGCTCTCGGGCTTTACATACTTAACGTAAAGTTGTAACGCAGGCTTTTACTTCACTAAACGGTGGTTTATTTGTTTCAAGAAAATGCAGCTCCTCCCACGAAGCCATCAAAACAAATAAATCACTCCGGTAATGTGTGGGGGGAATTTCCCGCTTATCCGTGTATTAGCACAAACGTTAGAATACCCAAAGTTACTTACCTTTTCTATATAAAAGAGGTTTGTATATTGCATAGGGTATGTAACACAACATTAACAATTTTTTTTTTTTATTTTTAAAGGAAAGTCAATTAATGTTAACTATTTAAGATAAATTCTGGGGAGTTTCTGGTAACATAAATACTGGTTTACATAAATATTATACAAATGTTTATATGTTTCATACCAACATGTCACAAAAAATGTTTTTATGTAAACATAAATGTTATAAATATACGTACTTTACGATTGGTGTTAAGGAAAAAAAATGTTACAAATAATAAACATTATACTTTAAACTTTATTAATATTTGCCTATTGTGTGCACTGTAAAAACACTGTTAAATTGTGTATTAAGAACATTTATCTGACGTACTTCAATCGTAACTCTTTACATGATATGTTTTGAGCAGTTTCACTAAGTGTTGGTGTATAATAATGGTATCATTTTAGGCTACTACAAAACTTATCCATTTTTTAAAACAGAACTACTACAACTGGGGGTAACCTTAAGTATACAGAACTACAAGACATAAACTCATTGATGCATTATATATATATAATATGCATTATTCTGAAATAATAAACGCAAGTTTTAAACTGTAATTAACGATTTGTTTATCTCTTAATTATTTGTAAACATTTATCGATGAAAAACATCAACGTATAGGTTTGTTTATTTCTTAAAAAGTGTAGATATTCTATTCTGCAGAGGTATAAATAAATTAGTGAACTCAATTTAGTTTTATGCATGACGTTAACATTTGCCTACCAAGTGAACAATAGTAGAGTCAACAGAAGGTAGATGCAACTTTACGTTGGAGCTGACAGTAAACAACAGTCTGATATTCTGTCTAGCTTAACATGTGAAAAACCACACGCGCGCGCGCGCGCACACACACACACACACACACACACACCACGCACATTCATACAGGTCAGTTTTTTCTTCCAGCATCCCAGATTCTATACGTGGTAAATTTGCGAGGAGGGGTATTGAAAAAATTTTCTACGAGGGTTAATAGACTAGGATTTTTCCATGGTAGCGAACTTATTAATGAATTATTCGCAGTGGAGATGTATTAGCGGTAATGAGGGATTCGCCAGTTGTAGCCTACTGAGTATCTTCTGTCGGTACCGCTAGCGCGCTGATACTGTTTGCCTGCAGATTTTAAATGTGAGATCTCATTGGCAACATAGCCATCTGTGGGAGTGTTGCAGCTCCCATCAGTATGTACCGTTGAAGTCTTTTGATTTTTGTAAAGGCACACATAAGGGATTTAAAATTACCTAAAATTCCGTATTTACAGTGTTCCATGTGTAAATCTAGTAATATGAGTTAAATATTTCGTAAATGGAAATAAATCATTCACATCGTCATCTTTGTTAGGTCCAAAGATTGGAAAGATTGGCCCTAGACATCTTTGAGTATACTCTTGGCATGTGAACACAAAGACATGAGACGTGTGACTCACAAAACAAATCAGGGAAAACTTGCCGCGAACAGCTAAATGGAAAATTTAGATGACATACCATCGCCTTGCATGGGAACAGAGAAGCATAAAAACCACATTATTTTTATTCCCGCAGTAAGAATCCAAACTTAACTGTGTGGTAGAGCCCAGCAATAAGTTGAAACAATCACTCCTAATCCACATACTCTCAAATGTATTTTGTAATTAGGCAAGTAGACATGATTCTTTGTTCTCTTCACATTGAGTGGTAAATAATAATTACCTCTGCAAGGCGCTTTACGAACTTCCGCGTGTGCCATAAATGTAACATTTTGTGCTTACCTCAGAAAAATACACTGTGATATTCTTAACCACACCTAATCAACACCTCCAAAAACCAGAAATGTGCATACAGTTTACATACTTGTTTTGAAGGAATAATCTTGAACGCAGTTGTATAGTACATAATTTTACGAAATTCAGAAATACGTTCTTTGTTTCTGTTAACATTAAACGAGTGGCATGCTGCCGTAAGCAGGACGTTGTAATGTTAGGGACACTGAAATGTACGGCGCCTAATTAGCTGACTAACACAACTCACCTTGTTCCTGTGCACGCTACAAATCCTAGGGCTACAGCAAAGGCACGCTGATATATCTGTATATACTTTAATAAGCATCACGTTCACCTCGTTATACACAAAGCGTAACCTTCGCATTTTCGGTACTACAGCATACTTTGTACAACTTTTATTCAAATTCAGTTGTTTCGCTTTATTAGTATGCACAACATAAAAAAAATATTTTGACTAGAAAAACTGAAATTTAGTAAAAAATATGTTTACTAGAATTGAAATTTACAATTACTAATATTGAACTGAATATTACTAAAATGTGACTAGAATTGAATTAAAATTTACAATTTAATTTACTAGAATTGAAAGACTTATATAATTAAGACTTATATAACATATATAAAGAGATGACTCGTTTATTAAATTCCTTAATCGATTTAATTAAGAAATTTATTTCATTTTAGAGAAAAATAATTCAGTATGTCAAAGAAGACGTGTTGATAATAAACAAGTAATGAAATAATTTTTCCTTTTTACCACACACGGCACAAACAGTCCTTCAGCACACAATATTAACAGAGTTAAAAAAAAAAAAACTCAGGCAGACCTGTGAGGCTAGGAACTACGTGAAAACCAGTAATTGAATCTAAACACCAGAAAAAATTATATAATGGTTGCCAAAAAACTAACATTTCTTGAAGAAATTAGCTGAAAATGTCATTTTGACCTTTACGTTTAGAATTTTATTTATAGGAAATATTTTCAGATACATTGTTTCAGACATCTCATATCAACATTTCTTTCTGACAGCGCGAAATGCAAATGCAAAGTTTAATATAAATTGTAAAGTATACGAGTAAATTTTAATGTTTAACACTAAAAACTCCCAAGAAGACATTAAAACACATGTTTCTTCCAACTAAAAAATGAAAGATAATAAATTTTACATCTTGAGTATGTAAATAAATTGAACGGAACAAGCGCATAACTGCAAAAATTTAGTTTTAATCTGAAACAAATTAAGACTTAAAAATGATGGGTATCAACGCCTAAACATATTAACAGTCTTTTAGTAAATACTATACTTAACGTTACAATCGAATTTAAGGTATTAATGTAATAAAAATTCCAACAAAATAAAGGATGTTTTGTCTACATGAAAAGTTTTCTTACAAGTTACAGCTCTGAAATATTTCTTGTTCTTCACTGGCGCAACATGTAGCTGCTCTTTGGCCTACTCAACTACTTTCGTCCATCCATATCAGTCCTGAGCAAGGGACATGTTTATTCTAAGCTGCACTCAGGACACTATCCCTTCACCGACTCCTAGGTCGCACTCCAGCAGTACAGTTTTTTGACTTGACCTCAACACTTTAATCTTAATGAAGGAGGTAATACTAAAATCATCATATGGCATACGCTCCATATCTGCTCCCTGCATACGCTGCTCTAATTTTCCCCGCTCCGTATCCCATTTTTACACGTTGGGTCCACTACCGACCTATTAAGGATCTAGATTTCACCACCATATGCCACGACTAATCACCGATATTCAGACATCCACTGGAGACGTTTGTAAACGATGTCTGTTGTATGTATATGGCTTAGTACTTCAAGAAGGTTTTAACATTTCTCCACGATTTTTTAAATTACTTCTCCAACAAAGCAAACTCTAGCTTGTATAAAAAACTCATAGTATAATCTAAACAATATTAAATGCTTTGAATAGTAACTGTTTTTAATATAATACTAAAAACAATTTCAAGAAACCACCTTAGAAAAGTTTAAAGTTATAATACATACACAAATTAATTTCTTCCCCTCCAGCAACTGCTATTAACGCATGAAGTAATATTAGCAGCGTAACCTCTTGCATATTAAATAGTTTAGACATAATTACATTGAAAATGATAAAATATTGTTTACAAGAAAATATAAACTTCTAGAGATTACACCTGTGCAGCAATATCAGTATGGGGGTCATATCTAACACCCCCTGTGCGCCGAAACAAAACAACCTGTCTTTGAAACACGCAACATACTAGCGACTCTTGTCTATACGCCTTGTTCAGTCAGTGGTACAAGTGCCACTTGCTAATACAATTTTTTACAGATTTCTTTGAAAACTATTAAAAATGATTAATGTTCAGTTTTATGAAAAGAGATTATTACATTACACTTCAAACTGCATTAGATTAATTCCAAACAAAATACATTGGTCTTTTAAATTTAATTTTAAAAGACCAAAATACATTGGTCTACCTCCGTACTTTTAAATTTGCAAAATATAAGGGTAGACAATACTCTGTCAAAGTTTCCATAACGTTGAAACAGTAGTATACGCGAACGTATCGAGCTGTTAAAACGGTTATAACGTTGAATTGGAGTAAACAATCTGCTCGTGAATAACAACCGTTCTCGTAATTTAATAGTGTGTCAAAATTGTGTAAAGAAAGAGTGTGTATTAATTTAGAAGCTAAGCGAAGTGTTATTTTTGAAAGTGATAAGGGGATTTCAGGAATAAAAGTTACGCAGTTATTAAATGCAAAAGAAAATAGTTTAGAGCGCACTTTTGAAGGCTGCTTGCAAGAATTTAATAAAAAATGAAAAAAATAACCGCGTAACTTGTTGGATAATGCAACGTGTCATCCAGTTTCATCACTGTCCAATATCAGACTAATTTATTCAACCAAACACGACATCTCATCTTCAGCCACTGGACCGAGGAATAATTCTGACATTTAAACTTTTTTATCGAAAAAGAGTCATTCGGTCCATTCTGTCTGGTATGGATGTCCACTCTGTCCTGGATCAAGACAGTCTGGAACAAGGTTGCTACTACCAGCACTAACAAGTGTTTTACAAAAGTGGCATTCAAATTAGCGAGAATGATCTGTAGACGCAACCATTATAAGAATTTTCGCAAGAACTTCAGACACTTGCTACAATTGCTGGACTCCCATATGATCAAAACGTGCCGATGGGAAAAGCTGTGACAATATCCAGGGCAACTGAGATCATCGAATTCAGGAAGTTTGTAACGGTAGGTCAAAAACTTTTGTATTTAAAATCGATGCTATTTGAAATGAACGATTAAAATCTCTAATATTCCGGGATATAGAATATAAGACTTTTACAATACAGTAATATTTCTACTTTTTGCAGAAACGGGTGATGACGTACAGAGTGAAGAAGAAGAAGAAATTAGAGAACCAACAATGAGTTTAAAAAAAGTGTTACAATCTCTTCGGATGATCAGAGATATCTGCGTTACTCTCGATAAGGAATGTGGGGAGAATGCCGTGGATCAGTGTAGTAAACTTTACTGTTTTGTCGAAAATTTCCTTATTTAGAAGAAGACTGCTACAGCCAAACAGACCACTTTAAATGACTATTTTCAAAAGTACAATCTTTACCAGACTGTTATAATATAATAATTTTCATTTTAAGCATATTATACGTAGGAATGTAACTGCAAGTGCATAATAAAATGATATATTTGTTCATCCATATTTAATATTCTGTATAGTTACTATCCCCGTCAATACCTTTATTAAACGGCCACCTCTCTGAGCGGATACGTTTTACTGAGACCCAAGGGTAGCCACTAAAGACACTTTTTACTGTTGATTATTTTCCTCAAATTATAAAGTCATCCGTCTACTCTACCACTAGCTAAAATTATTAATCACGAAGTACAACCCTGTGACTGTCTGTTTACAAGAAACTCATTTACGGCCAACCTTATATACTTGTACTATATAATATTATCACGCACAGTACTCCAGCTCAAGATCGCGTGGAGTATTAATTGCAAAATGCCGATCTATATTACCAACAAGTGCTGTCGAACTCCTAATTACAGGTCTTGTCAGCGACAGTCTTTCTAAACTCCCAGATCACTGTTTGCAACGTCTAGCTGCCTCCTTGGGACGATATTTTATGCCATGAGCTCCTGCGTTTGATAGGGTCACTTCCCCTTTCCTCGATAATTATCGGCGACTTTATCTGGGCATTACAATACAACCAAGGGCACCAGTAATCTCGATTCTAGAGATGGAATTATTGAGCGTGTAGTAGACGCGTCATGATGGTAGTACTTAAATCTTATTCTATGCTGTCCTCCTTTATGCAATGACTACATAGGTCATACACCTAGATTTCTTGGATGAAGTGATCATTTCCCTGTGATAATCTGCCCGCTGATTAACTTAATTAAATTTCTTAATTTGTAAGAGTAAATTAATATTTACAAAATTCGGTCGAGAGAGAGCGCGCGCGCACACACACGCACATACACAAAACAATGAACTGACATTTAAAAAATTGTATTAAATCCACATTGTTTTCAATAAAATGTTGGCCTATTTTCTATCATTTAGATGGCCTTACGAGGAAAATTCTTAATCTGCTACTACTTTTAAATTACGCGTACTTTTACAAGATCCTAGATATACAAACGGTAAATTGATAAAAGTATATGATCTGTTAGCAAACAAGTTGATGCAATAATGTGATCTTCCAAATACCAACATAATAATATAAACATTACAAACATATTAAACGCATTAAACAATTTACATAATAAAAAAGTTTACTATAGAAACAAATATATTAAACTGAATCGTTTATAATTGTCCACAATTATAAAAGTTTTCCACGTTATAGATACTCAGAATTTATATAATCGGCACAAATAAATTTAACTAAGCGGCGTTAGATTAACCATTATAAAATAATCCATCAACAAAAAATGGAGGCATTCAGAGAATGTCAAACAAATAAACAAACACAGAAATTTTTAAGTATTACATTAAAAAAAATATTACAAAGCAAGACAAATGAATCGGATGAAGTAATATATGTTGTTCGAGAATTAATAATTTTTTACATGTTTTTCATTTGTTCTGCTTCCGTAATAACACTATGTCATCTACAGACGTGCTAGTTACCGTGTACAATTGATCGAACCGCTCAGCGAGTTTCACACTTCAGTGGAAAACCAATCTTCCAAAAACATTACTTATTGTTCTGAGAGATCGCGCTTCGGTAAACACTATCATTCCTAAGCTAATCTGTTTTTCTGTTTTATTTGAAATTAATCTTTTCCTCTTACATGTTTCCTGTCTTTGTATTGTCGCAACCTTAATGTAAGTGATAACTTTTAAACTTTCAGATATTCGTAAATAAAATATCTTGTTATTTTCTATGTGATAATAATTTGAAACTATCAAATGCTAGATAAATTAATATGAACGAGTTATAAGTATATTAAAAAGTAAACTAAAAAAAAAAACATTATAAAACTTGTTTATAAAAAGCAAAGTTACTTTCAATGAAATATTTTAATTATTTGCTTGATTTAAAGCACATTTTGTTTATATAGATTTATATTCGTATACTCACGTTCACATTTATATTCAAACTCTAAATAATTCATGTCAATGCATTTTTATAATAATTCAACACAATTTATATACGCCGTTACCTTAATATACGCATATAGATATAAATAGGTATTGTTTTTGTTTATTTCTTTGATGAACTTATACCTTAAAACAGTAGCTCCTAATTTAATTTTTCGATTTGCCGCTGAAGAAACATGTTGAGTAATATATGATTTTCACGAAAACTCAAGAGTTAGACAAGGTTGTATTTAAAGGGCGGCTGGACGGACTCCAGCCTCCCGTCCACTCCAAACCATTTCAACACTTGAAATTTATTCCTCAGAACCAGCTGTTACGTTTTATGAGACAGTCCTTAGCTATAAAGAAATGGTAAAGTCACAGTAAACATTATGGAGAGAAACGTGGATACGAAGAGATGAAAGGTGAAAACTACATCCTGGAAAAAGGTTAATACGTTATTGTAGCATGTGATAAGAACTATTTTACGAATGTATGTATTGCAACGTTAGAAGTATTTCAAAAAATTACACAAATACATTACCATGTACTCAACCCAACTGTGAAGTGTATTACACCGGCCAGGTCGCAGGATTTTTTTATTCTCGTTGCGTCAAGTATATGTAGTTGCACAATAATAAATAATTTTCAAAGATGAGTGAGATGTTGTTGACATGAAATAATTAATTAAAACCGTTTCAAAATAATCATTCTATGATTTATTAATATTAATCGAAAATATGCAAACATTAAAATTTCGAATTATAAAAATAAAAAAAATATTCTCTTTTATAAGTTTACAAAAATACAATATAACTTCTAGGCTGTTCATGACATATAAAAAATAAACAACCATATAATCTTACTAGCTAAACAGACATGTTAAACAAATTATCTAAACCCTTTTTATTTCAGTGTGTCTGACTTTAACTCAAATTTTAAATAATAATAGCAACTCATTTACAAACAAAAATCATTTTAAATCTCAAGAATAAAACTAATTGTTGCTATAAACAATACAATATAAAAAATATAACATTTACTTCCAACCTATTATTTATTTCTACTGACAAGCCCAAATTTTAACATACAACATGTAGAATGAAAGATAATGCCCATAATACTGAATGGTAAAATGATCATAAAAATAAAATAAAAACATTGTTAAATCCGAGTCAGCAAAATAAAGAATTGATTAAGAACCACCGTGAAGTACAATCATAGATTAAAACAAAAGTTCATTTAAAACCAATGTTGCATGAGTGATGACTCATCAAAATAAATTTATAAACTAAATATGAAAAAGGTAATACCCAGGTAGGATAGGAGTAGGTAAGGAAGAAACCCAAAAACAAGACAAGATCCACCATACAAGGTGATACATTTATAAGGAATAAGAAGAGTAGGGGAGGAAGAAACCCAAAACATGATGACATCCACAAGAAGATGAAGGAAATAATTTTATAAGAAACAAGAAGAATAGAAGGAATCAATGAGGAAAGCCAGAACAAGACAGCATCCAAAAGAAGAAGGAGTGCTCTTATAAAAAACCCCAAACCTAATAAACTAATAAACATAATAATAAATGAAAGTGTAACAAACTGTCAAATGTAGAAACCACATGTAAAATAAATGTAACCCAAAAAGTGTATAAAGTAGAATTGAAAGTGAACCAATGTGAAGTAATTATATAATACCAAAATACAAACCTTCATTATATTCTATAAATAGATTTCTTGATTTTAACAAAACTATATAACTATTTAGAAATAAAATCAAGGAATAAAAAGAGAATCAGTGCAAGTTTTTGTGTTATAAAAAATAAACCTTATGTTTCAATATTGAAGTTCACAAACTAAGTAAATGGTGAAATATTACAACTTTGAAGTGCTTTAAATTGTGTCCATGAATAATGTAAAATAAAGTATTATCATGACCGATAATACATGTGTTTTTAAATAACTGCCACTCTTTTTATATAACATTCATTAGAATGACCAAAATAAAACAAGAGCAGGGCATACATAATAAAAGTGAAGTGACAAAGAGTCATTAACCCATAAATAAAAAACAGATAAAAACTGAAAGTAGAACCTAATAAGAAATAGAGTATAAGATTATAATAATTATGTTTTGTTTATATAGAATAAGGTATTAGAAATAATCAAGTTTAAAAATGTCAGAACAACTAACATTCTTTATTTATGAAATATTTATTATGTATTATTGTTAATAATCAAGTATAAGATGTCAGAGTTGAACAACATCCTTTATTTATAATATATCTATTATGTATTACTGTTAATCAGTAAGTATAAAATGTCTGATTTGGAAAGACAAATGTTAATTTGAATTATGTGTTATGTATTAATAGTATAAACAGTATACTAATTGTTATTTTGTTAAAATAATAAAATGTTAATGTATGTCACAATAGCAAAGAAAGTCAGAGAGGGTATAAGCCAACATGTATTATTTGAAAAACTTTGTATGTAAAAACTGTTAGAAATCTAGGCCAAATGTTAAAAACTAAACAGCCTCAAAATTGATAAAATAAGTACAGAAAAACAATTAAACTGAAGGAATTTATATAAGGTAAATCAGTAATAAAGTCATGTAATTGGAAATATAGTTAAGAAAGATTTTGTAAAAAGATTATTATTGTAATTATTATAAAAATTTATTGTAAAAAATGGAAATGTAAAAACTCAAAATTCAGATAGGGGAGTCTTATATTACTGTATAATATTTTAAAACATAACCAATTAATCTAATTACAAGAAATTAAGGGAAGCTAAACCTTTTATTACAATCTGAGATTTAATACAATCATTAATATAACTTATAAGATGGCAGATTTTTGGAAAAGGACAGGAAGTGATTTTTAAAACTTATAATTTTCAAAATGAGGTAAAAAAATACCATTTTAGATCAAAAACTTAATAAAACTACATTATTTGGTATCAAATTAAGCAGAATGAACTGAAGAAGAAGATTATGTGTTTAATAGTTAATAAATTTGAATAATAGCAAAAATATAATCAGTTATATAATGTAAAATTCTCACATGCACAGGATGCAAATAATATTGAAACAATGGATTGAATAATATTGGTTTGGCTAAGACTTTTGAAGAAGACGGAGGAAGTAAATTAGTTGATTATTAGACGTTGAATAGTACACTCGATGCGAGCATTTAGTCAATCTTAACCTAACTGCTAATACATTAATGGCGCATGTTTTAATAAGCCTAGTTTGACGATAAACGCGAATTTTGTGAAAACATTTTTAAATGTTTACAGTGAAACGAACCTCATCAAACATTAAAACAACATCAAATAAGAACAGAACATAGTGGAAATACATTTAAACGATTAAAATAATAATTAAACACCACGAAACAAAAGTGCAATTTTCGACATAACTGACAAAAGTGAAATTAACATAACACTACACCATTTTTCGAAGTGCAACACTAAAACTTGACAAGCAACACTCCACCAACACAAGAAAGCAGAATCGCAGCCCTAGGAACGAAAATTCAGAGGGAAAGCATCTTTTATTAAACTCCGAAACAGCGAGGTGTGATCGTCTTTCAACTGTACACGAGAAGCGGCCATTTTCTTCCCACAGTTCAATGCGACTCCAACTACGAAGCAGTATGGTCTGACAATTTCTTACTCAACATTATATATTAAATGTCATATATGTACTTTTAATTTTTAAGTGAATTTATTTTGTAATGTTATACTTTCCATTCTTAACCTTTTTCTCTGACTATAACTAAAATAGCTGTTAAAAGAACCCGAACATAAATAATTGTACTAATTAACGATACCCTGAGAATCGATTTATAAATCGATAAAGAGTCAATAAACTAAATATTTGTTAATAAACTTCAGGAATTACTATAAAATTGAATCTCATTTATTCCTAGTTAATAATTAGTATAAAATATCACTTTAATTGAAGAGAAACGACCAGAATTTCACCACTGAGAAGGAAGATAACCTCTAAATAGGAAAGTACACCTATCGATTGTTATTGGAGACAATCTTATTAACTGGCGAGAGGATTTCAAAATTCAGAAAAGGAGTTAAAACAATTAAAACAATTAACAAAAAATTCGGAACACCACAGAACATAATTAATTAATTAATTTTAAATTAAAAAAAAAATTTTTTATAAACAACAAACAATTTTTTTACACAAACATTTATAAATTAAATCTCATTATTTGTAAGTTTGTTACAAACAGAAGATTAGTATTTTTAAATTTTCTTGTTTAATTAAATTCTTTTCTTTAACTACAATTTAAATTTATGTACAATGATTATATTTAAAACTTTAAGTCTTTACTGTTCATGTATAAGTTTCTTTTTTAAGAGTTCTTTTCTCAAACAAAAAATATAATTGTTTATTCAACGTACTGCCGACGTTGCCGTTGCGTGTATGTGTGTGTGTCCTGAATCCTGAGAATTGATGATGATGATTATGCTGATGCTGTGTTCTCGTTTGCGATATCATCGTTTGCGTAAATTTTTTCTGGTCACTCACATATAACACACTACCTTATTAATTGCACTAGTAATTAACATTAAAATTTACCTAGAGTCTTTATTATTACAAATTTCTGCAATAGTTTTACATCACTATATTCGTTAAAAACTACTTAATGTAATGGTGTTTTTATAATTGGGGTACGTCTTTGTTCACAGGTTTACAATGTATTAATTAGTTTATTTTTATCCGGTTAAAACCTGATTACAGACCGCATCACCTCATCGTTGCCTGCCGTAGCTTGCGTTCACACACACAAACACACAAGCGCTGTATTCACTCGCGGGACAGGTGTACGCTTTCTGACAATTCTTAGCCTGCATAATATTGTTAAAAACTGTTCATCATATATTTTCTATGCTAAATATTTACAAACATGTAAATATATGTATTGTTGCAGTATATATAAATATATGTATGTACATATATGTATGTTTTGGTATCCATAGCAAAAAAAAAGTTTGAGAAGCTACGTTGCAAGAAAGAAAATCTACTCTTTTAACTGACTTTCCTATTCCGGTGAAGGGATAACAGAATCATTCCTGTCTCGCTCAGAGTTACATATCACAACAACACAGAAAGAGGAATAGAATAGGCCTACTACAGAAATTCGGAAACGCTCTAGTCAAAGCATCCATTCTGGGTACAGCTCGAGCACTCAGGCAGACGTCTACTACTTCAAATTTGCGGCAATACTAGGAACAGAACACATTCAAATAATTGACTCTTGCACAGGAATCGGCAATGAGAAAAGCAGGCACCACACAACAACGCATAATGAAATTCAGGAAACTGTTAAGAGAAGAAATCACCAACAGATCACAACACGAGGGAAGCAAACAAGAAAATTCACTACAGATGGATATACAACTTTCTCCCGAAAGAAAATATCATATGCAAAGTGGAAGAGCTCTCACACCACTGGAGGAGACTGACGCCGGAGTATATCGCTAAGAGATAGCAAGAGTACTGAGACACGCCACACCACGTAAACAGAACATCACACGTGAGGAAATAAAGAGCCTGAAAGAACTCAGGAATAATGATATCATAATACTCCCAGCTGGCAATGTAACGCTAAGGTCATAATGTACACATACGACTACCATTCCAAGATGGAATACCTACGCAGAAACAACACGAGCCCCACAACCTACTTAGAGAAAAAGACCCGATCACTCATCCTCAATCCACCACTAGAGAAAGAAACTAAACAACGCCTTATTTCTCGCGGGAAATTTTCATCCACACCAAAATTATATGGACTGCCTAAAATGCACAAAGCAGACATCCCATTCCGACCAATAGTAAGAGCTATTGGTTCTACCACACAAAATCTAGCCGCTTTTATAGCCGAATACTTCCAACTATTAGCCGAAAAATATAGATGCTTATATAAACAAATTTGTTACTTTAAAAGAACTACTTTTGTGCTTCGCCATCTCTTCTTCTTCAGATATGCTGGTCAGCTTTTATGTGGTCTCGCTTTTGACTAACACAAAGATCTTAGAAGCACTCCAGGTAATACAGGCTGCATAAAAACCGCCTCAGCAGTCATGGAACTAACACAAAAGGAGCATGGAGGCAAGTAGAAGGAGCACCATCGGGCTCACCGTTATCGTCGCTCATCGCAAAACTTAAAAAAGGCAATAAGCATAGCATATCCTTCCTTGTGGAAGGTTCTAATCCTATCTAGTCTTTCCTTGTGGATTAGATTCGTCGACTACTGCTTCGTAATCTAGCCACAAGGAAAGAACATATTAACGGAGTTCTTAATACATGTAAACACCAACCACTCAAAAATACGGTTCACTATGAAAATTGTGACGGCCAACAGCAATCCATTCCTTAACCTATCCATAAAGAAGAAAGAGGGTAACCTCAGCTTTTCCACATACAGAAAACCCACACATACAAACATACACTTACATAGACAGTCCCATCATCATCCGACACAGCTACAACCTGTAGTGAAGACATTTACACACAGAGCCCTAAATCTACCGGGCGAGGAACACAGGAAACAAGAGCTGATCACCTTGAAGGAGACGCTTTTTTGAATATACCTCATGTTATTTAAACAGAGAAATCAAACAAAAGAATTTAAAAAAAATACGTAACCGGATAAAGAAACGCGGTATTACATTAATCATTACATTACCACATGTAAAGGACACAACAGACATAGTAGGGAGAATATTCACGAAACACCTCATCAGAACAACATTCAACACTCACAAAAAAATCAGCGCCTTTCTACAAGACCCAAAAGGCCGCATTCATTTAGAGGAACAAGGTTTACCTATACCAAACTATACCTGATTTGTCTGATTGTCTATGTCTGATTTTAGGTATATACTTCCTTCTTTTCAAAATTTATTTTCCAAAAGGTTTGCTCACATATGTTTTCATCTTTATCCCAAAATTTTGAGGAGTATGTAAGACACTTAAACACACACACACACACACACACGCGCGCGCGCGCACACACATATATGTTTAAAATAATAAATACTTTCAAAAGTATATTCTGTTAATTTATTATTATTGTATTTCTAAATGACGTAATTTTAAATCAATTAACCTGTATCATCAGATGTTTCGGTATGAATTAGGTAGATGGTATTGAGCCAAACATGTCCTACCAGTAGGCCTATCTCTAGCCAGAGCTACTGAAATTATATTTAAGAAGCACAACGTCAAAATGCATATTAAATGGTTTGCTTTACACTTCAGTCACCGGTACACTTTATGAGTGAGGAGCAACTAATTGATCAATTTGCAAATGTTCCAAGGAAATCAGATTTCTTAGTAAATGAGAACGTTGTAGATTGTTCTTCCGATTTATCAGCAAATAAATTTGCTTTCCCTAACAAGAACGTTACTTACCATTTGTTATTAAGATAATTCATTGATTAAACTAATCTATGAGCGAATACACGGGCGGACGTAAATACTTGTTACACGTAAGTAATGGAATTTCAACATGAGCAAATCTGATTAAGACCTACTTTATTATAGGCTGTATATGTTAAAATCATTTGTGTATTAATGACTTTTCCTCATGTTACGAATGCACTACTTATACATTACGAAAATCCCAGCCTCCCACTTAAAAAATTCTATATACGCCCCTGGAGGTAGACAAGTAGGATTTGAACACTTGCAATGTATACTGTAGTAGATATCAGTTTTGCGTCTCTAAATTCTCTTGAGGTGAGTACTGTTTTTTTTCTTCAAAAATCTTTTCCTTAGTATTTCAGCATTGTGTTTTATACTCTGATCTTCCCAGTTTTTGTTTGTTTGTCTGTGTTGTGTATTACTGTTATTTCTAAACAATTCTGTTTTAAATGCAAATAGTCCTCTTCTTTTGTTTCAATTTCTTCCAGAAAATGACGTTTCTGATAAGTTAATTCTTCCTTCTTGGCTCCTTTGTACAAAGAACATGGTCTAGGCTTTGTCATGTTCTAAACCATTTCTCTATATTTTGTTTTTATCTTTATTATGTCTTCACATTATAATCGGGTCTATTGCGTTTCTGTTGTTTTAAAATTCTGTCTTATTACTTTGTGTTTCGTGTGTGCATTAGTTCTTCGCGCCTTGTTTTATGTTTCGCATTTTCCTTGCTACCAATACACAGCGTTCTGCCTTTCTCTCTGAAGCAGTCATGTTATTGTGTATTCATGTTTTTGATTAAATTTTGCTCTCACTACTAACGTGTTTGTGGTCATCGCTATATCTGATGGCATTGAATTCCTTCTGCATTTTTGTATTAGCCTACCGCGTTCGGTCGACACAGTGTGTTAAGGTCGTGAACTGACCTATCTTATAGCAAATTCCAGAGCGCTTTTTGATTTCTCAACACTCTCGATTTGACGGTCGGAAAGTTGTAGATTTCTCTGGAACCTCTGCGGGGTATATATAAACGTCAGCGATCGGCTTGGCAGTTCATTTACGTCTGGCGATTTTATAAGTGTGGATCGAACTGATTCTTGCGGTTTAGTGGGAAGTGAAAATTGTGTTAATTAGTGCACAACTGTAATAAGCTGACATTTATTGTTGTGTGCTGGACAAATTTAACTCAGTTTTACCATGTACGCCCAATGCTTTTATAATAGCTCCCTCTTCTGTGCTTAAAGCAAGATTTCCTTAACCAGGCTGTAGAAAACTGTCCTCAGTTTGAGTTGCTAAATTTATTCGATAATATTAATAGACAACAAATATTCTAAGTACTATCGCTCATTAATTATTCAGTATTTATACGAAGTCATTAAACAATAATAAGAAAGCGACTGACCCAAAATTGCATTCTAATGAAGAACTTATCGTAATGCGAATGAACTATTTCATTGATGTTTTACACTCCACTTTTTACACTGTGCAAACCAGCAAAAATGTGAACTCGAATTGGATCTGGAATACTAGATATTGTAATTAAAATTGGTGAACAGTGCTTTGAAAGCAAAGGTAATTTCATTTTTCAAGGGCAGCGTATACAGTCCGACTGCTATATAAAACCAACTCTTTTGCAAAAACCGTCTATAATTGAACAATTCGTTTTTTATTTGTTTCGTTACGTCCTACCAAACAAGTATAAAAGAATAAGTAACAAACGCTAAAAAGAATTTATAATTCCTTCGAATTTTACTAAAAAGTGTTTCATGCTTCATGTATCATACTTTTGTGTGCTAATGCTTATACGGTATATAAAAAAAATTACATATGCTTGACTAAACAGTAGGGACTTCTTGCCATAAATTAAAACAAACTTGTTAATAAATTTATTAGTAGTAAGACTTAGTAATTTATAAATTTCTTAGATTACGGGGGCATGAACGGAAACCCCCCACAGAGAGTAAAAAAAATGTTGATGAATTTTGATAATTTCTTAATTTTTGTTATTTTATTAGTTTCTTCGTCTGTGTACGCTAATCTATATGTAACTCTTTTTTAAATAAACAAATGGGTTTCTTACACAGCATTTGCGTATGCGTTTAAAATATGAAATATAGGAAAATCAAATATCTTCAAAACAATGTTTTGATAACGCGTATTTTCATTGTAATACCGTTTACTTGAATGAAATTGATTTCTGGATGATACCACACGGTTTCCAACCACTTTAAAGATAGAAATGTTGATTAGTCTTGACTTGTTTTTTTCTTTTCTATGAAACCGACTCGACCGGATCTCCCTCTAAGGCCAAATTCTAGATACGCTACTGGCATATAATTAATCTTAAGGCTGTGTCGCACTGTGCTACTTCACTAGCCGCCACTCGCGTAGCCTAAGTAACCTAATAACATAAGTGGCCTAGTGTAACTTAATAGGAGCTACTAGCACTCGCCGGCGGGTGAAAAATCAGTTGCTAAATAAGTTGGTCTTGTTCAACTATTGGCGCTACTTAGTAGCCAGTAGCCGGTCTTGAGAGCCCCAGACTCACTAGTCGCTACCGAGTAGCGCCCTAGTCGCCCAGTGTGACAATGCAGTAGCAGTAAAGTAGCGCATCCCGTGTCACCACGTGCTTATCTCGGCGTTTGTTTTGGTTTTGTTGTTGTATTGTGCCTTTTGAGTGTTCTATTTCTACATTTACAATGAGTGATTTATTAAACTGGTCGGGTGATGAAATAATTACATTCCTTAACATATACAGAAAATATTATTGTGGAACATTACGTCCGTAGAGTGTTTGAGACGCGACGCGAAAAAAAAACGGCTTTCACTCGGTTGCTAGATGAGCTGGAACTTCCCTGAATACCAGCAAAGGAAGATGCTTTAAAAAAGAAAATTAAAACACTCCTTGGTGCTTACCGTAATGAACCGAATAAAATTCAAAAATCTAAAAAGAGTAATGCCGCGACGGAAGACGTATACAAACCAAATTTAGTTTGGTGACACTAAATCTAGCAACTCCTGAAACTTTGGTAAGGCTAACTGCATGATGATGTGGTGGAATTGGGGGTTCTCAACTACCAGATCTCTTATTAGTGTTGTTGAAGTACCCAGTTTATCCCTTCTACCTATCCATTCCCAAACCCACATGCGTTTCTTTTTGTTCTTTATGTTACTCAGCAACTCCTTACAAAGCTCTCTAACACCAATCAGCAACAAGTGTCTCAAAGCCTCACGTCGCACATCCTTAGATGACATTTTGCACAATAGGTTTTAACATCAAACGTATCAACGCAACCATGTACTTTGCTGTACTAGCCACTACTAAAATAGTGGTGCCCTATAAACAGTGTGACATAGAAGTAGCCAGAAAATGCGCGGCTAGCCAGCAGCGGCTAGTGAAGTAGCATAGTGTGACACAGGCTTTATGTCATAAATATCCATAGAACGTCTAAACTGAGACGAGTTTGAAAACAATTTTTAACAATATTTTTTAATATTTTCAATATATTAATATTTTTTAATATAACTGTTTTGGTACATTTATACTACAAAATAATATTTTTAGAAAATACTAAACTTTAAAAAAATTTGCTTACATTTCGCCACTTCAGAATAGTTTTGACATCTTTATAGATGAAAAGCGTATTTTTAAATGTGTTATACATCTTATAAGTAAAAATTTATGAAGCGAAATAAAGGAGATTTTGGTTATGATTAATTATTTACAGTACACATGTTTTGCTTTAAACAGTTAAATTTACAACATATTTTAAATTATGATTTCAGTGCTGTTTTATCTTTTCCGCAATTTTACGCAGTTTTTTTATAAGGAGAGGATATATCCTTAGCCGATACAGCCTTTTATAATTAATGTGTCAAGCAAAACGTACTTAAGATAATCAGAAAAGCTTTCTCGGCAGCTCTGGAGTGTTTTAAACCGCAATTCTATCTTTAATATTAAAGTAATATTAAGTAGTTCATAGTTTACTAATAGCGATAAAGTCTTTGCATTGAGGAGAAGAGGAGAAATAACTTTCCTAATCTTTCAGCACAAACTTTCAGAACGTTTCACGTTTATGTGTCGAATTTGATGAAGGTTTTTTGTCTTTACGCAGAGAAATCTTCTCAGTACGCTGAAAGATAATCACTATTCGACCTCTTTATGAAAATCGATGATGTTTCATACATCTGTTTCAATACATTTTTACTCTTATGATCACGCAAGAACGTTCATCTGTATGAATAGATTCTAATATTAATATCTGACGCATTATAAGTACACAATAACTGTAAACATTTCTGTAGTCACGCATTTTACCACTTGGCAAATTTCATAATCAAGTTTTTATACAGATTATTGTATAACCGAATTAGAATTGTTTTGTTAATCTCTGTATACTATACTTATTATATTACACGCTGGCTTTATTAAATATATCGTAACATTTACATCGGAATTATCAAATGTTTGCTTTATTTACATGTGTGTGCATGTTTGCGATCTTTTGCGCTGCAGACTGTTTTCAAAATACAAAGAAGTACTGTAGGTGGTATTAATTTTACAACTTTGGCTTATTTTACTAAATGTAGTAAGCATATAAAATAGATGCCTTTTATAATATCTGTATTGTGCCGTTATACTTACTGCGGTGGCAAACACGCTTTACCTACTATAGAGTCATACGCCGCTTACATATACGATTACTTATGCTTAATTTAAACGTAATTGTATATGCTGAAATTAGATACAAACCTTTATCTAGGTTAAATAGTTGCGGCAAAGGTTTCCCTTTGTACTAACTTCCATTTAACAATTATGTACGTAATCTGCTAGTTGCATCACCGCTCTATACTATATGCGGTAATTTATTAATAGGCTACACGTCGTTTATAACCACACTGTGTTAACTTAGTCCTACTAGTCGTATGTTAATTATTCATATACTTAAGTCTTCATGTAACTTAAGTCTTGAAAGTTAGGTTTCTGTTTGTTTACCATTATATATAATATAGTGCCAACAGATACCTAAACGACCCCATTGTTCTAACAACTAGCACTGTAATACTCTAGGTCTGCAGAATTCCACTGTTCTGTAGGCCGTATTTAGACATTTAATGTAAGTAATGTAAGTACAGGAAAAGTTTCTCAGCTTAATGAAATTGTTTTTGAAACTCAGTCGTTTCATGTTTATTATAGGTGAAGAAGCTGAATGACCTTTCCAAACACTTTCCACATCTTGGTAAAGATTTACCAGTGGAATCTGACGTCTTACTTCATCTCTAGGTTAGTCAGAAATGGAGACTGATTAATGTTTTACTCATGTCAATTACAGTGTTTTACTGTGAAGGATAGAAATTTGTCAAAGAAGCAGATAAAATACACGTGTCTTTTTTACACATATTGTATTTTTCTTTGGCAAGTACAACGAAGGATAAACGGTATGTCACATCCACGTTATGTTGTTTAGTTTCCTCTGCACACTAAATTAGTCTGTTCCTTGATTTCAGTTAATTTTATCAGCTCATTTTTATTAAATATAGTTGTTCCAAACAGTGCCAAATTAATGACATAACCGTTGTTTCAATATATTTTCTAAATGTTTGTATTATGAATAGAGGATACAAAAATTAATCTTCATTACAAAAATATCAGCATAAACAGAATTATACACATTAATTGCTCCGAGAGCCGTTTTTAAGTATTTTAAGATTATTCCTGCGAATTTAACCTCACTTTTATTACAACAATTAAATCTCTTCTACCCATTTGTATAATCCAGGTTATATTGATATGAGATGTTTCTAAGTTCCAATACGACACCGACATGGTTCCGTACGATAATACTCATTTATTCTAACCATAATTAATTTGAACCAGTTTCAATAAATTTGTCTTAAGTGCCTTAGTCGGGTGCACGGTCAATTGCTAGAAACAAAGCACAACCAAATAAACTGCCTAAGAGAATGATAAAGTATTGGCTGATCGATCGCGTACCCTACGCTAAAATTTAAGACCAATAATGTCTACATAACAATGAAAACTTGAAAACTAAATAATGAACTAGCTGTACTTTTTAGCCTGTAGGTTTTTGGCGCCGTGACACTGTTTCACACTTTTGACACTCAGTATAATTGAAACAAAAGAAAGATTACAACATTTTTAATTGTTACGTCTGAGATAGGTTTCTAAAATTTTCTCTCCTTATGACAGCGATACATTTGCTAATCCTGAAAACAATTAAGTATCTGCTATTTTATTTTATACGACTGCAACACTTATGCACTTATTCAGCCCTGAATATAGAGAAAAGTTATGTGCAATCAATTTTTTATTTTGTTTTTCTTTTAAACATCTTGTTACTTAAGTAGCCGTGTAGTTAACAATTTACTACGCAAGCAGAATTTTAGTAGTAACTGAGATGAAAATCAGGTAATATCTGGAGGTACCTCCTCGTATAACATTACAGTAAGCTTCACAGAAACAGAGGTATATTTTCCATTGCAACCCATAATTTTTTTAAATAAATAAAAATTTATTATTTAGTAAATAATATATCAATATTTAAATAATTATATAAATATTATGTTATAAATTTATTTAAAAAATTTACTTTACACTGTTTTCAACCCAGCACTTATAATTATACTTTTACTAGTAATCGTAAGGCTACAAAAGGAACTAGGAATAAAGTATGTTTAATATAATTTAAAAGGTTTCTTTTAAATTATTACTGTATCACGACTACATGGCTAAGAAATGGCTGGAATGTATAAAGCATGCAAAGTTGGACTGTACACATTATCTAACGATTTGCAACAACCATAAACAGAGTTCACAAAAGTAGGCGTAGGTGTACGCGTAATGCAAGAAACTATTATGAAGTAAAATCATAAATGAAAATTACATATCAAAGGGCGTTATAACGCTTTTAACACATCATTAAACAATATTGTCCTACCTGTTAGTATTAAATGCTGTCGATGCTAATTTGATTAATGATAGAGCTTAAATACGAAAAATTAAATTATAAACAACAAAATCAATAAATAAATGCTTGCTCTAATCTTTACTGTAAAGATGAACTTTATTTGACATATTTGACAATATGAATAATGTTGTTACAATACGTGAAATTTCGAGTAATCCTTGCAATAGGAGCAGCAGTACCGATAATAATTGTCAAAGTGGTTGAAATTAGGACAGACACTTTAGGTTAGTATCTCGATTGTAGTTGTCATAATGGTGGCATTGGTGGGGACTGGTTAAAGGGTGAGAAACAGAGAGAAAGAGAGAGAGAGAGTGAGGGAGGTGAGACAGTGGGGTAGAAACATCGCGACGCTCAAAAGCTACAGTCGGTGCCTAACCGCCGTAGCGTCTGCAACCCATTGTACAGTGTTCAGCGCTACCGTCACAGGAGACGCCACTCGACCACGATATTTTTTGGTAAATAACAATTTTTGTTCTTTTCTGTGGATAGTTTGCGTGATGACATTTTTTTTAAAAAGCAGTTTTATTCAGTCGATTAATGAAATGTTATAATGTTTTTCACGTCTGCGTAGAACGAAAACAATATTATCAAAATGAATCGTTCTTTTAATTTACCCGCTTGTATATTTGTATGGGAGTGTGTGTGGGCGCGCAGTTTATGCCTTCCAGGCTAGTTACAGATTCATCGTCAAACCTTAAAAGTGGTGTTATTTTATTTTATTACAGAATGTTTTACAATAGTTACATCTGATAATGCAAATACTTGTTCTTTTGTCTGTGAAATTAAAACATTCTGCACTGCTGACAACTGCCCGATATAAAACACAAATGTTGACAACGAAAATCTATAGCTTAAAATAAAAGAAAAACTGCGCTTGGTTAAAATTCCAACGAATTAAAAACTTGCATATAAAAAGCAAACCAAAAATTACCGAGATGTTTAATATAATTTAAAAGCGTACAAACCTAAAAAAAAATTACTGTGTATCCAGAAATTTATATAAGAAAAGAACGTGTTTCACCATGTATTATGGAAAAAATGCATTAAGCCGTACGTGTGACAAGTGGCAACTGAAAACTGTCTTTTAGGAATTTTACACAATTCTAATATTTTATAGGTACGTCTAACATAATCACCTCCATACCTACAACAAAAAACTATGTGAAGCGTGTCTAAATATTTTTACCTCACTTAAACAAATTTTGTATTTCAGTATAACAATATGCTGGCATTTTCACGTAAGAATAATTCTACACTATCATCTATATAAATCATTAGTGGTATTCCTTGTATGCTGTACAGCACACACACCGCTTCTACACCATTTCGACGGTACAAAAGGCGTTTTTTTACTATAATTCAAAAAGTAAAGCTCATAAAACTTGTATTTAAGTTTTTTTAAGGAAAGGAGAATACCATTTGTCAGTAGGAATTTTTCAGATGTCAGGAGTGGAGGTTGTATTAGCGGTAATAACCATAGCGCCATTATTAAAAAATGTAAAATATTATTTCAAAATAATGAGCTGTCGTGTGACAGACAGTACTTCCATCATTTCTTTCATAAACTCACTCAGTCCTTCCAATGCTAAAACAGGATAGAAGGAAAGTACTGAGCGATGTGGCCGAAAACCATCCTCGTGTATGAAGCGCAATGCTACGTAACATTTTTTGTTTTAGTACAAATACTGTCCTTTTGTAGTAACTTTATCCGTTGTAAAAACCGTTCTGTAATTTTTTAGTATCTCACAAATATTTCGGCCTTTCGTACAAGTACTTTTGGTTTTACGTGTTTACACTCGTGTTCACATCACGTGTTTTCCAGATCGGTTTCGTCAGGTTTACTAAAACCTACAGGAGGAGCAGTTAGAGTACTATATGAGGGAAGCCTTTGGACAACTGTGGCAAACTTCGGTTTTGAGTTCAACCAAAAAAAAAAAAAATAGAAACTATTAAAGGTTTAATATTTAAATCCAAAATCTACATATTTTGAAGTCTTTATTTTGTTACTATAAACTGTGGGAACCAGAGGTTTTACATGTCCTGAAATATTCAAAGAACCAGCTAGTATGCTGTAGACATAAAAATATAACTGATATTTTAAATTTCACGTTATAGCAATATGTATGTACGATGTTGAGTGAAGATTCGTTGGCACTTGGTGAAACACATTACTTAAAAAGATTTAAATAAACACAAACGGTTAATAGTTTTACAATTTATTCTTAAACTTAAACATTTGTCAGAGTTTAAGGATAAATTATGAAACTATCAAGCGTTTTTAATGTTTATTTAAATCTTTTTGAATATATATAGGGTAACTGTTGCAGTTTGTTCTCGTTCGTAGCCAAACATTTTTCAATTTTATTAATATGAACCATGTTCAGATTCCTTGGAAAAATGTGTCTCAGAGCTCACAACTGACATTTGCGTGTTTTGGAAAGTACTAACTATATGGACACACACCTGTTAACACAAAAGACACTGGATAACCCAAATATAATTTAAACACATGTTACACGATTTTTCTCATATTTACAAAATATAATATCAGTTTTTTAATTCTGACAGTATCTTTAAACTGAGAGGAAATATTCCTTGTGTATCGTATGTGAACTATATGCACTATGATGCAAATGAAGGTTTCTTCCTGAAAAATTAAGACTAGTTTTCAAAATTTTTGATCCATAAGAGGGACCATCTTTATCTCACACAGTGTTTTCCTGTTCTTATTGGACAATAACGTGACGTAATCTTTGGTGTCTTAAGGATATTATGTATTTCTGTATGCTGCCTCCACTTTAAAGTATATGAATACCTAAATATGAATATGAATACTTGAATACTATACTATACTTGAATATGAATACTCACCTAGTTTTGCAGTGTACTGCACAGAGAAAGATTCTTGGAGGCGCAAATATTTCATTTTATGGGAGCAGTGGAGTAAATTTTTGTTGTTATGGTCTATAGAGCGAGAAGGCAAGCAAACTTTCTTGCCGACAAACATTAATAAAATGAGTATATTTGATATCGAATATATAAATTATTACTGTTTTAAAAGT
Organism: Magicicada septendecula; assembly: GCA_034769895.1. NCBI lineage: Eukaryota > Metazoa > Arthropoda > Insecta > Hemiptera > Cicadidae > Magicicada > Magicicada septendecula. The sequence goes on from CM068367.1 coordinate 1,024,682,423, forward strand.
GTACCGTTTTAGGTAAATGTATCAAAAACATTTGTTGTCAGAGACACGATGTACACTTCTTAAATAATATAGTTAAGACGAGGTTTTATTACATAATTATATGTTATAAATAAAAAATAATTATATGATATAATTACATGCAGGCTGCTAAACTTTTTTGTACTTTTTTTAGCAGTATGTGTCATTATATAATCCATTACTTATAATATAATTACATTATATTATCCAGAATTTAATAGATACATATAGTACATGCCGTTTTACCTTATTATTTTACTTAAATTAATTTTATTCAGGTGTTACACAAACTCACACAACGTTATATGTAAATATTCTTAAATTCTGTCACAAACGAGTTGCAAAAGTGTTCTTTCTTTTATTTTTTGTACCCAAAATTTTGAAAAGGTTATGTTATAAAATTTGTATTCCATAACATGTATAAAAGTAAATAAATTGACATCAATAATTTCTGATATGGTGCAGTACTTACTCATGTTGTAAAAGTAATAACTTTTAAAATAGTATTTTATAAATCATTTAGACAGTTCAACACAGTCTTAAATTATACACGCATTTACACTTATTTTTTCACTATAACAATAAATTTGTAAACTATTCTCATCGGATTCTATTCTCAGGCAATGTACTACGACCTACCATAGTATTCACTTAATTAAGCAAAAACTTGAACTTTCTTCTTTTCTAAACATTGTAGTTGATTTATAACGAAGCCCGTCCAATGTTAATCGCCACTCAGTTACAGAGATTCTTATAATTTCAATTGTCAATTATATAATTAGCGTATTTGTAAAAACAGTAGTACCTATTTGATTACAATAATCTGCAGACTTTTACAATATACAAAGGCTTTGAATGACCCGATCCCCATCATTAATTTTAGGGTATAAAACTAAAATTCTAGGGATATAGCACTATGTTTGCACAGAAAGTCAATATTCGAAAATGAGTAGGCCTATACCAAAGTTCATGTGTAGGTAATAAATGTTCCCGGCAATGACGAATGTACGTTTGAGAAAATTTTACTCATTTTTTAATATGAAAAACTTCCTTATAAACAATTCCACCTAAACACAAGAGTTTTTTTTAACGAACATAATAGACATACTAACAGCCTACTGTAAGCACTTTGTAGTTCATTTGATAGCCTACACAATATACACTTTGTTATGATTAACAGGATGATGTAATGTGAATCTAAGGCAGCCAGTACATTTCACAGCAGCAAGAATGTTTGTTTTGTTTGGCATAACAATCATACAGTTTAAAATGTTTCTCCCCTATGACACACAATGGGAGTGAAGTCTGTTTAGGCCTCATCGGAAAGAACCTTTTCAAAAAAAAAATTTCATAAACATAAAGCATCCAAGGAATACTAAATGTTCGATCATCGGTGCGGTAATTGTTGGAAATCTGTAGGAGTCTGGAATACATTTTGAAGCTTATCAGCTTTGGTATAATTTTTCTTGCTTTGTCTGCAATAGTAATATCATTTGTTTGAAGTGTGTAAACGTTAAAATTTTATACAGTAAACTTGTTGTTTCCAACTTCACGGCCCCATTGTATGAGGTGGCAACCACCAAATTAGACTTACTTCAGTACCACTTTTCAAGATTAAAAATATATTCATTTGTATGTATGTGTCTTATTACACAGTATCTTACTATCAGTATTTGTAAAGTGAAAAGTTTCAGCAGTTGTTACAGTTATTATAAAATACAACTTTTTTGAAGTAATACTTTTACGCGTATTTTGGCAGGCTTCTGTGTGTGTGTGTGTGTGTGTGTGTGTGTGTGTGTGTGTGTGTGTGTAGGTGTAATAGGTGTAAAATTAAGAATATTTCAAAGAGGGATTCTACAATTCAAAGGATGTTGAGATCCGTATAATTAAAAATCTTTAAAACAGTGTTGAGATACGGAAATGAGCACTGAACGATGAATAAATCTAAAGATAATATCGTCGGGAGAAGGTATGTTCTTACACTTGGTTTTCCTTTTTTTTAAAGAAACACAGTAAGTATAATCAGACTGAACTATTACATATAATGTAATAGAAATAGTAAATAAGGAAACGAATAGGTAGTTTGTTTAAAACGACAGACCAGAAAATTTTAACGTTTAAAAAATTTTAAATTATAAAAGACGTAGAACAAAGGTTAAATGAATAACTAAAATTCTAAAATACAGCACAAATGTTAAAAGTACACAAACCTGAAAGTAAAGACCTTAAATGTAATGAAGGTTTAGCCTGTCAATTAACTGCTGGTTAACAAATTAAATCAATTACACCAATGATTACAAAAAAAAAGGACTAGAGCAATTCTGTTTCGTTACGTTGTTGGTGACTCAATAAGTTTACGATCGCTTTCTGTAGAAACATTTATTTAAGCTTTATTTATTGAACGAAGAGGTGTGAAAATATACGTTCGCCAATCTATAAATTAGATAATCTATAATTTAGTACTCACTTCTAAATCAAGATAATTCTTCAGATTCTCTACACGATAAATTTATATTCATTAAAGCATCCTCAAGCTTGTTTTTCTGTTTAACCAAAATACGCACGAAAAAAGAGGAGTAAAGTTAAAAACAGTTGTTGTTACGAGCGGTCTGATTCCGAAGAAATATGAAAAATACGAAAGTGAGTACTGATTTAGTTTGATTTGACGTCAGATTTGTTTTAAAGCATATTCTACAAGTCAAAAATATGACAACATAAATATAAATAACGGACTTGAGAAAGTTTTTCCAACATAAAGACTCTTTACAACAGGCTAGTTATTAATAACACGTGGTTTGCTTATTTGTATTTCACATTATACAATAAATTTAATGACATACAAAATAATCTGTTTTTGAGAAAACCACATACACACGCGCGCGCGCGTACATACATTGTTGCGGGTCTTCCGAATGAGTGTCACAGCGTCTCATAGCTTACACGTATATTCAGATATTAAGCATTACTTTGCGTACTGTATATGAGGTTTCACAAAACTGGAACAAAAGTATGCTTATATGCAATTTTAAATCTTCAATGTAATTCTGTCCTCAATGATGACTCTCACCTATTTTAAAATGACAGATTTCATTGCAAGTAGGCAGAAACAAAGTAAATTTAAAACGTCCGTATCTTAAATTGACGTTATACTCACCCTTTACAGCGCACCAAGGATTGCTTGAACATCGTGTTTATTGCGCAGCGAAAAAAAGACATCTTAAAACACAAGGGGCGCTGCAATCGATTTTACTTTCTAAAGGTAATCAATCAGTATTTCTCAGACACGAAGGACATAAAGCTGAAAGTGAAGACTTTAAACGTAATGAAGGCTTTGCCTGTCAATTAGCTATGATCCATCGCTGATTAACGCAAACGTTTATTCCTGAAACCGAATCAGTTTTAAAATTCACAGAAAAAAATTAAGTAGTTACAACTCCATGTTATACCCTATCTTACAGAAATTCAAATTAGCTAAGGAAAAATAGTTTTTTTTTACTATATTCAGAAGAGTATAGCATACTATGTCGACAAAAAACTTAAACTTGAGTATTAATCAACGGGACTTGAAAATTATTGTATTTATCCCCATAAATATTGAAACTGATGACCTATTAGTAAAATGTAATCATCACACAGTAATTTTAATAACAACCCAAACAGCTAATAGCAGTGTAGTTGTAGGCCTAATTAGTTCTTTTAGAAAATTAACCAACTATAACATCTCTTCAGACGATGTTCAATCCGAACATCGTGCTTTAAAATTTATGGTTTGTGATGTTTCGCCATTTGACTTTGGGAGGTCGAGGGATCTGCTATGCCACATATTCCTTCGTTTTCCAAACAACATCTCTCGTATTGTTGTTTCTCGCTACCATTTCGTAAAAAAGTTTAACATCCCATAAATCTTAACATTCTTTTGGTGAGAACCTAGTAGTAGATTGTCCTTGTCACTGACCTAGCAGTCTCTGAATACCAAGATATTTTCCCTATAAGCAGTCTGTACTAAGTGGCCAGGTTATTTAAAAATTCTCAACATTTTTACCTCAGGTTGAATTGAGATTCAATGTTTTAATCCCATAAATTGCAATTGGAAAGATTCGGGACGAAAATAACCTATATTGTGTGTGCGTTTCATGTGAAGTTATCAGACAGACGTTGTCAGTTTCACTAGGAATGTTGTTACTATTCCCATGGTGCTCTGACTTCTGGCAATTTTTTCTATTTCATGGTCCCTTCTTCTTATAATGTCGCTGTCTCCTCGTAAACAAGATCTTGCTTCTGTAATGTCTCCCGATACATGGCTTGTCTATTCCACTTTAGATTATTTCCTATGATAAGATGTCGTCGTGACTGCTTAGACCTTCTTGTTTAATGGTCTTTCAATATGGTACTATGATTCTTTCCTCAAAAGGTAAGGGCAGAGTATTTCTTGCAGTTCCTTGCAGTTCTAGCTAAAACTGTTAGAGAGCCACTATTTGCGATTCCAGTTAAATCATTCTTTAAATGCTGCAAGATACTGGGGACTGCCTCTTAGACCTCACCAATCTGTTTTTTTTTTTGCATTTTTGGCGGTTTACATAATTTAAAATGCATGTAGTTATTATTTCGTTATTAATGTTACCGCTAATTTTGTCATTACTAATATTTGATGAAGTGCTTTAGACTATATGCTAACTGAAAGGCGAAATTTATGCTCTAAGTATTTTTTGGTAATACTTGTAGTAGAAAATTGGCATCGAGTATAATAACATACACTAAGATGAGACTGGCATGTAAGGTGAAGAGGCGCTACAAATATCTAATAAAAACAAGGATAAATGATAAGAGTAGTGAACAAATTCGTATATTTCGAATTATGATTTTTTTTAGTACTTATAGTTTGCCTAGCTATATCTATTTACGTTTCATTACTATGGTACTATCTTCTGCGTTAAATTTTTTGCTAAAGTTTGTAGTAGGTATTCAGTTCTATGACTTAAAATTGTATGTAAGTTAGGTTTAGGGATTTGGTTGTAACACAAAATTTTGCGAAAATTTTGCTAAAATTTAAACGCCAAATTACGTATTTATTACGTTGTAGTCTATTTGTCAGCAGTTAGGGTGTACAAAGTCTAATACTAACAATTGTAAATAATGCTGAATACCAGTTTTTAGTTACATAGATATCTGCCACAAATCACTGTGGCTGGATAAAGACCGGACACAAAATTTAAATGATTGTCAACATTATATTCTTGCTGGTCTGAAGTATTCCCATTATATCTTTGTTTTGTTAGGCTATATATTTGTATTCATCATACGTAATGTAGATGTTTTTGTGTACTCTTCCCCCTTGTTATTCTGATAGGATGTGCCTACTATATTGTAATTATCATAATTTCAATAATACCCCGTTTCAAATAAGAATGTTTCATATTTAATTTTGCCAATAGAATTTACACAAGACTTGATTATCTTGTACACTTTATTTAATGAAAAATTGTTACACAGTAATAACAAAGAAAAATTTTAAGTAAAAATATGTTATTTTTATTAAATTCCACTACGCGTGTATGAAGTGTCAGGAGAATGTTAAATCAATGTATTTCTCTCTTTTGGAGAGAAGCAAATTCTATTTAAGAAATAAATACATAAATTCAAACATATCTGGCACTCTCCAGTACAATAGACTCTATTTGTTTTTAGAAAGAGTATTTTGTTTTTATGAACTGTACTAATAAAGATGTTGTTACACTTGGTGGTTCCACTTGCAAAGGCAAGTGTCACAATGCATGAGTACAGAAACCTGAATAGTGTCCGCACGGCGGCTCGTGACTATTCACTCTGAAAGAGTAGACATTACATTAAAGTCTGGTGATTACATATGAAATGTGATCATTACATTACAATACCAATAAGAAAAGCATGGTAATAACAACATTTTTTTGATTTGCGGATTTCAATGAAAATCTTCTGGATGGAAACACTATCATTCCATCCAGTGTACGAAATGTGAATTATAATCTGGCTGTCTATCTACTCGTATGTGTCTGTTTGCCTGTCTGTCTTCCTGCCTTTATATATGTGTATTTGTCTGCCTTTATACTCATCTGTCTTCATACGTGTATCACGTTGGTTAGTGATTTTTTTTTATTATGAAATTTCCTCAACGCTGAGTGTTTCTCCTACCAATATTCTACAATGACAAATTACAAATATTACACATTCAACCCATTAACGTCCTACATTACACAAATACAAGAACTTTTCCAATACGCCCTGAGTCTCCTTTGATCATGATTCGCCACTTATCTCAACGTAGTACTGGCTGCGTTGGTACGTGTCGTAATACTACGCTACATTGAACTGAGCCTACCTTACTGGATACATTAAATTATTCCAATTGAAATTTTCCCTGTAAACTATGTTGTTAGTCTGACTTGTTTGCACATTTGTATTATAAATTTACAAAAAAACTGTAAACAAACGAAAAAGGTTAGGCAAGACAGGAATGAGTAGTTGTCCTGACTTTTGACTTTTAAGATTTAAAATTAAATTTTATTAAAAACAAATCTATACAAAACAGCGATATTTTTCCATTATATTTCTATCTTCAGCATCCCTTATTTTCTTGGCTTCTCAAACTTTTCCACTTGGCGACCCCCTTTACCCGAGCAAATATTTCCGCGACCCTGGGTATAGAGGTATATATAAACTAGAAATACGAATTAAAACATTTGCTGATAATAAATAATAAAGAAACAATTCTTTAGTATACATACGAATATAATTTTACCATGAATTAAAGGCAAAGCCAAATATTCATACTAATAAGGGTGTTTGTATACTTTTACATAAAGACTTAAATCTTAGATGAACTTTTTATACTGCAGAGCGCAGAGCTTCTTCAACGGTTTGCAGTTGACCGATTTTTTGATTTTATAAAAAAGTTAAAAAAAATGCCGCTTCGCATAAATAAGTAGTAGACCTACAAAAGGTACATGTATGCTTAGAACCATTTCAGAAAGTGTTGGAAATTCTGTAGTAATTCCGTCCCTGGGGTACGGGGGGGATTCTGCCCTAAACAGTGGGGGTACGGTGACCAGTCGCAGTTGGCGACTTGGTGCAAGCGCTCTTTCACTATCATAAACTCACAGACATACTATACGTGTGGTGTTGCCAAACTTATTTTGAATTAATTTTGAATAAATAAATAATGCTGTCCGTATAGCATTATACTATAAACAATTGTCTTGTAGAACATTGCTTAGCTCTTATTTATTACGTTCCTACAACATAAAATCGAATTTGACATTCCTATTCCTCTTCGTTGCGTGTCCAGGAATTTTTAGCTTTCCTAAAATTTCTACGACCCTCAAATTTAGTTACGCGACTCCATATGGGATCGCGACCCGCACTTTGAGAAGCCCTGTTCTAATTGAAGGCCATATTTGTCCGTATCATTCTGTACATAGTTAGTCCATTTTTTCATAGACACAGTACACAGTTTAGTTCCCCTCCTTTTCTTCCCTCCGGTACCCATTCTCCCACTGCTTTTGGGATTCTACCTTCTTCCATTCTTATGAGATAAGTACTTAATCAAGTTTTTTGTTCTGTCACTTCCACAACCGTTTTTTCCACTGCCATTATTTGCCTGACTGTTTCATTCCTTACTCTCTACATCCTGGATCTCCTAGCCGCTCTTAGCCAGTAATCCATCTCTGTTGTGAGCAACCTCTTCTTATGTTGTGTGGTCATGTCCCAAGTTTGTGCTCCGTATAGGATTATACTATCAAGAATTGTCTTGAAGAACATTGCTTAGCTCTTATTTATTATGTTCCTACAACATAAAATTGAATTTAACATTCCTATTCCTCTTCGGCCGTTACATATTTTTTGCCTTATATAGACATTAGATGATCCATGCAGTTTCATTATTGACCTTAAATAACGGAGTTTTCCATCTTTTTAATCAAACTCCCATCAATATACTACAGTATTTACCTGAGTCAGTCACCGTGTACTCATTCAAACACATTCTAACTTTCATGTATTTTTCCGCTAATTTGTTGCACATATCTTCTTCTTCAGCAATAACAACCAGATCATCAGCAAAGAGCAAAAGTGGTATAAATATTTAACTGGTGCTGTTTCTAATACTCTTTTTTCATATTTCTTAGACCATCCATGTTAATTAATTTGTATGTATTTGTATCTATTCCTTGAATAATATAGGTAATAATGGACAACCTCGTAATAAACCCTTATTATTTTTAAGAGTCTCTGGCAAACTACTTTTTCATTTGATGTTATTTCTGTGTATGTATCGTATTCTGTTAATTAAATCTTCATCAACTCCCTCCACTCATAACGCTATCTATAATCTCATCCGCGAACCACTATAATAAGTCTTTTCTAAATCAGTAAACACAAGCTTAATCTGCTTTAGCTTTTCTTTACATTTTTACAAGCGTTGTCTAATCGTTAATATATGATCTATACACGATCTCGAAAACCCACATTATTCTTCTATTTCTTTGAATGCACTTTATATTCTTATTTTCACTACTTTTCCTAAAATGTTCCGATATGGGTTTGACACACATATACTACTATAATTTGCAAAGTTCAGTTGCTTCTATGCCGTTTCTTAAATATTATAATAATGTATCCCTGTTGCATTTATTCCGGTATCTTATCTCTCGCACGTTTCTGTTAAACAATGATTCTACTAGCTTCCATATCTTTTCCTCACCATACGTATACAACTCTAGATTTATTCCTTCCGTACCAGCTGTTTTACCATTTCTACTTTACTTCATTTCATGTTCTACCAATTAAAAATCGGTATATCGACTTCTAACCTGTAGTACTCATCATGAACGTGCAGTAGCAACTGTCGTGACAAAGTCAGTTGTTCAAAAACTTAGCCGTCAGGCCAGTTTTCTTAAATCTCATTCTTGCACTTTATTCTAGTCAAGGAATTAACGTTTCTTTTCTTAAATCGCTTGAACGTTTCTAAAGTTTTAGTGTGTTTGTGTGTGTGTTGCGCTCAAAATTTATCAGGTTTTCATATCAAATTGTTCGAAGTATTATTCTGTAGAGTTTTGTGAACTTGAGAATTTAGGCCTATATGTAATTTAGACTAGCAATTGATTATTTGTAGACAACAGTAGATGAAAACTTATTATACAGATGAAAATATTATTATTTTTCTTTTAAGAGATGCACGCACACGGGCGTAAATGCTTGTAAAGTCCTTGTAAGTAAGCACTTTACAATAACACTTACTATTTGTTGCATGCATAGCGCGACCGACAGCTTACCCTGTCCCCTTCCTCATCTGTTTTCTTTAGGCTTGAACGACGGCTGTGTCTACCTATTTTAGTTCTTTCTGCTGTTCCAATATATTGCTGTCACTGTAATTTTTAGTGTTAAAATTTTACTTCAAGAACAGTGATAACATGTAGTGACAATATAAAGTTTTGCAAGCCTTAAATTTTTGTTTTGCAAAGTGCTTCCAATTATTTGCTTTGACTCTTTAATGAGTCCGAGGCGCAAGTCTTCGAAACACATTAGGAAAAACAAATTAAATTCTTAAAATTTTTTTTCTAAATTATTGTAGTTAATTAATCAAGAATAGTCGAACACGTTTAGAGATAATGTGTGAAACAATGTATAAAATTTAGAGGTTCTGTGTGGGATAAATTTATCAGACACGATATGTTACTGTGATTGCATGCATATTTTATTGTCAGTCTTCCTGACAGTTTTAGATTGAATGAAGTTTAATTGTTTTTAGCGGCAAACAATTTTACTTGTTTACGTTAGTAATGACGCAAACATAATTCTTAATCGATGGGTCATATCAACAGGACGAAAGGAAATCCAAATTATAAAAAATAATGACAAGTCGAATTGTTACTTGTCCAAATAAGACAAACAACGCAAAAAAATGCCTGGAAAACGTAAAAAAAGGTAACTCAGGTAACACTTTAGTGAAAAAATTGGAAAATTGTAACTATGCAAAGAATCTGTGAAGACGGAAAATCAAAGTTCAACGGCAGAGAAAAAGTCAGTATATTTCTATAGAAATACTACAGAAAAAAGAAGACAAACGTACTGAGATATTTTCAGTGGTAGAATTTAATAAATCTCATGCTCTTTGTTTACCGTTTTTCTTACTCTTTATTTCTAACGTTTGTTAATTCAACTGCCCGTTTTTTATACGTGTTTATAATAACGCTTATAATTTTATATAATAATGACAGATTAGGTTTTTACAAGGAAACCTAAAAGGGCCTTTTACTTCTTATGATGTAATTAAACTACGAAACAAAAATTTGAAAAATTTATATTTATTTTTATTTATTATCAAAATACCCTTATACCATATTGGTGTCGGGTTACATCAATATATGATAAGTACATCAACTACACTCTATACACAAATTTTTTCCATCTTACTCTATCCATTGACAATGTCTTCGCTTCCCTCCAGCCCAAGCCTCTTTCTCTCAAAATGTTTCCCATCATTCCATCCCAAGTAGTCGCGATCTTCCTCTCTTCTTTCTCCCCCCTGATTTTGCCTCCCAAACCTGTTTTACCATTCTATCACTATCCATTCTCTGCATGTGTCCCCACCAGCATAGTTGTCTCTGTTCAATAAAATCCAGAATCGATATCATTTCCAGATCTTCTCTTATTTGTGTATTCCTAACTCTGTTCTTCCTTGTTACTCCTACTACTCTCCTAAGATATTTCATTTCTGCTGCCTGAATTTTACTTTTTTGGCTTGTGGATAGCACCCACGTCTCACAGCCGTATGTTAAAACCGGTCTAAAATTTGAAAAATGATGGTCTGAATTATGTCTCGTATTTTCCGATTATGACAAAAATAATTTTATTAGATTCTTAAAAATACTATCTCTTGCCTGCTTTAATTAGGATAAATTTAATGAAGGCACAATTCCTCGTAATTAATGAATCTATATTAGCAATAGTTGAGCACATACGGACCACATCTTCTTTCCAACTTGCAAATAACCGTCGCGTTCTTTACGTCTTCCGTAGCAATGCATTCTAGCAACCTCCGTGACCATCTGCAATGTTCTGCTTAGCCAAATGTCCAGCCTACTTTCATTTTGTTTTCTAAATTTTTAAAGCGATATTGTCTATTCTAGTTCGTCAATAAAATAGTTTCTATAAATTTTTGTTTATGTTTCTCTTTCCAAGGCGTAATTTATGTCGATTTTTTTGCGTGCCATGTTTTCGAATTAATTACAACTCATTGTAGGGCTTCACAAAGTCTAGCATTGTATATACAGTATTAAACATCATACATAGAGTATTACATATCACAGTATTATTATTTTCCCAAACGTTTCATTTTATTCTCAGTTGCCAAACACAGTTATCACCTCCTCAATTGGTGCAACGTTGTTGAACGTTAACTGTTTGCTCCATACCCAGTACCAGACTAACCTTCACTCTTTTCTGGTTACACCCTTTTATATCGACTACATTTTTACTAAGAACAATATAATATACTAAGCAAAACATCGACAGTGTTTAGATATTAGATCTGTAGATTCCGTTCAAATAAATGTTTTTTATTTGAATCAGCTCATCTGAACACACCGTCCAACATAGATGAGAATTGCTTGGATTACAGGAAATTTTTCTATTGTACAGTATCTGTTGTATTTGGTACTGTGGGTAGTTTTATTTGAACTAGCTGAATCGACGGAAAATGCAAGTGTGTCTTTACTGAAACATTTTTATTCATTTCATGTCTGCAATTTTGAGCAGACGGAATCAAACGCTTTGTTGCTATTACGTACAATACAAGGCAATTTCCACAATTATTGCAGTTTATTTCTTCCTTGTGTATGATCTATCGTGTTGTAGGCGCCGCTGAAATACTGTTGATCAGGTGAAGATGACACTCAAGTTCACCGAAGTGTTTCGTTGGAGAATGCATATAGAGGTATCAGCATGAAATTAATCAAATCGAATCTTCTTTTATGTACATTAAGGTCAATTACCTTGTCTCGATGCTGATATTTTTTTTTCTTATGACGCATTTAATAAAAATCCTCTTTCAAATTTCCGCATTTATAATTTCTCTATGCAGTAAACAGTTTTGTTAATACTCTGTGATTAGTTAAACCTTTCCCTTTTTTATACAAACATAAAATGCTCATTGTTTATGCTATATTGTACATAATTAGAGCAACATCACTTAAAATGAATAAATTTCTTAAATTAACTAACATTTAATGAAGTATCGTACCGAAAGCAAATGTAGAGCTGGAAATGCAGAACTGGACTAGATTTTCTACTGAATATTGAATTTTAAACTGGAACTGGGTTGTTTCCACGTCAGTAACGTAACGTGACCAGGAATATTTATGAGCTGCTCACCACAAGCGTTTGCCTGTCGGTCTAGTTGCAGTTATACATAAGGCAAAGGCGTGCGTATATTACTGCGCTACATCAAACTGTACAATATTGCACTTTCCATTGCATTTCTTTATCACAACTGTTTCTCATTCTTTCTGAATAGAATCGAATCTATCGTGTTATCACTATCTTTCCGTTATCTTTCCCAATCTAGTGAATACCGTCAAACGTAATTTCCTAATTCCTAAAATAGTTTACATCTGCCAATTTAAAAATACATATTGTTACGACGGTCTAGTGATCGTCGTATGGTACAGTGGAAAACAAAATACAAGACACCAATTAAGTCACTAATCACCAGCTTTAATTATCACAATTAAACAGATTGTAATCAACAAGATAGTCTCTTATAACAAATCAAATAAAAATTGTTTACATGCAATAATAATGTCAACTAATATAAAACACAATTATATTACAATTGTCCCGCACAATTATAAAAAACATAACACTTCGCCACAATATTTCGAACCGAACTCTGTAAATCGCCCGACAATAAATGAACTAAACGCCGCTGAATGCCTATATTGATACCCCGCTAAAATTCCAGAATCATCCATACTACGCATCAGCGCTACACTAGAGCGTAATTGATTGTGGCCTTGACACAGTGGGTGGGCCCGGCGAAGTCTAGAAAAGTCTCGCTAACGCATGTTGAGATCACGTACGCATAAAACATTACAGCCGGACTCCACTGGAACATCCGAGAAACACGTAGAATGTTCTGTAATGGTGTAGCACGTTTTCCGCATTACGTAACACACACACACACACACACACACACACACACACACACACATGTATGTATGTATGTATGTATGTATGTATTGCAACGTTACAAGTATTATACACAAATACATTACCATGTACTCAACGGTGAAGTGTATCACACCGGCCAGGTCGCAGGATTTTTTAAAATTCTCATTGTGTCAAGTATATGCAGTTGTACAATAATAAAATAATTTTCAAAGAGGAGTGAGATGTTGATGACATGAAATAATTAATTAAAACCGTTTCAAAATAATCATTATATGATTTTATATATTAATCGAACATATGCAAATATTAAAATTTCGAATTATAAAAATAAAATAAAAATATTTTCTTTTATAAGTTTACAAAGAATACATTATAACCTTATATGCTGTTCATGACATATAAAAATAAACAACCATATAATCTTACTAGCTAAACAGACATGTTAAACAAATTATCTAAACACTTTTTATTTCAGTGTGTCTGACTGACTCAAATTTTATATAATAATAGCAACTCATTTATAAACAAAAAATAATATAAATCTCAAGAATGAAACTAATTGTTGCTATAAACAAAATAAAAAATATAACATTTACTTCCAACCTATTATTTATTTCTACTGGCACACCCAAATTTTTAACATACAATAGAAGATTAGTATTTTTAAATTTTCTTGTTAAATTAAATTATTTTCTTTAACTACCATTTAAATTTATGTACAGTGATTATATTTAAAACTACAAGTCTGTACTGTTCATATATAAGTTTCTTTTAAGAGTTCTTTTCACAAACAAAAATATAATTGTTTATTCATCACCTGCGTACTGCCGCGTTACCGTTACGTGTGTGTGTGTGTGTGTGTGTCCTGAATCCTGAGAATTTGATGATGATGATTATGCTGATGCTCTGTCTCTACGGTTTGTTGTTTGTGATGGTCCAGAGTTCCTCCATAAGTCTTGGTGTGTGTGGTAAAGATGTTCGATCGGCAGACCAGCAGCGTGACGTTGTGTTAAGATATCTTGAGTCTGAAACCGCCCCAAAATTGCCGGTGGTATTTATACTGGACGGCAATCTGACAAGTCCAGGACTGTGTTCGACCTGTTAGATATTGTCACTTCTTGCAAAGAGTCCTTTTAATTACAAATCACTTTTTGTTTCATTTTCGCGATTTCGTAAACCTACTCGTAGCACGAGCGATATCATCGTTTGCGTAATTTTTTTCTGGTCACTCACATATAACACACTTATTAATTACTATTTAATTACACTAGTAATTAACATTAAATTACCTAGCGTCTTTATTATTGCAAATTTCTGCAATACTTTTACATCACTATATTCGTTAAAAATTCCTTAATGTAATGGTGTCTTTATAATTGGGGTAAGTCTTTGTTCACAGGTGTAAAACGTATTAATTAGTTTATTTTTATCCGGTTAAAACCTGATTACAGACGTACGCATCACCCTATCGTAGACTTTGCCTGTCGTAGCTTGCGTCCACACACACAAACACACAAGCGCTGTATTTACTCGCGGGGCAGGTGTACGCTTTCTGACAATTCTTAGGCTGCATAATATTGTTAAAAACTGTTCATCATATATTTTCTATGCTAAATATTTACAAACTTATCGCCCTGGGCAAATATGCAAATATATGTATTGTTGCAGTATGTATGTAAGTTAGTCAGTTTTACTGAACATTCGATTCGTTTTTAGGTGATCGACTTTTGTTATAGAATGTTTCAGTACCTTCTACGTCGACGATCACTATGACGAGTTTCAGTCAGTGTTTTAAAAGTCGTACCGGAATATTCAAGTTGAATGTTACAAATTAGGTTTAACGCCTTAATATGTTTCTTATGGTAAGTTTTAAATTGAAAACAAGTTTTTATTTACATATTCACCACTGTATACAAATACAAAGAAGATTGCGGTAGCTACTGTAACTGTAGGAAAACTCACACTCGTAGGAAACCTGTATACCTATGCTGCCCAGTACTGCTTATTTTATATATGAATAATTAAATTCCCGATAGTGAAAGTCATTTTACTAGTTACAAAAATTGATATAAAATGTTTTGTTTTTTAAGTAGAAAGATAGGGTTTTTAAGTACATGTTTAAATTGTGTTCGTTTCAAAAAAATATAAATACATTCTTAATACATTCCTTATAAAGGAAAATTTCATTGCTATTTCGATACATTAATACATTCCTTATAAAGGAAAATTTCATTGCTATTTCGATATATTTAAGTAGCTGTAAAGTACTTATTTACGTCTGGAAAATTGATGCCTTACCAAAAAGTACGATACGTTTCATTAAATAGAAAAATTTAACTCATCGCTTTAAGATAACATTTATTTATAGAATACAGTTTTTCTGTTAAATTGCTGGCATCGTGTTGCGCCTAATTAAACTTTTGATCATGCCGTAAGTGTGGCGTGTTCATAGTACAGCGTCCACACAACTACATGAACCGTGTGTAACATTCATTTATATACCGTGTGTATACAGTGGTTCACCACGCATTAATGCTGTCGTTTTGTGAGGCATAGCGGTGAGATCAATCAGATCGAGTGTGGTGGAAGTCACTCTATACCACTTCGTTGTAATCCGACCACATTGGACAAGCCACCACACCCAACCCATGTTGGAACACAAGAAGTGATTGCATTTAAGTACTAACAGCCATTTCTCAAAAATTTAATTTATAATTCCCTACTTTTCATTATCGCAATTAATTTATCGTAATTAGTATGTAGTTCCATAAGCACTGTTGTCTTGGCCACAAGCACTGTTCTCCGCCTTCTCGAATGCTATTGTGCGTTGACTTCATCTAATAGGTGTAGATGGTCTCCCCATCGACCTTTATGAATTCCTTCCGCCTGACATCACATGCACAGACTCTTAAATATTTGTTTACAATACAACACCAAATTTCAGTTTTAATTAAATTTTAATAATCTCTATAGTAAACACGTTCAGCATATAGATCGGCTTCTTCACGGGCGCTCAATCCGTGCACTTGTTTGTGGTAGTCCTCCAGTCATGTTTATTTTAACTCCCCCTTCAATTCAGCATAATTTGCGCAGTTGCCATCTTCCATTATCTATATTATGTACTTTTTGAAGCGGTACCGTCATTGACACCTCGTCCAGTTGTGTCTTGACCAAGACCGTACCTGCACAAATATTTGACGTACATTGACAAATACAATAACCTATTATGCTCTTCTCGCTATAAAAATAAAATTACTTGCCAAATAAAGAAACAGGTAAATAATTTACTTTAATAAGTTGTGCCGATAATACGTAATAGGTTATTGTATTTGTGCAGAATAATTGTTGAATTCAGCGTGATTTGCATACAAATATTTAATAAAACTTTTATCTTATTAATTAAAATTATATAATATTTAACGTTAATTAAATTTGTATTTAATTTGTATCGTAAGAACCATAATTATAATTGTATCTAGCATACGATATGGTTTTTTTATATATACAACTTCTGTCCAGAAACCAGAAACATGAATTGTCCTAGCTCTGAACTTGTACTCGCGGGCTGGAAATTCAAAATCGAACCATGCACTCGCACGGTTAATCGGAAAAGTTAGTTTCCTCGAGAGGCCCATCATGTGCACTGTATAAACTCACCTCATACTCATAAGAGCGTTGTTAGTGAGGCATAGCGTAAAATGGCACTACAGCTGTATACTGCCTACATTTAGTATACATTATTTTCATATACATTTTCACATTTACATTATGTCTACATTTTCAGTATACATTAGTTTATATTATTTTAAAAACGACATTATTTTCAGAAAAAATGTTTTCTGGCGATTTGAAGTTTTTTCTCATAGTTTTAATCTTCAGATTCATCCTGGAATGCTAAAAAAGGTATAATTGGCATTTATTTAAAATAATGCTAGACAGAAATCATTTAGTGGATAGGCTACAGGATTTAACAAATATCGCAGACGGTATTGTAACTGTAAAAAATGTATAATACAACTCCACCAAAAAACAAGTCGAATAAAAATTCTAGACTACGAAAACACCAATTTCATGTTAGAACTTAACTAAGAATTAACAAAAAAGTAGAAGTAAAGTAGAGGTAATAAAAGATCGATATAGTCTGGATGACTACACTGTTGCCTATACAGCACTACAGCACACGTTTGCGTATAGTGTACGCAGACTGGGTGTGTAGAATCACGCAGTAGTTATATATATATAGTTACGTGACATTTTTACCATGCCCTAGTAACATAAATATACCATGATTATATTATTAAAAAGTACCAGGAGACACAATATTTTAAGAAAGACTTAATTGAATATGTTTAATTTTAATTGTTTATTGTATGTTATGTTTATTATAATTAAAGTAAGAACTTACTTATGAAATTTGTTTTTTGTGTGCAGACTGTAAAGATATATTTAATGAAGAAATTTGTGTTAGTGGTTGAAATCACAATCAGAATGATCACTGTTGCACACCACTATATAAAAATTATTCCGATCCGATTTTTATATAGTGGTGTGCAACAGTGATCATTCTGATTGTAAAGTTATAAAACAGTCAGTTAAGGGGTTATTATAATATATTACTAATAGTT
The DNA here is from genome assembly GCA_034769895.1 of Magicicada septendecula. Classification (NCBI taxonomy): domain Eukaryota; kingdom Metazoa; phylum Arthropoda; class Insecta; order Hemiptera; family Cicadidae; genus Magicicada; species Magicicada septendecula. Next base: position 1,024,700,269 of record CM068367.1, read on the forward strand.
ATTATGAGGTGTGAAAAGTATGAAGAATCAATATCAAGTTTTAGGTGCTGAAATAAAAAAGTATTATGGAAAATGAGAAAAGTAATGGTGAAGTCAATCAGCTTATTTAAGCAATCTAATTATTACTAAAATAACCTATTTTCTGGGAGGGGCATTATGTTACGTGACATTTTTACCATGCCCTAGTAACATAAATATACCATGATTATATTATTAAAAAGTACCAGGAGACATAATATTTTAAGAAAGACTTAATTGAATATGTTTAATTTTAATTGTGTATTGTATCTTATGTTTATTATAATTAAAGTAAGAACTTACTTATGAAATTTGTTTTTTGTGTGCAGACTGTAAAGTTATAAACACAGTCAGTTAAGAGGAATTATAACATATTACTAATAGTTATTAGTAATCAGATTCTGTCACATTTATTAATATTATGTATACTAGTGTTAATAACACTAATGTTAGTCTTAACAAGAAAGTACCAAAATCATAGTCAGTCAAATTTTATGAATAAGATTTCTATTAAAATAATAAGGAAACAAAGTCAGTTTATGTTAAAAGATTACCAAATGTATAAAATAAATTTAAGAAAGTGAAAGGTACAAAAGAAATAATAAATAAGTTTGGAACAAAAATAATAAAAAAAATGTAAATCATTAACTCAGGAAATATAGATCAGAAAATAGTCAAGAGTGATGTCAAAATGATCAGTTTTTTATCAGAAGAACAAAGAAACAAATAAAAAGAAGATAATAGCTCTTATAATAAAAAAGGTATATCCTTTTAAAAGAAAATGACATATAAAATAGTAAAAGGTTTGTTTATATTATTCTTATGATGTCACCAGGGTGATATAAAAATGTTACTTGGAAACCAAGGAGATATCTAAGAGAAGCCTTAGCAACTAATATGTTGAGGAAGAAAATAGAAGGATTCTAAAAAAACTGAATGCAAAAAGGTTGATTTAAATACTTATAGTGAAAAATAAATTATAATATATGTGATATTAGTGCATCTCCAGATAAACAATTGAATAATTATATATGTCAAGATTAAAATAGAAGAAAGAATTGCTACAAGACTCTACAGAATTAAACCAGGACATCTCTGAAGAAATTGGACCAATTGACACAGGGAGAGAAGTATTTTTTGATCTAAAATTAATTTGAAATATTCCCTGTTAAACCTGATCTAAAGGTATCAAAAAACTTTGAATACGTTTTTTTATAAACCATAATTAACTTTCACTGAGAACAATAATGATTAATAATATGGACATAAGCATAGGCCACCATTGATGTATAGTGCTAACATAATTTAAAACTAATTAAGTCTAAAAAACATTTTTATAACTTAACCTATGCACTGAACTGTTTTACACTCTTAATATAATCCTTTTAAGATACATTGTGACTATTTCTCATAATATGTATTTTGGTACTTTCCCTGTCAATACTGTTGTTATATCGTAGTCGAGAGGACCTACTAAACCTTATAATTGTATTTTATTTATTAAAAAACAAATTATAAAATGTTTTAAAATACCTGAGATCTAAGAGTTACTGCTGCCACTGTGAGCTTATAAAAATACAGCTGGCCAAACTTTGTTAAAAATTATGTTTTACATTTAGAACCAATTAAAGAATAAATAAAGGATTTGAGTTTACAAAATACAGAAAAAGGTTTATTTGTTTCTTATTTCATGAAAACAAAAAGGGTATGATATTCTGAACAAAATATCTGATACTGTGAGTTGACCTCAGTAATTAGATTAAGTTGGCAACACTCATCAATTGAAAATCTTAGTAGATTTCTTTTAAAAATGTGGTGATGAGCACAAGTTATCATATCCATTGCTGAAAGAGAAGAATAAAAGAGAGTTCATTACAGAATAAAGAGACCATATACTATTTACATAAATTTGAAATATCAAAAATTTATTATTGATATTTCACCAATAAAATTTTATTTGCAAACGGTGATTGCAAATTGGCGCTCAACAAACATCTCCCTGAACAGATACTCATCCTTAATTTACTATTAACAAAAATATATACAAATAATAACAGAGTTAAACAAGACACAAATTCAGATAAATAACCATAGATTCGAGTCTAGATGTAGCAAATTGGCTATCCCAATAGTGAATCTAAATAAAATATAATTTAGAAAGAACGATTATTAGATTTGTAAGGGTAAAACAATATTACACGTTACAGAATTGGAGCCCAACTAGTGAGGCTAGAAATAGAATAGCTTTGTAGTCTTATTGTGAGTTTACAGTGATTTCTACTCTAGTGGCGGCTACGATTAACAACAGAGATGTCAAGGAGAAGAGCGACGTCACGGAAACGAATGGAAGAAGAAGAGATAGAGTTAAATATAGAAGACCAGGAAACAACAACAGTTGAAGAAGTGGAAGTAATAGTAAAGGATACCCCAGTAGCAGCGACTGAAGAAAGGGAAACGGTGGTAAGGGATGCCCAACGGGACCAACCAGATAAACCCACACAAAAGGAACCAAATAAGACTGTAGAAGAAATGAGATTCGAGAGATTAATGGAAATGTTTCAAAAAATGGAAGATCGAAGAAAGGAGGACAGAGAAACAAGATAGTGAAGAATTAAAGAAACAAATAAATGAAAAAATGGGCAGTAATAATGAAACACTGAAACAAAAAATGGAGAAAATGGACAAGAAAATGGACAGTAATAATGAAAGTTTAAAGAAACAAATGAAGGAGGATATTGAAAAGAATATCGAAACACTTAACAGGAAAATGGATAGTAACCAAGAAGAATTTAAACAAATGAGAGTAGATAATGAAACCTTATTAAAACAAACTAATGAGGAATTAAAGAAACAAATTAGGGAAGATCATGAGGAATTAAATAAAAAACATTGAAAGTAATAATGAAACATTACAACAACAGTTAAAGGAGGATATTAGACGAAGTAACGAAGAGTTAAAAGGACTGTTGAAGGAAGAAAGTAAGAAAAATAGAGAGGAATTGAAACGACAGTTAGAAGAGTATAAAAAAGAAATAAGGAGTGATGAAAACCAGTCAATAGAAACAACCAAAGAAGATGACAAGCAAAAGGTGGAAACATTGAATAAGATAACAGAGATAGAAATAATACCAAATGATCAAATCAGGGAACCAGTAAATCAGAAAATAGAAGGTAGTAAGGAAATAGAAAATAAAAAAGACAAAGGTGTATTGTTATCTGAAAAGAAACATAGCAGAAACAAAGAGAATAATAAGTATGTAGAAAAGAAGACGAAGAAAATAGGTAAAAGACGTCCCAAGAAACAGAAAATACACAGGAAGAATTAGATATGATTAGGAGTGGGCTGGTTAATGTACGTAATCTCCCAATCGCTAATTACATAGAAAGATCAGAATTAACAAATTATAGGAAAAACGTAAGGAAATTTATATTTAAAATGAATACATCAGAAAAAGAAAGGGATAATAAAATATCGGATATATCATCAATAATTATTGATATACCAGTGACGTATTTGGTTAATAAAATAGAGAATAAAGTGGTAAAAGCAGGCGAAGATACCATTGAAAATTGGGTGTTCGAAAAATTGCAATACAGAGTGATCGAAAGATATGTCATTAGGACAGAATTGATTGGAAATTCAATAGTAGGTTTTGAAATGAGTGAAGACTTCGCAGCAGAAAAATCAGAATACAAGGTAGTAGTGATAAAGTGGACAAGGATAGAATTCATACTGAAAACAATAATAGTCTGTGCAACAAAGACAACTTATGTATTGGACAATGGATGAACTAAAGATGAAAATATGGAAAGAAGGGACTGATTTTCTGGGAATGGACTAAAGCAAACTAATGGAACAAAGATTGGATTAATTATTGATACAAATAACATAATATGGAAGTTATTACAAATAAAAAATTTTTATTTTTATGAATTAAAAGAAAAGAAGAAAAAACATCAAAATTCTAAATTAAGTAAGAACAGCTTACCATATGTTTCGGAAGAAATTATTTTGAATTTATTAAGAAGAGTTAGAATGATTTAGATGAAAATAGAATCTAAAATATTATTGATTGACAGCGCCAAGATGGAAATAATATAACATGTAGGTTGAGTAAGGTTAACCAATTACATGGGAAAGATAGAAAATTATTTTGAACTGATAAAGCACTAGAAGTGAAATAGTCATAGAATAAAAATGTGATAGACCTCAAAGAAATAATGTAACAATCCCTGGAATATAAGTTTGTAGCGAAGGAACTACCTTGTAAGTAATTATTATATGTATTGTGTTGTGATAGTGCAACTTTATTTTTTCCTGGACAGAGATGAATTTCCTCTGATTTCAGATGATATATTTAGGGAAAACGGCGGAGTAATGGAAGCCAATAGTGCCCCTCCGAATCCGAACCATATGTAGTATTTAATGTTAGGGAATTATGGTATCTTAGGGATGATACAAACGATGAGGTAAAGAAATAAAAAATAAATATGACAATATGACTCGAGGTGTGAAAAGTATGAAGAATCAATATCAAGTTTTAGGTGCTGAAATAAAAAAGTATTATGGAAAATGAGAAAAGTAATGGTGAAGTCAATCAGCTTATTTAAGCAATCTAATTATTACTAAAATAACCTATTTTCTGGGAGGGGCATTATGTTACGTGACATTTTTACCATGCCCTAGTAACATAAATATACCATGATTATATTATTAAAAAGTACCAGGAGACATAATATTTTAAGAAAGACTTAATTGAATATGTTTAATTTTAATTGTGTATTGTATCTTATGTTTATTATAATTAAAGTAAGAACTTACTTATGAAATTTGTTTTTTGTGTGCAGACTGTAAAGTTATAAACACAGTCAGTTAAGGGGAATTATAACATATTACTAATAGTTATTAGTAATCAGTTTCTGTCACATTTATTAATACTATGTATACTAGTGTTAATAACACTAATGTTATTAGTCTTAACAAGAAAGTACCAAAATCATAGTCAGTCAAATTATATGAATAAGATTTCTATTAAAATAATAAGGAAACAAAGTCAGTTTATGTTAAAAGATTACCAAATGTATAAAATAAATTTAAGAAAGTGAAAGGTACAAAAGAAATAATAAATAAGTTTGGAACAAAAATAATAAAAAAAATGTAAATCATTAACTCAGGAAATATAGATCAGAAAATAGTCAAGAGTGATGTCAAAATGATCAGTTTTTTATCAGAAGAACAAAGAAACAAATAAAAAGAAGATAATAGCTCTTATAATAAAAAAGGTATATCCTTTTAAAAGAAAATGACATATAAAATAGTAAAAGGTTTGTTTATATTATTCTTATGATGTCACCAGGGTGATATAAAAATGTTACTTGGAAACCAAGGAGATATCTAAGAGAAGCCTTAGCAACTAATATGTTGAGGAAGAAAATAGAAGGATTCTAAAAAAACTGAATGCAAAAAGGTTGATTTAAATACTTATAGTGAAAAATAAATTATAATATATGTGATATTAGTGCATCTCCAGATAAACAATTGAATAATTATATATGTCAAGATTAAAATAGAAGAAAGAATTGCTACAAGACTCTACAGAATTAAACCAGGACATCTCTGAAGAAATTGGACCAATTGACACAGGGAGAGAAGTATTTTTTGATCTAAAATTAATTTGAAATATTCCCTGTTAAACCTGATCTAAAGGTATCAAAAAACTTTGAATACGTTTTTTTATAAACCATAATTAACTTTCACTGAGAACAATAATGATTAATAATATGGACATAAGCATAGGCCACCATTGATGTATAGTGCTAACATAATTTAAAACTAATTAAGTCTAAAAAACATTTTTATAACTTAACCTATGCACTGAACTGTTTTACACTCTTAATATAATCCTTTTAAGATACATTGTGACTATTTCTCATAATATGTATTTTGGTACTTTCCCTGTCAATACTGTTGTTATATCGTAGTCGAGAGGACCTACTAAACCTTATAATTGTATTTTATTTATTAAAAAACAAATTATAAAATGTTTTAAAATACCTGAGATCTAAGAGTTACTGCTGCCACTGTGAGCTTATAAAAATACAGCTGGCCAAACTTTGTTAAAAATTATGTTTTACATTTAGAACCAATTAAAGAATAAATAAAGGATTTGAGTTTACAAAATACAGAAAAAGGTTTATTTGTTTCTTATTTCATGAAAACAAAAAGGGTATGATATTCTGAACAAAATATCTGATACTGTGAGTTGACCTCAGTAATTAGATTAAGTTGGCAACACTCATCAATTGAAAATCTTAGTAGATTTCTTTTAAAAATGTGGTGATGAGCACAAGTTATCATATCCATTGCTGAAAGAGAAGAATAAAAGAGAGTTCATTACAGAATAAAGAGACCATATACTATTTACATAAATTTGAAATATCAAAAATTTATTATTGATATTTCACCAATAAAATTTTATTTGCAAACGGTGATTGCAAATTGGCGCTCAACAAACATCTCCCTGAACAGATACTCATCCTTAATTTACTATTAACAAAAATATATACAAATAATAACAGAGTTAAACAAGACACAAATTCAGATAAATAACCATAGATTCGAGTCTAGATGTAGCAAATTGGCTATCCCAATAGTGAATCTAAATAAAATATAATTTAGAAAGAACGATTATTAGATTTGTAAGGGTAAAACAATATTACACGTTACAGAATTGGAGCCCAACTAGTGAGGCTAGAAATAGAATAGCTTTGTAGTCTTATTGTGAGTTTACAGTGATTTCTACTCTAGTGGCGGCTACGATTAACAACAGAGATGTCAAGGAGAAGAGCGACGTCACGGAAACGAATGGAAGAAGAAGAGATAGAGTTAAATATAGAAGACCAGGAAACAACAACAGTTGAAGAAGTGGAAGTAATAGTAAAGGATACCCCAGTAGCAGCGACTGAAGAAAGGGAAACGGTGGTAAGGGATGCCCAACGGGACCAACCAGATAAACCCACACAAAAGGAACCAAATAAGACTGTAGAAGAAATGAGATTCGAGAGATTAATGGAAATGTTTCAAAAAATGGAAGATCGAAGAAAGGAGGACAGAGAAACAAGATAGTGAAGAATTAAAGAAACAAATAAATGAAAAAATGGGCAGTAATAATGAAACACTGAAACAAAAAATGGAGAAAATGGACAAGAAAATGGACAGTAATAATGAAAGTTTAAAGAAACAAATGAAGGAGGATATTGAAAAGAATATCGAAACACTTAACAGGAAAATGGATAGTAACCAAGAAGAATTTAAACAAATGAGAGTAGATAATGAAACCTTATTAAAACAAACTAATGAGGAATTAAAGAAACAAATTAGGGAAGATCATGAGGAATTAAATAAAAAACATTGAAAGTAATAATGAAACATTACAACAACAGTTAAAGGAGGATATTAGACGAAGTAACGAAGAGTTAAAAGGACTGTTGAAGGAAGAAAGTAAGAAAAATAGAGAGGAATTGAAACGACAGTTAGAAGAGTATAAAAAAGAAATAAGGAGTGATGAAAACCAGTCAATAGAAACAACCAAAGAAGATGACAAGCAAAAGGTGGAAACATTGAATAAGATAACAGAGATAGAAATAATACCAAATGATCAAATCAGGGAACCAGTAAATCAGAAAATAGAAGGTAGTAAGGAAATAGAAAATAAAAAAGACAAAGGTGTATTGTTATCTGAAAAGAAACATAGCAGAAACAAAGAGAATAATAAGTATGTAGAAAAGAAGACGAAGAAAATAGGTAAAAGACGTCCCAAGAAACAGAAAATACACAGGAAGAATTAGATATGATTAGGAGTGGGCTGGTTAATGTACGTAATCTCCCAATCGCTAATTACATAGAAAGATCAGAATTAACAAATTATAGGAAAAACGTAAGGAAATTTATATTTAAAATGAATACATCAGAAAAAGAAAGGGATAATAAAATATCGGATATATCATCAATAATTATTGATATACCAGTGACGTATTTGGTTAATAAAATAGAGAATAAAGTGGTAAAAGCAGGCGAAGATACCATTGAAAATTGGGTGTTCGAAAAATTGCAATACAGAGTGATCGAAAGATATGTCATTAGGACAGAATTGATTGGAAATTCAATAGTAGGTTTTGAAATGAGTGAAGACTTCGCAGCAGAAAAATCAGAATACAAGGTAGTAGTGATAAAGTGGACAAGGATAGAATTCATACTGAAAACAATAATAGTCTGTGCAACAAAGACAACTTATGTATTGGACAATGGATGAACTAAAGATGAAAATATGGAAAGAAGGGACTGATTTTCTGGGAATGGACTAAAGCAAACTAATGGAACAAAGATTGGATTAATTATTGATACAAATAACATAATATGGAAGTTATTACAAATAAAAAATTTTTATTTTTATGAATTAAAAGAAAAGAAGAAAAAACATCAAAATTCTAAATTAAGTAAGAACAGCTTACCATATGTTTCGGAAGAAATTATTTTGAATTTATTAAGAAGAGTTAGAATGATTTAGATGAAAATAGAATCTAAAATATTATTGATTGACAGCGCCAAGATGGAAATAATATAACATGTAGGTTGAGTAAGGTTAACCAATTACATGGGAAAGATAGAAAATTATTTTGAACTGATAAAGCACTAGAAGTGAAATAGTCATAGAATAAAAATGTGATAGACCTCAAAGAAATAATGTAACAATCCCTGGAATATAAGTTTGTAGCGAAGGAACTACCTTGTAAGTAATTATTATATGTATTGTGTTGTGATAGTGCAACTTTATTTTTTCCTGGACAGAGATGAATTTCCTCTGATTTCAGATGATATATTTAGGGAAAACGGCGGAGTAATGGAAGCCAATAGTGCCCCTCCGAATCCGAACCATATGTAGTATTTAATGTTAGGGAATTATGGTATCTTAGGGATGATACAAACGATGAGGTAAAGAAATAAAAAATAAATATGACAATATGACTCGAGGTGTGAAAAGTATGAAGAATCAATATCAAGTTTTAGGTGCTGAAATAAAAAAGTATTATGGAAAATGAGAAAAGTAATGGTGAAGTCAATCAGCTTATTTAAGCAATCTAATTATTACTAAAATAACCTATTTTCTGGGAGGGGCATTATGTTACGTGACATTTTTACCATGCCCTAGTAACATAAATATACCATGATTATATTATTAAAAAGTACCAGGAGACATAATATTTTAAGAAAGACTTAATTGAATATGTTTAATTTTAATTGTGTATTGTATCTTATGTTTATTATAATTAAAGTAAGAACTTACTTATGAAATTTGTTTTTTGTGTGCAGACTGTAAAGTTATAAACACAGTCAGTTAAGGGGAATTATAACATATTACTAATAGTTATTAGTAATCAGTTTCTGTCACATTTATTAATACTATGTATACTAGTGTTAATAACACTAATGTTATTAGTCTTAACAAGAAAGTACCAAAATCATAGTCAGTCAAATTATATGAATAAGATTTCTATTAAAATAATAAGGAAACAAAGTCAGTTTATGTTAAAAGATTACCAAATGTATAAAATAAATTTAAGAAAGTGAAAGGTACAAAAGAAATAATAAATAAGTTTGGAACAAAAATAATAAAAAAAATGTAAATCATTAACTCAGGAAATATAGATCAGAAAATAGTCAAGAGTGATGTCAAAATGATCAGTTTTTTATCAGAAGAACAAAGAAACAAATAAAAATAAGATAATAGCTCTTATAAAAAAGGTATATCCTTTTAAAAGAAAATGACATATAAAATAGTAAAAGGTTTGTTTATATTATTCTTATGATGTCACCAGGGTGATATAAAAATGTTACTTGGAAACCAAGGAGATATCTAAGAGAAGCCTTAGCAACTAATATGTTGAGGAAGAAAATAGAAGGATTCTAAAAAAACTGAGTGCAAAAAGGTTGATTTAAATACTTATAGTGAAAAATAAATTATAATATATGTGATATTAGTGCATCTCCAGATAAACAATTGAATAATTATATATGTCAAGATTAAAATAGAAGAAAGAATTGCTACAAGACTCTACAGAATTAAACCAGGACATCTCTGAAGAAATTGGACCAATTGACACAGGGAGAGAAGTATTTTTTGATCTAAAATTAATTTGAAATATTCCCTGTTAAACCTGATCTAAAGGTTTCAAAAAACTTTGAATACGTTTTTTATAAACCATAATTAACTTTCACTGAGAACAATAATGATTAATAATATGGACATAAGCATAAGCCACCATTGATGTATAGTGCTAACATAATTTAAAACTAATTAAGTCTAAAAAACATTTTTATAACTTAACCTATACACTGAACTGTTTTACACTCTTAATATAATCCTTTTAAGATACATTGTGACTATTTCTCATAATATGTATTTTGGTACTTTCCCTGTCAATACTGTTGTTATATCGTAGTCGAGAGGACCTACTAAACCTTATAATTGTATTTTATTTATTAAAAAACAAATTATAAAATGTTTTAAAATACCTGAGATCTAAGAGTTACTGCTGCCACTGTGAGCTTATAAAAATACAGCTGGCCAAACTTTGTTAAAAATTATGTTTTACATTTAGAACCAATTAAAGAATAAATAAAGGATTTGAGTTTACAAAATACAGAAAAAGGTTTATTTGTTTCTTATTTCATGAAAACAAAAAGGGTATGATATTCTGAACAAAATATCTGATACTGTGAGTTGACCTCAGTAATTAGATTAAGTTGGCAACACTCATCAATTGAAAATCTTAGTAGATTTCTTTTAAAAATGTGGTGATGAGCACAAGTTATCATATCCATTGCTGAAAGAGAAGAATAAAAGAGAGTTCATTACAGAATAAAGAGACCATATACTATTTACATAAATTTTAAATATCAAAAATTTATTATTGATATTTCACCAATAAAATTTTATTTGCAAACGGTAATTGCAAATTGGCGCTCAACAAACATCCCCCTGAACAGATACTCATCCTTAATTTAATATTAACAAAAATATATACAAATAATAACAGAGTTAAACACAGATTCAGATAAATAACCATAGATTCGAGTCTAGATGTAACAAATTGGCTATCCCAATAGTGAATCTAAATAAAATATAATTTAGAAAGAACGATTATTAGATTTGTAAGGGTAAAAATACACGTTACAATATATATATATATATATATATATATATATATATATATATTGTGACAGCAGCGGTATGCGAACATCTGCTCTCCGTTTCCAGCGGCTGACACAGCGAGCCAATCAGCGATCCCGGTTAGTGCATAAAACCCGGGCCGGCAGAAAATTTTGAGCACTCGTCATCGCCACGCCATCGGACGCCATCTCCTCTCCCCTCTCGGACGACATTGATGCGGAATCAGCCGGAAGGAACGGCCGAAGAATAGAACCGTCATTCTTGCGTCTTCGCCCTCCAGTTTCGCGCCAGCGATGGATTTGGCTGGGCCGGCAGCCGACACTACAACCGATGCCGAAAGAAGAGGAGGACTGCAGTACGCCACGAACAGCGGGCGCAGGGGCGGAACATCTCAGCGCGGCACTACCAACATCAGCGTTCTCGCTACCAGGTCCTTTTTAGGGCCACCAAAAACACTAGAGTGTACGATTGGCGCCATTTGTCATGCGGCAAGCCTTTTGTCCGGTGAGAATATATATATATATATATATATATATATATATTGCAACAATACATATATTTGCATATTTGCCCAGGGCGGTATGTTTGTAAATATTTAGCATTGAAAAATATATGATGAACAGTTTTTAATAATATTATGCAGGATAAGAATTGTCAGAAAGCGTACACCGAAAGTGAATACAGCACTTGTGCGTTTGTGTGTGTGAACGCAAGCTACGACAGGCAAGAGTCTACGATAGGGTGATGCTTACGTCTGTAATCAGGTTTTAACCGGATAAAAGTAAACTAATTAATACGTTTCAAACCTGTGAACAAAGACTTACCCCAATTATAAAAACACCATTACATTAAAGAATTTTTAACGAATATAGTGATGTAAAAGTATTGCAAAAATTTGCAATAATAAAGACGCCAAATAATTTAATGTTAATTACTAGTGTAATTAAATACTAATTAATAAGTGTGTTATATGTGAGTGACCAGGAAAAAATTACGCAAACGATGATATCGCTTGTGCTACGAGTATGTTTACGAAATCGCGAAAATGAACCAAAAAGTAATTTGTAATTAAAAGGACGCTTTGCACGAAGTGACAATATCTAACAGGTCGAAAATAGTCCTGGATTTGTCAGATTGCCGTCCAGTATAAATGCCACCGGCAATTTTGGGGCGGTCTCAGAGACTCAAGGAATCTTCACACAACGTCACGCTGCTGGTCTGCCGACCGATCGACATCTTTACCACACACACCAAGACTTATGGAGGAACTCTGGACCATCACAAACAACAACCCGTAGAGACAGAGAACACAGCATCGACATAATCATCATCATCAAATTCTCAGAATTCAGGACACACACGCGCGCGCGCGCGCGCAACGGTAACGTCGGCAGTACGCAGGTGATGAATAAACAATTATATTTTGTTTGTGAAAATATTTCATCTATAAGTCTCAAAATGAAACTTATATATGAACAGTAAAGTCTTGAAGTTTTAAATATAATTACTGTACATAAATTTAAAGGGTAGTTAATGAAAGAATTTAATTTAACAAGAAAATTTAAAAATACTAATCTTTTGTTGTATATTAAAATTGGGTGTGTCAGTAGAAATAAATAATAGGTTGGAAGTAAATGTTATAGTTTTTATTTTGTTTATAGCAACAATTAATTTTATTCTTGAGATTGAATATTATTTTTGTTTGTAAAAGAGTTGCTATTATTTAAAATTTAAGTCAAAATCAGACATACTGAAATAAAAAGGTTTACATAATTTGTTTAACATGTCTGTTTAGCTAGTAATATTATATGGTTGTTTATTTTATATGTCATGAACAGCATAGGGGGTTACATTGTATTTGTGTAAACTTATAAAATAAAATATTTTTTTTTATCTAAGATTCGAATTTTTTTTAATATTTGCATATTTTTGATTAATATTAATAAATCATAGAATGATTATTTTGAAACGGGTTTAATTAATTATTTCATGTCAACAACATCTCACTCCTCTTGGAAAATTATTTAATTATTGTGCAGCTATATATGACGCAACGAGAATTTAAAAAAAATCCTGCGACCTGGGTGTATATATGTAATACACTTCATAGTTGCGTTGAGTACATGGTAATGTATTTGTGTGAATTTTTGAAATACTTGTAACGTTGCATAATATATATATGAAAACTATTACAGTGCATATAATTATGATTTCAAAACACCAATGTAAGATTTCGTTTTCATTTCTATGAATGTCTGCTAGTGAACCGTAAAAACTAACTAAGTAGCCTAATTGTAAAGCTTTTGCTCGAAAAGACAAATTACGTTTCTCATAAGTAAAAAGTACTTTTCCTAACACAAAAAATACCATATCAGACACTAATGCGTATGGTAGTAGACTGGAATGTGCTCAGTTATTAAAATAATGTAATATTATAGTATCAATTAATTTTAATTAAAAAAAAACAAGGAAGCTTCATATAAATAATGTTTATAAATATATACAAAAAAGTTGTTAGAAGTTACGGAAAGATTTAATTTACTTGCACTACGAACGCAGTATTACGTTATCTGCCGAGAATATATTGTTTAATTGCCGAGAAGTTTTTTTTTTCAAATAAAACAGATTGGTATTCACTATGCTTAATGGATCAAACTAAGTGATGATCGTATATGCAATGACTTTGGAAAATGTCTATTTTTGACACCTTGTCTGAGGCTAACACAGAAGCATAATTCAGACCTTCTTTACATTGTAATTATACGAGCAAAGTTTTACATTTTAGGAATGACGAAAAATTAGTCAGTAGCCTATAAGATGACCACATCTCATTATGATAGTGATGATAGTTTCTTCTTTCGGTATTTCAGAATTTCAGAAAACAGTACTACGTGTTACTAAAATTTCACTCAGTCATGTCAATTCTTCATATACAGTGTAACAGAGACTCTAAAATCAGTACTGTGTTGGTTTATTACCTATCGAAATTAACTCTTTCTCTTTACTGTCACTGCAGTAAATGTGAAGGGCTTTTGAGCAGTATTTTATTGAACCGTTAACTAGCACGTAAGATTTTTCATTTGTATACAGTGAAATATTTGCAATTCTTTTATTGAAATCAAAGATATTCACTTCTCAATAGTACGAGGCTCTGACGCGGGTCGAAACCTCTGAGAGGATTCGACGGTTCAATTGTGATGCAGAGACGTGCTGTGCTTTTAAATCTCTCCGATCTCATTCTTGGCCCCCACCGTATAAACCAGGTTAAAAGTTTACTTTGACATCACGGCTGTCCAGCTACACATGAAACAAGTGATTTTATGTTACAGAAATGTAGCAAAGGAAACTTAATACACGTATGTTGGTAAATAACATTTTATGCATGTAACAATGCGTACCTGTTGGTGTATTGCAGATAGATAGTTACAGCTGCGTAATTTGAAACTCAAAAATAAATTAATGTTACTGCTTAATGTTTATTAAAATAATACAGAGTGCTAATGTAGAAATGTATGTGGAGAATTAGACTAGACTCTTAGAGAAATTTTGAATTTTAAACTATAACTGTGTTAATCCCAAGTTAGTAAAATAACGTGACCGGAATATTTATGAACTGCTTGCCACAAGTTTGCCTGTCCATCGCGGCGTATACGAGTTGTTATTGCATATAATTTCCTTTGTACAAGAAGGTACAGGAAGATTAGAAATCCAGATAACATTAAATTACATCGAACCCTTTCTTATTCAATTGTTTTCGATACCATCTGAGTAGAACATATTCTGTGAGGTATGCATCGACGTTTTCCGTTTAGCTTCCTCACTTCTTAAGTCTTCTAAGTGTAAACTTTAACTTCCTTACGTAGTTAACACTTGGAAAATTATTTTGTAATTACACATATTACTGTATGTAAAATAGATGAGTTACACGTTAGCTTTGGTAGGACAAAAAAAAATTACGAGCAAAACAAAGAGAATTATAGAGACTGCTTCAATTGCGGAAATTATGTCATATTAAGACATTCTTGCATGTTACAGTGACTGAAATTGTGCTGACATGGTGATCACTCAGTGTTCCGTTGGAGAGTATATTTTATGCCCGCATACTTTTGTAATATCTTTATTGCTTTTATGGTTGGGACTAATATTCAGTAGAATTAAACTGAACACCAAAGAAACCACAGAGTGACGTTTGAAAAACAGCACAAACTGTGCAATCTTTGTTATCGATGCTGAAAGAAATAACGTTCCTCGGAACATAATCGTCTACAAATGTGAAGTGAGAGTGAGGTGGCATAAGTCTAAAGTAGCTACTACTGCGCTTTGAGAGTACAATAACGTTTGTAGTAACAGAACATAATTACTTAGCTAATACTGTGGGTAATTTCTAAGACGTAGACCTATCCTGTGAAGGCGATAAAACAGTTCCATTTCCTTCGTAATTAACGAAAAGAAAAAAAATTCTTGTCTTTATGCGTGTTGATCTCATCTCACATATATCCGTAGTTTTGGGAACAGATTTACAACTAGTGTTACTGGACGAAAGACAATATTCAACCAGACGTTTATCATACGAATAAATAAATAGTAATACTGCATATTTTGAAACTTCTGCACGATGGATTTAGTATTGTCTTTTGCATACTTAATACGTAATCACTGGTAAGGGTTTACTTGGATTACATCTTTCGTTGCTAAATATATAGTGTCGTCACACAGTATGACAACACAGTAAAGTTTGTTGAAACCCTGCCTGAATTAGACCAATTTCCAGTTCCATACAGCAATCGCGGTAACGTAACATACACATGACATCTGACAGTAAATCTTCAGTCAAGTGTGCGTAATGTTATAACAGATATGATCGAATCTGCTCAAATGTGCGACTGAGCGGTACCTCCAGTGCGACTGAATGTACTTGCGTGCAGTTTGACTATACATATTGATTGTAAGATATCAGTGGCTTTAGTAATAAAGTTTTCTATGCTAACTATTGCAATTATTTGGGAATGTACTTGTACTAAAAATAGATAATTTTATGGATCATAAAGTTAATCTCACGTAAAGTAGTTTCTTCCAAAATGTTAACATACATAATTTTACGCAAGAAAAACCCTTGGATTCCACACATCATACTACATCACAGAGGCGCCACTTATGTGGATCGAAAACTTTGACAACTTCTGCACTGAGTGATCTCACGGATTCTGATTACTCAAATGTGCGAGTGAGCAATATCTTTCCAAACATACTTCTCGTCTGGAGTGGCCTTCGTAAGGCACATTCCTGACCACAACACTTGTCCCACTTATGAATACGACCATGTAGTCTGTTACAAACATCCTACATGCTGTTTATGCTGTTTGAGAAAACCTTTAGTTTAATTAAATTAGTTTAAGACTAATATTTTATAGATTATATGATACTTGTTTACACTAGTTTCATGAAACTAGTTTATACTAATTAATATAATACTAAACTAGTTTTAGTTTAATAGTATCGTAAGATATCATAATCACACTACGTCATAATAATAAATTTTACTAATAATGTACAAGGTGACTTTCCTCTAGCTCAGTATACAAATATGTCTACAATATAAGGTCTACAATGCGGAATACACTCGTAATAGAATCCAATCTGTAATTTTCAAAAACAAATTTTCTCTGATAATTTTTCAACAGTCAGCTGTAAATACCAAATTACAGTTTTAAAAAACGGTAAATTAGAAAGAAGACTGAATAAAAATTTCCATTGAAGTAAATGTTATCTGTCTGTCTGTCTACTCTCCACACACACACACACACACACACACACACACACACACACACACACACACACACACACACACACACACACACACACACACACACACACACACACACACACACACACAACGTAGGTACCCTCTTCCTGTACCTTCTTGTACAAAGGAAATTATATGCAATAACAACTCATATACGTCGCGATGGACAGGCAAACTTGTGGCAAGCAGTTCATAAATATTCCTGTCACGTTATTTTACTAACTTGGGATTAACACAGCTATAGTTTAAAATTCAAAATTTCTCTAAGAGTCTAGTCTAATTCTCCACATACATATATTCTCCACATACATTCTCTACATTAGCACGTATTAGCAACGTATCTTTCATGTTGCACTTGGGTGGTAATATATCATGTTAATCTAGTTTATTGTTCTCAACTTCTAGTGTGTGTGTGTTTCTACTTCTAATTAATTAATTAATGCAGTTGTATAAGTTGCTTATAAATTTTAAGACCTTTGATATTAAATTTTGTTTTAATATATTTAATTTCTAAAAGTAAAACAAACACTTTTACGTTATATATAATATATATTTTTGCAATAATTAAAACGTACATTTATACAGTACATGTATAAAATTGTTATTACTAATGTAATAATGCATTTTAATATTCCTGGAATAATTTAACTTAATAACGCAAATGTAGCAATAGCCAAAATTTTTATTTACATCACTTGGTTTCCATAAAATTATCCAACAATTTTGTTTTATTTCCAAACAATGAAGACTTGGACAAGGAATGTATTTCGGAACAAGTAATGAAAGAAATTAATGTCCTAAAACTAATTTTTTACATGTTTTTTTTTGTAATTCAAAAACTCAAGCTTTCGAGTAAAGGTAAGAAAATTAAATGTTAAAAAGCTTATCAACAATCAAATTATCATACTTAATAAAGTTACTTTAATTATTTAACACTTAACGCGTTGATGCCGTAGACAAATTCTGGTACATAAAAAAAAGCTGGTTATAATTTATGAACGTATTTGTTGTTTGTAAGTATTTCGTTTTATCAAAATTTCATAATTTTCTCACTGTGGATGGGTACTTTTGTAACGTTTTTCATGGGTACAATTATGAAAGAAGCATTGTGGGCATAACTTTACAGCGTCATCCACTGTGTGGCAGCTGCTAACATTGCCGTATTGTTTTATTTTTATTTTCTAATGTAAAGGGGATGAGAATCAGCGTAAAACGAAATCGTGTGTGGAAACGTTTATGCTCCATAATCTGCAGCAAACAAATGGTCATAAAACTGCGAACATTAAACAATAATATTAGCAAGAGTGATGTTATTAAATCACATCATGTTATTACGAGCCATAAAACCTCAACAGCACACAAGGCTAAAGAAAATAGAATGAAATTGTCTATGATGCGAACAACTGTGTAAATCCATGAAACAATAAAATATACCAACAAATTTGGCTAAGGTAAATACGACTGTAATACTGTAAGATTGAAAAATATAATATTATAAATATAGATATTACATTTAAACATTACAATTGTTTAGGACAATTCATTGCTTAATAAAAAATCAACTACATACTGCAAAAAATAATTTCAAGCTTCTTGTAGATACAAAACTTTGAATTGCCTCCATACGGAAACTTTTTAAGTGACACATACATTTTAGAGATTTGTTTAAAGTTTTGCGTTCGTACGCATGAGGCGTTCCTTTATTATAAAGCTTGGATTTGCAAAGATACCACTTTACAGAAACAACTACACAATAGCCTTAAGAGCTTGTAAATTATATCTGTATAAAATTTAGATTTGCAGTTGCAAGAATAGGCGTAGGTTGACTGGTAAGATTTAGAAGGAGCGACAGATATTGAAAATAAAAATAATTGGTTGAAACGATAAGTTATTTATTGGGTATAAAATGCTTATACAAATCTATAGTGGCATAGTGGTAAACTTATAACGCAACTTTATAAAAATAGTGGTAGAAATTTGTTGTGCAGCGTTTCAAGACCAAACATAGGAAACAAAATAACTTTATAAATTTTATCTAGACAAATACAAACACACACATACGCACGCACATTCAAAAGTGGACACATTATATAGATAACCACCAAGCATTTGCGTTCTTGAGTACGGCTGATTCGAATAAGACTCTAAATAAGTCGCTGCATTTGAATACGTTTCCAACTTTCAGTCGTCTAAACATTTTATAGAAAACACTGGTCCACCGAAATAAACCCACCCTTATTTTTCTGACGAGAAAAGTTTTCCTGACTAAGCTGTACGGCACTGTGAGTGCTTCAGTTCTCCATTCTTTACAAACGGAACTGAAAATAATTTTAGGGCGAAACGAATCCTTCAAAATACTCAACTTGCCTGTTTTTCCACGTTTCACATTTTCATAACATTCGTGTACGTTATAATCCGGAGACCGTACGTTTCACGTTCGCTCCAAGTTGAACGTCATAGAATTGTAACAACACGAACATAACAGTCCCGTGTAGGCTTACCACAACGCCAGTGGTTCTCCCAGTAACATTACACACTTGTATATGAGTATGTGGCGCTCTGTCTGACATTATTACATTGTTCTCTACGGACAGGCCGTATAATTTTACGCGTATGTATTTTTTAATTGAGCTACTGTTTACCATTTAATTGTACACTAACTATAATCATCTTTTCCTAATACACACGTCTCTTTGAAAATATAAAAATGCTAAATATTTCAGTTTATATGTACGTCCCATAGGCTTATATGAAGTATTTAATAAATAATACTAATAATTATTTCCATGTATTCTTCACTGTGAATATGATTTCATGCATTCCGTGTATTTTACTTTCACGCTGTTACTGTGCAACGTCACATTTTCGTTTGACCTCTTCAGAGAAGGTTGTCACAATGTTACTGACTAACGAGAAGTCACTGATTAAAGATTAAGGAGGGATTTGCTCAGTAACGGATGAGTCAAAAATAAATAATAAAATTAAAATGACGTATAATGAAAAATTCAACTCTTACGGTTAATTATAATGAAACTAAAGTAATGAAAATAGTATAATAATTGAATTACAAATGTAAAATAAAAAGTAGTGAATGTAAAAAAATTAAGCACTTTATTCTCAAATGTAAAACGAGCTTTGTTAACTGGCTTCGTGACGTGACATGTATGTAAAGCTTGTTCGTATTACTGTATAGACTGTACCCAATTATTAAATTATTTAAATTCTGTGCAAGAAAAGATCTCAGTAATATAAAACAGGTTAACTTTAGTTAAATTATTAAAACAAATTGGCAATGGTCATATAATATAGACGACCGATTACGAGGTTGAAACTTTAACGAACTATGATTCGCGTGTATCCTTACTTTCTCTGGAGAGATTGTTGTAATTTATGCCAAAGAATTATTCATGAAATTAAAAGAGTTCAGTAATTTACAGACTTTACCTTACGTTCTTGAGGCGGAGGAAGGGCGCTATTGAGAATTAGTAAAAGAAGCAATTAGAACTCTAACCTTATTTAACAGAAGAATATCAGAATGACACGAGCAAGTAAATCAGGTCCCTACCCTTGTATGAGTGACGTTCTCACAATGCCAATTCAGCGTTCAGGAAATACATCTGATGCGCTCTGTAGAATTGGACATAAAATAGGAATAACAAAAATATTTTAAGCCTAAAACAAAATTGAATGAGTGTCATTAACGTTTTGGTAATAATGGGTGTGTCGAAGATGTTTCCAGAAAATTAATCGAAAAAATATTTTCTAATCGAGACTTTCGTGTTTTTGTAATATAAGTATATTTGTAAATAAGTAAACTTTATAAGGAAACGAAGTAGACTGAAATTCCATCAGGAGGCTGGTCTTGCAGCAGCATATACCATAGGTTAATGGAAAGTGATAAAGGATTAAATATGTTTAATATTCGATTAATGCGGTGTGTTTAATTATACCGCTACTTTGGTTATAGTAGCCCTACTTCTTTTTTACCGATTGAACGAATACAACTTCGAAAAAGTGAGGGCATGGTTGCGTTAAATAAAATGTTAGGTTATTTACAAGATGTTTGTAAACAAACCAGAAATAATGAAAATAATGAAAGAAACAGATAGGAACGACTATAATAAAAGAAAGTAGTTTTAAATACTCGTACTTAAAAATTCAAAATTATGACGAAATTTTCTGCGTTCTATGCTCTGAAACTAAATCAGTAAGCCAGTAAGTCAATATTGGTAACAAAAATCATTTTCCTTGGATTACATTATGCGTATATCCTGTGTAATTCCGTATAATAATTTACATGCACACTAGAACACACAGTTTAAGTAGACGCGTAAATACGACTTCCGTGTGCAACGTTGGTTGGACTTCTAATTGCTGGGGTAGGTTTCCACCCTCTACACGTAAACGCGAAGTTTGTTTAAATTAAAAATGTGAGGTAGGTTTTAATCAGCAGCAGAATTAGTGTGAACGCTGTGCCGGAGCGGCAGTCACAGCAGACCGCATCAAGTACCCGTTCAAGTGTTATTAAAGCAAAATTACAGGATTTATTCCGCTCTCCTGGTTGCCTACCTGCTCGCCTGCAGCCAACAAACCAAGCCGAAAAATATTATGTTTACATGAGCTGAGGATAATTCGCCGCTCGTTATTTATTATATACTTGTTGTGTGAATGAAGGGTATTGTTAGAACGGATACAGAGAGTCAGCGGGAAAAGGGAAGAAGTATTAGCATTAAGCTTTTCCAAATATTTCCACTACATGATATCCTGTCATCGTATTTAAGTGATAAACACGATTTTCGTTTAGTCAGTCTATTTAATCAAATGTTAATCTAAATTTGTGCGTGGGTGGCTTTGTCGTTGTTTCAAAAGTGTAATCAAATATGGGAAAACATGGACAAGTAATTAGATTTTATTTGAACTTAATCTAAATTTCGAAAATACGCTTACGTTGTGGTAACTGTGATCAATATTCAGAACAATCAATTAATTCTTTGATTCTATTGATTCAAACATAAAAAAACTGCTTAATCAGAATCACAAAAAAAACTGCTTAATCAGAATCACATAAATGCTAAAGAATGTCTTCTCATTTCGATTATTTACCGATCATACCAATACTCTCTGCGCTCATCTACACATAAATACTCAATTATGATTAAAAAACCCTTAAGCGTTTTGTGGAGCTGAAACATATATTTATTGTAAATTGTCATAATATACTGAATTTATACCACGTATTAGGCAGACCATGGGTGAAATAGCTCGAGAAAGATTGAGTAACGACAGTAGGTTGAATTGTGTCTTAAAACTAAAATATTTCACAAAAATTACGTATCAGCGAATAATAAATAACAACATACAAGTAACAAACCCTACTATCTAATTGTAGTAGTAATGAAGTGTTTTAATAGTATTTTACACAGAATGCAAAAGGGCCAATGAAACACAAGATGTTAATTTCCAACGTCAAGCATTTTAAACCTATCGTTTTTTATAGTATGTGCTTAGCAAAAAGCTTCATTCTTACAAAACATTAATCTTGTAATTAGGTAAAAATTACTGCTGGCTGATGTGAACCATAACACTGCGTAAGTTTTGAAATGTTGATATATTATACAACACTGTTACACATTATACTGTCGACGTTATCCATAGTGTTTCAATGAAGAGCGGCAAAGTTTTAAGACACTGAATTAGTTTTATGAGTTTATTAAAGGTGTTTTAGATAAATATAACCTTCAATAAACGGATGTAATTGTTTGTATACAAAATTAAAATGCAAAAAGTACACAAACCATACAGTCGCACAACAGGAACTGAAATGTATATTTTAGAAGTAACACTGTTGTTTGTATGGTTAACAAATGAAACAATGCATGTTGTCCGGTGCGGCGGTGGTAGGATAGGCCCCTCGGGAAATCCATGCTGACCCTAACCCGTGTCACAAGCTCACATTTTCCAATCTTGTCTTCTCTCTACTTTCTTTTATTGAACCACAACAGTAATTTAACAAACACATTCTTCCTTACCTTTGCTTTCCATGAGTAGCACGCAGAATGTTACATGTTTCTAAGGTGTAACACTAGATATGAGAACTAACATGTTTGTGTAAACACATCCTTGTAAAACCATAACTTGTAAACTATGCTGGCGCATTGTAAACTATTTTTTCATTTTCATCTGTAAACATAATTTTAAAGTAACTCCATTACGTCGGAACGTATATAAGAGCACATAATGATACACATTAACAAGCGTTTTATATTAATTTTGAACACTGCCATTTTAGTTTTCTAATTTTAACTAGTAAAAGTCCAGGCTTCTACACGTAGCACTTTGACAGCGGGGATATATTATAACGTCGTAAGTCAACTTTATCACAAATCTTAGGTATCATGCATTTTTCAACATTTGCGTAGGTAGCCAGTCCATTCTCTGTGAGCCAATTTTTCGAATAGAAGTTTGTCTTTCATCTGGAATGTCAGTTTTGTTTTCAATAACATCGAAATGTTTAAAACGGTGACTGTATTTTCAGAATAACATAATCTTGTAACTTGGGATTTGCCCAAACCAAACAAAAGTTATGATACTACTTATAAGAAATAAGTAAAGAATTTGTGTGCAAAGAGTCAGATTCTTTTCCTCCTATTTATTAAATTGAAATTTTGCTCCTTTCTGCTGACAAGTATATAGCCAAAATTTATTAAGTGAATAACTAGTTAACCTATCCTGTTTCATTATTCCCAAGTAGTTAACACACAATATTTTAATTTTTGTTGTTTGTAGACAATCAATTCTGATTGTTAGTTCTTAGGTTTGTACACGGCCGACTACGTAAATTTAGTTACAGCCGTAATAGACCTCCAAAGTAGGTGTTGTGTGTTACAGGCACCACCTGAAATGAAACAAGCGTGTGAAACGAAACTAGTGCTTGAAACAAAAATGTTCGTATACTGTTGTTGTACTTTACTATTATGCGAAGGAGTATAGTGTTAGTGTGTAGACACTGTTAGTCAATCAAAAATTTCAACTATATAATTATATAATACTTGTTTCGTATTGCAAACAACAAATACAAAAAACAGGTTTTTTCATTATAACTATATTCTTTTTCCTTCTTATCTACGAGTGACTTCAAATCACAGAAAATGGTAACTGATTGTTTTATATATTCTTGTTTAATAAATAAAAATAAAAATAAAACAGTTACAATTTGAAAAACTGAAGTATTGAACGAAATATGCGAGTTCTTAGATTTAACTAGATCGCTTGGCAATTGTCTGCTTGTCTATCTATGTCCCTGCTGTCTGCCTGTCTATTTGGGGTGTCTTACAATAACTTTTGAATGAATAAACCGATTTACGTAAAACTTGACACGCGTGCCCACGCTACAGGCTCCTGTTGTTTTCGTGAGTTTATCCCTAAAATTAAAGCGACGAGGCGCTAAAATGTGAAGGGGTCTAAGTTGTAAAAAAATCGCAAAAATCCGTCTGAGAAATGAAATTGAGTGGCATTTTAGCAAAAAATCTGAATATAGTGTTAATTGGAAAAAAAATTAAATACTGGGACGCTAGTGTCCGAAAGTGGATCAAACTTTTGATAACATTTCAAAAATAAATCTGGGGTGTAAAATCAAAGAAATTTTAGTAAAAATCTTATCTGAAACATTGTACTAATGATAGTGCACAGTTTTATAAATTTCAAAATTTGAAGACATTAGGGCCCTGAAAAAGTAGTCAAAAATTTTTGTAATTGTAATAATCCAGACGGGTGAATAATAAAGGGAATTTTCAATAGTAATGTAGTGTTTACTATGGAAGCCTTAATTTTAGTGGTAGGCCCACGACAAGTCAAAATGGAACTCAAATTTGAAGAAAATTTTAAAAGTCTACGTGATGGATCAGGTTTGAGGAATTTTATTACAAAATACAAACTCGATATCTTCAATAATTTTACAGAATTAATATCTCTGAATGCTTCTTGCAAATCTCTATCGTCTTAAAATAGTTTGTGAGCTATATTTTCAAACCAAACTTTATATATTGGTATCAGTTGGTATCAATTATGTATACTTGTGAAAAGTATTAAATATACACCTATAGAAACATACAACAACTAAAACACAAAACTCAAGTTTTGGCATCATGGTCATAAAACTAACTGAAATCCATGTCAGTAGTTCAGAATTGTTAGTGTTATTGTGTAATTGCCTAATTTAAAATTGTTATTTTATTTAAAAAATAGTAGAGTACGTAGCGTTCAGCAAGCTTACTAACACATATGTATTTTTTACAAACTGTTTATCTTGTTTATCATACTTTTAGCTTACCTTTGTCATAAGAGCACAACTCAAGTTAATACTGTTTTGCACGCGAAAGTTGTATTTAATTGACTTACAGACCACAAAGTTATTAAAATTGCATACAATTAAAGTAAATTAAGATCCTTTGTATGGTAGTAGTAGTAGAACCCGTGTTCTTGTTAAGTAAAATATGTAAACGTGCGCGGGGTTGTACGCAATCACATTCAATATCTACTTAGAAAGTAATTGAAAGTCACTACCAGCCAGTAGTAGGTTTCATTCAGTTCCGTGCTGTTAGTACTTGGCATAAACAGGCCAACTGTACCAGTAAAGACTACTTCTTCGTATCATTAAGGCTTCTTTAACGTTAATTCACTTGTGAATCATATTTTGAATAAAATAATTAAAATTATGGTGCGAAGTACATGATGATCAAAATGAAAATATGATATTTCATGTAAATAAAATGCTGTAGTTAATTCTACGCCGAAACATGTAGGAAGGTAGATAACATGTGTGGCTGCATGCGTAGTGTGAGCGGTAGTATTACGCAATGCACGCACACGTTATCTACCTTTCCTGACGCGCCTTCCAGATTATGGTCACTCATTTTATCGGCGTCCAGGTCATTTTTGTCACATACTACGCTATAAAAAAGGTATATAAATTCAGGGTTCAGAAGGGGAGTTGGTTATGATTTGCGATTTGGTGTGCCTTATCTGAGGTATCGTTATCGTGATTTGTAAATTATTGTGAGTAGACTTCTTTAATTGGTGGCTTGTATTAATTAGTTGCAACACTGTTAAATTTATTGTGTGTTACATTTGCAATGTGTCCAATCGTAAGCTGTAAGAATTTTTGTATACAAGTGGCTTTGTTTATTTTAAACTCTAATTAAGTACTAAATAGACCTAGCGAATTCTCTACGTTCAGTTATTCTGTTTACACTCTTCAAACAAGACAATCATTTATTTTATCAGTATTTGGATAGGGACGTTATCAGTGGAACAGCGGACAGTTCATATAAGAGTTTAGTGTGCGAAACAATGAGAAACGTCAACAGGAAGCAAAGAAACAGAAAGACGACCAGATGAGAAACGCCTTCGAGAAGTAGGAGAACCGTAAAAACCACAGGATGAAAAACATTAAAAATCAGACGACATCAAAGCGTTGATGCAGGAGCAAACTTAAATGCAAGAGCTTGCAGCTGCAGAACTGGATCTATCTGACGTAGAAGAGTCGATGTCAAGTTAATTAGTTGGAACAGAAACGTCTGTCTTAAATGCTGAAGAAACAATTTAAACAAACATATCTGCAGTAGAAGACTCAGTTACGAATATAGGATAACAAGTTAAATGAAACTAAGAGAATATTAAGAGAACAAAATTAAGAGAAAGAAACTAAATTATATGAGTTATTTCTCAACAGTATGCAGTCTTACCAGAGAGCTATTAATTTACAAGCGCAAAAGACCATTTTAAACAAGTGTGAAAAAGGAAAAAATGTGCAATATAATACTGAGAAAAGTAAACCAACAGTGCGTTAGTTCATTATTATAATTATATATTAGGTTTTTGGTTTCAAATCAACGTATCGACTACTTTTAGTCATATTGAGTTTCACCTCATTTAATAGCTTCTGAATAGCACTTTAAAATTCTACATTAGTGTGAAGAGTGAAAAGATCAAATAAACGTTCCACCAAAGTATCGATCTCAAAGTTATTGACTTCAGTTGGTCTTTGTGTGCATCAACAAAGACATGATGGGTACGTAACCATCGAAAGGCGCAATAAATGTCTGTTGTTTATTTAACTACAAAAACATACTAAACGATTTGATTGTTTTAGTCGTCAACATTGCCTAGTATATAAAGTAATCAAGAAATGTTACAACGATTTAAAAATTGAATTATTTTTTTAGTTATACATTACTATTAAATTTATTAATAAAATGCAAAAAACCTATTATAACAAACTTATTGTAAAAACTTATTATTGTTAACAGCATATCATAACAATAAAGTAAATACAGTATCTTTACATATAGCATCCCAAGAGGTTGATTTCTGAAGAATTAGTTTTGGCTTTGTGCGCGCGCGTGTGTGAATTACTTTATCGCCAGTTTTATCACAGTGCATTTACTTTATTTTGGAAACTAAAAATTAATTAATATATGACAAAAATTATAAAGTCTTAGCCAACGTCTGAGTAAGGTTTGCCATCATTTATTATTACGAATATTACAAAAAGAAAAACAATAAAACATGTACGTGGCACTTTAGTTAACGACTACTTGTAAAAAAGGGACACTTATAAACTTATAAACGCAAATGATGCTTGATAAAATAAAACAAACGTAATCAACTGCTTTATGCTTTAAGTTATAAACGTAACGTAAAGATTTTTAGTCGTATACGATTGTAACGTATATCGTATAAAGTATAACGTATACTTTAACTAATTGTAAGACTAAACAGGCTACATGAACTAAACACAACTAAAATATAGTTTATATATTTACTCTATGTCCTTGTTTCTGTTTTGAATTTTAGTTGACATAATTATTTCCACGGAATATAAAGACGTAGTTAAAATGATGTAGTGCTGGTGGGAGGGTTGAAGTGGGAGGGGTAAGATATTGACGAGCATGTGTTGGCTCGAGTCAGCAAGTTGTCGAGTATTAGAATTCATCCATGATCCGTTCAAGTACGATCATAAATCACTTATGATTGATGAGAAATTGTTGGATTACTTGGCAAGAAATATTCAGCCCCCTTTAGCAGCC
Organism: Magicicada septendecula; assembly: GCA_034769895.1. NCBI lineage: Eukaryota > Metazoa > Arthropoda > Insecta > Hemiptera > Cicadidae > Magicicada > Magicicada septendecula. The sequence continues at coordinate 1,024,728,408 of CM068367.1, forward strand.
ACTGAATATAGGCATAACATATTTTAAAAGTTATCTTGTGCCGGAATTTCTTACGTATAAATTTCCTTTTTGGAAGGCAATCTGTTCACAAAAGTACCATTTTCCTGCATTAAGAGCCTCTTAGTGCATTAAGGTGCAAAAGTAAGAGTGAAACATTAAGGAAACGACACTGGCATGCACATATTCTTCACCGAGTAGGAGTGAATGGAAGTGGATTATTTATCTTTATGTTAAGTTTATGTTGATGGAAAATTTTTGAAGTAGACTGAACAAAATATAAAGTAAATAAGTAGCCTGCATTGTTCATGCTGTTGAACAGTATTGGTGTTTAAAAGCACTGTTTGAAACAAAATGAAAATATCGTAATTTCATCTAAATTTATTGCAGTCAAGAAACCGTAATGAGAACCGTTGTATAATCTCCTTTTTCCAGTATTTATTTTAAATGAAATATTTTACACACTGCAGCTTCTTTAAAAGCGTGCGCAGGTCAGCACGCTATCTTCTCGGTTCAATTTAAAAGTTGGGATGAGTTTTTATATCACCATCTCAAACTCATTAGCGTTGCATTTGCGGAATTCAAATGTTGCTTCGTTTTTTATTTGTACTTCTTTACATTCCTCTTGTCGTATAAATTTACGTCTGAGGAATTTTTCCTTTTGCACAATGTGGAATGCTTTCAACAATTTTATGATTCTCATTATTAATGTACGTACAATGAATTTAGCTTGTGGTTTACATCTTTTTTTACCTCATAGCTTTACTTCTATCAGCGTTGTATTGCTAAGCATTACTGCACTCTTTTACCGACAGTAAGTTAATCGTCTATAAGGAATTTTGATCCTAGCGACACGCGTGATATTATACATATCCAAATTTATCAGCTAAATTAAAAATAGAATTTATAAGCTAAGTTCTTATTTTATAATAAAGTAAATAGAATAAAATGAGGACTTTTCCATTAACTCGTTAACTACGGCTCTCCCGTAGTTGTTAATAAAATGGTAATACTAGTCACACTGCATTGCCTACGTAATCCAGCCCGTTACCCACTTATGACGGTGATCTATTTAGAGTATTAAGAGTCAAATGTTGGTACCGAGTACCATTCAGTTAAATTTCTTCGTTAACAACAATAGCAGATAAAAATAGACAGAAGCAACTTGGCACTATCACGTTCAAATTACCTTTTTACCTCATAGTATAATAGCTTGCGTATATGTGGCTTTAGATCTCTTGGTCGGTTTTGTACGGCGTCATCCAATGCGCCTAATGTGTAGTTACAAACTGAAGCGCCGTCTGACAGAGCAGCTCAGAATTACAGTTGAGGATTTAGCAGCAGACTTGCCACCTGCTCTTGCTAAGAGCTACGAGACTTTTATATTTATAATTATTCTCCTTATTTTGACATAAATTAAAAAAATTTAAGAAAATAATGTATTGAAAGAAGGTATAATTTAAAAAGTAACGTTTTCACACCTTGAAACTTGATATTATATGCTTATTTTATTTCTATAATTTTTGTTAACTCCATTTAATTCTGCCGGAATCCTTAATTGTATACTTTAAAATGATATTACATTTTAAGAACAACGACTACAAACAGCACAATCTTGATCTTCGATTTGTATTTTAATGGCATTCTGTAATACGTGAATACAAAAGTTCTCTATGCCATATGGGCAGATATCGATAATGAACATACAACTCCGCTTTCCTCACAATGTTAATCCGTCGACGGACATTCACGAACAAAATATTTTGATATGTCAGTTTCTCATAAGGAACTAGAATATATCAAATGGACTCTGGCAGGATAGATAAATGGAACGTTATTTTACATCAGGTTACCTTCTTTGGATTTCTTTCTTTGGCAACTGTCCTTTTTTATTATTATCAACTTCTTATAATTTCGACTTTATCCACTGTACTAGTTATAATCCTCTACTTCTGTTTATTCGTGGCTCACAGTTTAAGAAGATATTTCATCGAAAACATGAATAATATTTTCACTAGGAAATAAGACGACTGTTTTGTTTCATTTTTAAATAAGCTTTGTCATTTATAGTAGCTGTTGTTCTTCTCCTTGTGTTTTCAAATTTTGAATATATCTTAGATATGTTTAAGTTACGTATCTGAAATGACTTAATGTTATGAATACTACCAACTTAATTCTACATATAAGCAGTTAGTTACGAATTAGTTACATACTCTTGCTTCCTTATCTTTAATAGAATAAATCGGAAATGGTTGTCGAAGTTGCTTAAATCTAAAAGTGTTTCCACCAGAACAGAATAATTGTAACAACTCACACATGTATCTGAGGAAACATACAGATTTTGTTGTGTATAGTTCACTTACCTACAGTGTATACTAGAGCTGACGTTAAACTTCTCACCATTGATTGTGCAATCATCACATTACTCCTCAGCTATTCGTGATATTAAAAGAAACAAACACTATGTCTGTTGATACAGATTTTAATTACAGTTGATGGCCCAAAAGTAACAGATTTAATGTTCATACTGAAAATGTTTTGATTTATTTACAAACCTCTGATGAAGCTGATATTTTTCAGTGAAACGTGCGTCAGGTGTTGAAACGACAAAAACGCAATTCACTACTTTCAGAAGAAACTATAATAAATAATAGCATAATATTATATATATATTATAATCTCTTACCCTGTGTTCGGTTTAAGCCCCACTGTTGGGTTCGTCAATTTATAATACTCCTATGTTGTGGGTTTCTCGTTCTTTCTGCCCCAATGTTGTCGGCGTCAATTTGTATTACCCCTTGTACGTACCTCTCTTTCCTTCCTCTCTTTAATTATTTAATATACCAATTCCTTCTATATCTTAATTTATTAGGTGTCGTGGGATAGTTAATTATGACTACCTCATCTCTCTATTTAATCTAAAAGTGTCGGTGTGAATGAAACTTATATATGTTGGGTATTATTCAAAAACTCCGCCCAAGCCTATTCTGCTTTGCAGAGAATAAGAGAAATTTAGTATGTAATTCTCCTCTCTTTAATACCGGAGAAGTCCGCAACTAGCGCTGCAGTACCAAGACAAAGAAATTTAGAGGTTAACCCACCGCGTACGGTGATTAGCGGTTAAACTCTCTATCGGTTTGTTTCCTGTTCACACTTTATTAAAAAATACATAAATGATAAGATCTCGAAATTACGTAATGATTCTTTATTAGTTCAATTATATAACATCCAATAATATTGTTCTTACTTGAGATACGAAAAGGCTATAAGTCTGAGTTAATCGATTATCGATCGGTACAATGTTTTATATTAAATTCAGTTATGATTGTTTTTATAATTATTTTTAGATACAGGGAGTGAAGGTTCTTTCAACTGCTGGGAAGATTAAAAATACATAAATAGGAATGCAAGATATTACAAGATTAAAGTTTATTTAATTTAATATTATTTAAATAATTGAAGTTTACCATTCTCTGGACATGCGACTCGGGATGGCTGTTCGCATCTAACCTTGTTCGTTGTAGTTCAGTATCAAACGCAGATGCGATGATTTTCTTCAGTCTTGTCTTCAAAGGTGTAATAAAGTGGAATCCTTGGTCCTGGGTTGATGCAGTAATACCGCTCCCTTTGTTCACCAACGGCCAAACTTGTGATTACGTGCTTCGATAAACTCTGGATCCAAATATGTTTTTCTATTGTATGATGTAAACTGCGATGTCCAATGTGATTTGATGGTTATTCTATTTTCGTTCGGTTTAGAGGATTAAATCCTTACTCAGGTAGTTCTTTATCTGGTTTTATTACTTCATTAATTTAACATTCGTTTCATGATCTGATATTGGGCAATCCAAGTCATTCCTTTGAATTCAATTACTTATTATCGTTTTGTACTATACAATTAGACAATTTGGTTAATGTTTAGTTGGCCCAAATTATGGTAATTAGTCCTTCATTTATTGTGAATGTTGATATCTTTAATAATTTATATTAATTTAGTATTTTATTGATCATCTCTCGTTGTTAATCTCTTCTCGTTCATGTCATAAATTTCAATAATCAAAATCAACAAATTATATTCATTTTGTCGTCCCTAGCAACAACTTTTTTTATTCTTATTCAATATTTAGTTATATAGTAATAATTTCATATAATATTCTTCCAATCATCAAAATAATTCCTTACTAAACTTCCATTATATCAGAATATAATCTTATTTATTGCTTGTTTACTAATTTCTACATATTCGGCTGGTTTTTCTCTCTTAGCCTGTTTCTTTTAATAAATATTGTTTTTCCGATATCAAACATTATCTATCGATATCATTATCATAATTTGTTTAGTTTGGGTTTGTTTATTATTTATTATTAATTATTATTGGTTTCTACTAACTTATTGAATTATATTTAGTATTTGTTATTAAATTCTTTACCTAACCTTTCTGATCTGATTTATTATACAGTGTTATTGGGTGTTAGGCCTTTTATTATACTTTGATCTATTTTTGAATTTAACTTGTTAACAACTATAGCCTTTTTATACAAGTTTACAAACATAATCAACTTTTAACTACGTACATGTACACAAATAATTATCTTTATGATATCTAACAATAACTTTATCTTGACCTATAGATCACACATAAGAAAAATGAAATTAATTAATACTCAATAACTGAGTTCAATCACAGTTCTACAACAGTAAACAAATAATACATATTACTTCATTATTTGATATTCTATCAATAAGTAAACTTTCATATGATAACACAAATTATAACTACATATTTATGATAACAACATAACATTATACAATTCATAGTAAGTACTTTAGATTAACTTATAACGTACATTTTTGACTCATTCTTATCCATTTTCATATCATCAATTACTTTAAAATACTCAATATTAGTTTTCTTTTTTACAACTTTTTATCAATGTTTTTTATTCATTTACCTCTCACTGAACATTGAGACTTATCACTATAATCTTTATTACATTCTTAATTTTTATTATCATTACTACCTTGCATCCTTATTACTTTTATACCATGATAAATTTATTTATCTGACCCTTTTATTAGTGTGGGATATAAATATTTACTTCCCTATTCTATTTTTAATAGTTTTCTATATGTAACGTCGGGGACCGCATTTCTGTTGCGTTACAATATATATATACACAATACTGTTTTTGTTAACACATAAAGTAAAATAAGTAATTTTTTGACATCTTATACATCGATTTTTTTTATAAATATAAACGCTATCTGGTAATATTTCTTAGTTCATTTATATTAGTTAGACTGTAATAATTTAAAACATCTGTCTGAAGTTTTATTATAACAGCTTTGTTGCACTGACTATAATGGCAAGGTAGAAACTACGTAAATAGATAATACAGTCTACCGTGTTTTGGGGCACATACCGGTTTTTTGCCGGATTTTTTAATTTAAACCAAAATTTATATGTTTCGTACATTAGTTAAATGCATTTAGAATACAGCAAAAATAATTTCCAAATTTGGAATAGAAGCGAATGAATTAACGTTGACATACTGATGTACGTACTACCGTATGATGTACAGTTACATACGGTAACGTAAAATGTTAAAGACAGTAGGCTATCGTGAATATGTGAGTAGCGAGAGAGTTATGTTTTGCTACAGCAGTAGCGTGTTCCCTTTGTGAACCAGACGGTGCAGTAATCTTATTACATTCACAGTGTATGACGTTTTGACGTTTCGGCTTACAATTTTACCAGCGTATAAAATAACGTTTTATCCTTAACGTAGTTACTGATGGAAAGAACTCATGTTTTGCGTTGCATTTATAATCAAAAACGCTGTCCACAGGGATGTATAATTTATAATCGCATTTGGATGGCTTTTTAATGTTGGCTTTGAAACTACTATTACTAATTCCTGCCAATCCAGCGTCCTAGTTTTGTCTTCGTAAATTCAATTTGCCTTCGCGCAGTCAGTAATAGAAAAACTGTTACACCGTAATTGTGAATTATGCTCTTCGTGTTATTTTGGTAAACGACTGAATGTTTCTTGTAATCTCTACATTAAACTATACCTTTGAACGTGGAATATACGTTGTGCAAAAAGACATTCTCTGAGTTCATAATGAGTCAAACTATAGAACTTAATGCAAAAACAGTTGAGATAATCAAACATAACTACTCCTACTTAGAGAGATCTTCCAGTACGATAAATCGACAGTACACTGTAACTTTTGTGTAAATAGGTGTACACAGTGTTACGCCGGCAAACTGGTATGCAGTGTAGATGAGCAAATTTCATCGAACACTTTTATAAACTTGTATGAGATATGTTCAATATGTTAAACAGATTTTCCTCAATAAAACCTGTAATAAAACAGTTAAGAATATGTTTGAAATGTTTAATTTTTTAGATGGTATTGTAAAAAAAAATAATAACGTAAATCTGAACTATATACCAATATGAATCTATCACATATTTCAGAATCTCTGAATATAAATAGATTAGTATTTTTTAAGTAACCAAATTTTAAATAATTAATGTTTGAAGATATACCAAAGCCGACGTTATAGATCCTATACACACACGTTGCTAGCATGTTATAAAAAATTTACTCTCTCTTACAGTATGGTTCTTTAGCCAAAGTGCAACTTTGATATAGTCTCATTTTTTTAGAAATAGAACAATTGTGACACTATTCCACTTGTTGTAATATTACATATTGTTGTGTACAACTATCCTTAATTTTCAAACAAAATTGAGTTTCTTTAAATAATAGGTTACAAATTAAAATGTATTTCTTTTGTATTTTTTAAAATGACAAGTTAAAATTTTTAGTTCTTTGCAGTTCAAATTTAATTAACCATTTGATACTACTTTTACGTCATTCCATAAACGTGTTACAGTACAAACCGTATAAACCATGTGCACTACTTAACATTATGTAGTATCACATACATAATTTAACTTGTTGAAACTAAAAATGTATTAGGAAATCCGTTAATTTTTTTATACTGACTTCAAAATTGTCTCATTTTGTTTAAAGCACAATCAATTACACTCTGTCAACCCGTGCAAACAGATAATATAAACCGTTACTCAGTACATTATCTTGTTCTGTAGAAGGGTGGCTGACTTGTCATTTCTAATTCTGTACAATAAACTTTCGTGTGGAAATACAGTTTTAATGTTTTGTGTCACATAACTGAGACTCCCAATCTTTCATGTGACGTGTAGAATTCATTTGTACACAGCATAAGAAATTACGACGATATAATTTATAATCTTACATTATATTTTCAGATTAAGGTTAGACTAAGGTTTAATGTCCTCAGTTCTATTCTTGCTTACAGTAACAATTCCAGAGTGCCCAGTCAAGCTACACGGACGTCTCCCCCTGAACTTCATTTGATAGATAGCGTATGAGAATTAAGGGTATACTAGATGATTAATAGAAAGACATACTGGGCAAGATGACATCTTTTTTCATTGGATATGTTTCTAAATTATATTGACTCATTTTACGAACAAATACAATTGACGATAGAAATTAACAAGACAACACCTTGAATTACATTTATTTCCAGAGAAGAAAGTTTAAAATTTCAGATATTTAGAAAGAATACCTTTAGAGGTACTCTTTCTAATCCATGGAGGATCTAGATAGGCATACAACATGAAGTTAAGCCCTTTCCGTTCTATAATACTGGGAGTTCTAACCACACCGTGGTCTGCAGTACTTTTCAAACAAAATTACATATCATAAAAAATATAGCCATCAACAATAGGTACGAGACTGACCTAATAGATAAATTAACAATCAAAAGATCTGAAGAGACAATTGGTAAAGAAATTGTATTTGGGTGATACCTGAACATTGAACCAAGCTAAACATAATAATGACTTCTGTTATATTCCTAATGGACAGACTACACTAAAAAGATGCGGAGGATTCCATGTCTAAGTCAACAAACGAAATCTACAGTCACTTTTAGTGAACAACAAAGAACTCCAAATATCCTTCAGTGGAGTACATCAGATTTACTGTAGTTACTGTAGTAACTGTGGTGTCATCTGGCTCGGTAAACTGGCCATTCCATTAAAAAACGGGTAATTAAACAAGATAAATCAATAATAAAAAAGTAAAATAAAGATAGTAGGTAAAGTAGAATCATATATTAGACTCAGATAATAGCATTATTAAACAGAAGAAAGAAATGTAAAGTCTTAAACCTACCAGTGATAATAGAGATTGGAAAACATTATTAATGAACACTTAGATTTTTCAATGTCACCATTAATTCAGTCCATAATTTAAATACCAATTTGGTAATTTTACAAAGTTATATATTACACATTATTTAAGTATATATTACATTGTTTTAGATTTTATATGCATATTTTTACTTGTAAGTTATAAAGGCTTATTGTAAGTTATCCATTAACTGTACTTTGATTCATTCTCATTGTAACAGGGCAGTTTTAATCTTTGTTCACCTGGAGTTTTTCTGATCACCCCAAAAATCATTACTGCACCACCCCCACCCCTGTCTTTATAACATTCTCTTGTCTCATACCTGTCGTTCCCTCCGTTCAAAGTAATATCTGAAGTTGCCAGGTGGAGTAATTGGCAGGACTATGAAACGCAAACAAATGTTTATTTATTAGACTAAAATATTACTAACATGTACTACCAAGTGCGAAGCGACCAAATGATCGATGTAGTTAATGTAGTTATCCTCCCTGCCTGTTGGAACGCATTTACGTAAGGAAGAGGATATCTAAAGATAAGATGTGTTTTACAACGATAAATATACAGAGATTTAAGATATGAGATTTAAAGAGATCATTCTTAAATGATGAAAGTGATGGTGATGATGAATCAATAAGATGGAGTCATGGTATGTTTTACTGTACATACGTGTTTCTAGTAGCAGTCCCTGTATAAGCACTTTTTTGATTTACTACATCTTGAGTAACGATAACATGCTAACCTAATAACGTTACATAAAGGGAATTAAATAAATTAGCTAAACATTGTGCATTTACTGCCATCGTTGAAACTGTTTGATAGCAGTTAATGATTACAACTTTACACACGTTCATTGAATTTAAATACCAGATAAGCTTTTACAAGTACTATGTAAGAGAAATAATTTATCGATCTATTGTAGTATTCCAATCAGCACCGTTAATGGCGCGAGCCGTTGTTGTTTTACGTGTGCATCCAATTAACTTAATTACTTCACAGATTGAAAACCCACCCCATTGGAAATAGCCCTGTTCCCAATGCCATGATTGTAATAATTAATCAATAAGATTAATAGTCAGGAACTTCGTAGTTCTAATTTAATTAACCATTTTTTACTATTTTATATGTCCTTCGATGAAAATGTTATATTATTTTCTGGAACATTATGTTACATCGAGCATTATTTTCATTATATTTTTTCAAGATCATTTTTATAAAATTAATTTTACTTTAACAGAAACATTACACTGTTACTTAATAACTAATTGAATCGTACATAATTATTTAATGTCTACATCAAATCTATTACTTAATCTATAATGATCGTTTAAAATTAATCCTGCAAGGCATTATTAAATTTAGTGCCGGCTCAAAATGAATCACGCTGAAGGGTAGCAGTCTTCTATGTCGCTGTTATATAACAGCCGACCACTGCCTAACAGCCCGGTTATTAATCATTTTGAGCGCATTATTATTGTATGATAATAATAAAAATAATTAACCTATTAATATTCACGACGTTGGAGATTTATGATTTTTTTAAATTTTTATCTGTCACTGATGTTGTTTACTAAAGCCACAGAACTGAATGAGAACAAAAATAGTCAGTAGACGTGATCCTATTATATAGTTTCTTACAGTTTGTTAAGTTTACAAGGTTTCAAATACATTTACAATTTTTTATTTGTTTTCAGAAACTAATATTCTTGACATACGTTTTATACATTATAATTACTACACAGATATCACGATGTTTTCATTTTTTACGTTTATTAATATATTATATTTATTTATACATTGACTGGGACCTACGTAAGTAGCGTTTTGACCATTTAAATTTATATCTGGACTTTCGTATAACCATACATCTCATATTTCTTGTCTCTTAGTGGCGTAGAAATTATAGGTAAAAAATACTATATTAATAAAATCTAAATTTTATGTATCCAACGCAAAACTAACAAAATGACAAAACGTAGTATAATAACTTGTAATAATTAAAATTAACGTAGTTTTGCCAGAGTTATGTTTTCCACTTTTAATCTTGTTAGAGGCGATTTTAGTAATAAAATATTCTACTCAGAGTGCAATGATTGTAAACATCTTCCTCTTCCTTATATGGATTACACATAATTGTTTACTATTACTCATGTAATACAATACATAAAATGTTCTTACAGGCAATCACTTTTTTTTATAATTTCTCAACACATGAACATGCGCAAAACACAATTTAAATGTAGGCCTACATCACATTCAAAATTTGAACGATGCATAAATCGTTTATTTTTGAATATTAATGGAAAGGAAAATAGTAAGCCATCGCTATCATTAATAAATGGTTTGAAGTAGGGTCAGTTAGCTTAAATAAGGGTAGCCAAAGTGATAATAATTAAAGCTTTACTATAATAGCTTATAAACTGTATCGTTTTGTTTTGTTTGTTAAACTATAAATTAATGTTTTGCTCAACGTAAAATGTAAATATAAACTGTAACATAAGATAAAGTAAAATAAAAGCAACAGCAACACGTTATTTTCCGTTAGTTTGGTGTTGTAGTGTGTATTTGACTTCCACGCAACGTAATGGTTTCCTGTAAATGGTAAACGTAACATAATGGTGGCATTGTTGCCTGTAAATGGTAAACTCGTGTCTATGTGACTTTATATTGTGACACTTACTGTCTTTATTGAAAGTTACTGTTTATACCATTACAGTAGTAACGTACGCCATAAGAACCCGACACGAACTATTGGTATGAAAACAACGTTTTTAACACAAATTAGTAAACATACGCAAAGTAGCAGAATCGTGTTATAATCATATAAACCACTTGAATACTGACGTCGAACAACAAAGGGTTTTATTTTAATTTAATAATAAACCTGGACATATTAATTTTTTTAATTTATATATCTATGAAGTGTATTATTGTTTGTTTGCTAACAGTTTCCTGTCAAAGTATCAGGAACTCTTAGGAACTCTTTCACAAATGACTATATATTAAAACATTTAAATTTTCTACTACTCAGGAGAATACAAAATTATTCAACCATAATAAAATTGAATGCATCCAATTACATGTAGGAATGTAAGTAAAATTTATAAATTTAAATCGTAATTGGAAACCAAGGGTTGGAACATGAACAAATATAATTTTAAATTTGTAATATATGATTAAGTTGAAACCTTACTAGTACTGCCAACCATAATAATTTCGTCATAAAACATTACTGAAATTTTCCCTTTTCATCAGTTCAAACTGAACTATTCAATCCAGTGACTGGAATTATTTCTCTTGACTGTATGAGGTTTATCCAACTTAACAACTTAATATTTCCTTGAAGAGATCGCCTTTTTCAAGGGATTAAGATTGTTTATAGTTCCTTGCAAATTTTTTAAATAGTTTAAATTTAAACTGTTAAATTTAATTAGTTTAAATTTAGTCTTAAAAACTAATAACTATGATTCAAATTCTACAGATAAAATCAAATAATTGATTTTATATAATTAAAAAAATTATTATTCTTTTGTTTATAATTTACACAGGCTTAATTATTTTGGAGAGATATTAAAGAATTTTAATTCAAATTACTACGAACGAATTAATGATAATCTACTGTTGTAATACAGCATCAGAGATTTAGCTGAGAAAATACAATGGTTCCAAAAATTTCTTTTACCTTAACATTCTGATTATACTTTACTATAATTTGTTTATGATTACGAAAGAACATGTAAGATATAGATAGGTAAATACAAAATTATATTACCAAATCGTTAAAATTTATTTTAAACATGATAATTAATTTCGTCTGAATTATACCTGGATTTTCTGTATTAACGATCGTCTGACTGAACTATTTTGGCAGTCATTACCTATTAGTAATTCAAACCGAAATTAATACATTAATACATTTATCTGTACTCTTTTACATGTATAGGTTATTGTTTTTTATCATAAAATTAACATAAAATTTTCCAATGTGTTCAATTATATGGTGTGCGTATTGAGTATTTCAAAAGTACACTACTGATCAAGTGAATTTCTATAACGGATAACATATTAGGTTATGCAGTACTCAACTCAACTAACTGAGTAACCTGTAGGCCTGTAGATACACTGTATCCGACATTAACTTACTTTGCAAACTCACCTGTGATCATAGTGCTCTGTGTAATCGACAAAACGCAATAACGTGCTAATGAAAGTTACTTGGGCCATCTACAGTATTATTCGTCTGTTTTGGTAGACGAGTCCCTGCTGTGTGTACGTGTATACTCGTTCATAATGTTTCCTGCCTCTATTAAAGGCCGTCCAACACCCTGTATTATGTTACTGCCGGCCTGTCCAGTGTAATTTGGTTTGACCTATATACTGCGTGTCGTGTTAACGAAGTGAAATGGCCCGAAATGTGTTTAGCTATTTTATAATTTATTCTCAAAATTACTTGAAACATCGTTATTCGTTAAACTGATTTCAGAATTAATAGAAAGTAAATTCAATAATATTAAATAACGAAAGGAAATTAATAGCCAAAATACACTATTTAGTATATAATTCCTAAATCGCTCTTCGTGGTATGGGATTAAATAATTGTTGCGAAGTACAGAGCAACGTTGACCAATGAATGCATTAATGTGTCTAAATAGCTGTTAAAATATAAACACGTACTCGTGGACATAATTGGTGAGCGGAGGCCATGAACTATGAATGTGGGTTGCAGAGTCCGGTTAATGTAGTCGGCAATAAGGACAGCCATTTTGTAGGAAATACATCATACATTGTTATCGCTGCGTCAGATAGTGGAGCCAAGCACAAATCATCCTGCTGCCGCGCGCCCATCTAACACAATATGTTTGCAACTCTATCTGGCTTGGCTGCATTACACACTGCCTTTTGCTGTAAAAAATTATTTATGACATTACATGCTAAGCACGATATAAACCTCGTTTTAGCTTAGAATTTTAAAGCCGGTTGCAAGCTAAAATACAAAAAAAAAGTTTTTCAACTATTTATTTTATTATAGATAGTTTTAAATATATTTTATAACAAGTAATGTATTAAGTGCTCTAAATTACATGTTTACGTGACCAAAAGTATATGTATTCATTGTGTTAACAAATGTTTCCTTAATATTATTTCTTGTTTATGTTAAAAAGATTTTACGCCGAAGAAATATGTCATACAGTTTACGCGGGTCATAAACGTTCCCCACACGTGGTTGGTAGTCACTTTGTTATTTAAAGGATTTCATTGATGGCGTGTATTTTCAGGCTGTCAGAACATCATGTAACACTGCTGTACGTATAAAGTATTAACACGGCGTTATAACGTTAACTTCTATCTTCTGAAAATTTTCAATTTGTTTGTGTACCACAGTGAAAATTAAAATGAACGTGTAGGACATAGGCTACTCATACTTGTAATCAGTGCACATATTTCCTAACAGATTCTTGAAATGGCTCGGTTGCTGACGTTTTCTCACGTGTCATGCCTATGATTACGAGGGACATTACTGAGCGAAGAACATTACCAATATTACAGCGTCTTACTTTATAGCATTGAGCATGCACACTACACAGGACATATACTTGTCTGCTACAATTTTTGTACTATAATTATGGTTAGTTTGATTTTGTACTAATACTTTTAAGAGAAAAACATTTTGAAATATAAAATGTCTTTAAAAATACAGTGGTCGTCGTTTATTGTAAACACGAATAATGTTATATAACGGTTAATATTATCACTTTCTCAGAGTCGTGAACGGGTGTATTTAATTCACCTAAAAATATGCCTTTTATTAGAATCACAGCTTCAGCTAATGTTATCATTTTGCGCTTTTGTAAACTACATTTCAGTTTGTTAGTACAGTATGTACGATAAGTTTAAAAAAACACCATCATGGCGCCTACTCTCTACACAATTTACATTCAGCCGTTATCTCAGAATCCGCTCTACGTGTTGGAAAAGGCTCTGTCACTCTGTCTTTACCTATAAAGTGTGTATCACTTTTCACGGTTGGGATATGCGAATTTCTGTTGAAGTTTTAACTGAATCGACTTATTCGTCTTCCATTTCCTGTTAATGAACTGTGAAATTTACTGCCCACGACTCAGTACACCTACTCATTACAAAGGTATGATGTCTGCCTTTTAACGGTCTAAACAAACGTGCTGCGGCAGTTCTTTTAAGCGAGGCGGGTTCGTAACATAAAAGAAGGAGCAACTATGGAAAAAGGATTAGAATAAAATTTCTAGTCTTCGGACATGACAAGAGAAGATTACAATGATTTGATGGCAGTAGATGAAGATGTTACCATAGCAGCAACTCATTGAGGAATACATCTGTGAGGCAATCGCTTTTACATCTAAAACAACGAAAGCAGAAGCGTGTGACGTCAGTGGCGATCTCTGTGAATAAATTCTACGCGTATGAACAAATAAAGAAGTATGGTAAGCTTTAAAGAACAATCTACGTAGATATCGATTTCAAAAGTGTGGAGATTGTTTTTGAGGATAACAATATACCTATGACCTTCATAAATCAAGAACGTAGTTGCTAGCTATTCGTAGACAATGTAAATTGTATTTTACGTGCATCCAACTGCACAAACACTAAGTAACCAGTTTTAAATAAAGGATGTCGGTGTGCTCGAAATACGGCACTTGAAGAACACGAAATACCTTACACTCGCAATAGCATTTCTTATTAGCGCTTTACAGAATGCTTTTTTCTTCATGCAATAGGTGTAACTATTAAGCTTTCTCGTTTCTTCTTTCAAGTGTAGGTTTCTGTTTTCTCTATATGATCTCATTTAAAGTTTAGGATTTGACTAAGGGATGGTTAGTGTTAATATATGTGCATGAACATACGTAGCCTATATATATTATGATTAGATACTCGGAAAGACATCAATAGCTTTTGTTGCGTACTGTGTAAATTTAATTATATTAATTTTCCAAAATGGGGTATTCGTAACATTTAATTATATTAATTTTCCAAAATGGGGTATTCGTAACATTTAATTATATTAATTTTCCAAAATGGGGTATGCGTAACATTTAATTATATTAATTTTCCAAAATGGGGTATTCGTAACATTTAATTATATTAATTTTCCAAAATGGGGTATTCGTAACATTTAATTATATTAATTTTCCAAAATGGGGTATGCGTAACATTTAATTATATTAATTTTCCAAAATGGGGTATGCGTAACATTTAATTATATTAATTTTCCAAAATGGGGTATTCGTAACATTTAATTATATTAATTTTCCAAAATGGGGTATGCGTAACATTTAATTATATTAATTTTCCAAAATGGGGTATTCGTAACATTTAATTATATTAATTTTCCAAAATGGGGTATTCGTAACATTTAATTATATTAATTTTCCAAAATGGGGTATGCGTAACATTTAATTATATTAATTTTCCAAAATGGGGTATTCGTAACATTTAATTCATTAAAAAAACTGAAATCCCTCAGTTTAGTTTTCGTCTATTTTGTTCTAGTAGTCTTCTCCACAAGGTACCATCAGCTCCTGGGATACGTTTCTTCACCACAAACGTATGACGATGAACAGTGGTTGGTATTTCTGAATTGTTATTATCTGTCAACCGACCATAATATATTTACATATTTATAACGCGTGTGGAGCGAAACATTTTCTTCCAGACCTATCAGATCAGACTCATAATGCAGCCCGCACACGCATCCCTGTATCAGTGGCCTCTACCTCCGTTTAGCGGCTAGCATCTGGCATGGGAGTGTAATATGTTAGTCTCGTTTGCCTTCGATATAAAGCCTTTAAACGAAGTAGGAGAGCTGAAATAGAATTACGAATATTAGAAATACAGCTAAAAAATCTTCATGGTCTTGCCATATGTCTTAAAATCTGTCTGGTTAGCCAAGACAAACGCCTTTTTAGGAGTTGAGCTTCCTTCAGAGCGCGCAGAAATAAGAAAATAATTCTAATTGTATATAGTTTCAGTATGGTGTTGTATGTGGAGTTTATGGGTATAGGCTATTGTATTACTGTGTGTGTGTGTGTGTGAGAGAGAGAGAGAGTGAGAGGGGGGAGAGGAGAGAGAGTTTGTTTATTACTCTCTTGGTAAAAAGTTCTTGTACCAAAGAAATGTTTTGTTGTTGTCAAAGAGGAGATGAAATTATTGTCACTAATAACGTTTTGTGGCAAATGCTAAGTAGAAGACAATGTCTATAGAAGACAACATACTTTATATCTGGTTAGTTTCGTAAATAAAACGAGATTATTATTTATATCTAATTCCATTAGCTGTTGCAAAAAGTATATAAATGTTTAAGAGTACACAAAAGTATAACTTTTTTTTATTTTAAAGATTTGTCATATTGTCAATAGGTATAAAAGGCCTTGAAAAACATGAGTGTTTTTGAACCATGTAGTCTGAATTAGTATAACAAATAATGTAAAATTTGTACAGGCAAGAAAAAGATTACATAAGTACATTAGCTGCAGTATTCTTAACTACTCAACACAGAATAATCACTTGAATTTATCTCGGGCTCACATCAGATGTTGAGTCACTTAAAGCTGAAATGTAATAACACTTTCAGATCTCTAAGCCTGCATTAGCAATGACAATGCAATATCATCCAGTACCACGTAATTAGAGGCGGATTACATTGTGGCACGTACTGTCATACACTCCCGAATACAACAGCAAATATGTAATTGAATGTTCTCTTTCTTTGTTCCCATGTTTTTGTTCTATATATTAGAAGACATCTTAATATAACTATTATAAACTTAAATTTCAGTATTGAATTTAACAAAACTATGATTTTAGTCAGTACTTAAAAGCCAGTAGGTCTATTCAAAATCAAAAAAGTCTAATGAGTGTATCGAATTATTTTAAATTGTACTAAGTATCAACGTTAATCTTATTACTATAATTAATTAATCATTGCAATTTTCAATTGTTTTTTTTATAAATTTTTTATGGCCATGTAAACGTTAAATTTTAATGACTATAATTTAATAATTTTTAAAAGCTCATATTACAACTAATCATTTTCCAGTATAAAGAACTAAACCATTTTCGCTGGCAGAACCCACAAGAAAATTAGGGATTACGCCAGCTAACTACTTTTGCCTCTGAAAACAATAATTTTTCTCTTAATTAATTCAGAAGCAGTATAAAAACTGCTTTCTTAGAACGAATATAAGCATTTGACATCCGATCGACGAAAAGTATTGATAAGTACTGAATATAAAATGTTATGTCAAGAAAATATTGCAATTTTGTGCCCAGCAGACTACATGGTTTCAGAAGTAGTGTAGACGGAAACATAACCTCTTGTTTATGAAGAACGTTATACATTAGAAAAAGAATCTTACTTGGAAACACTTCATTTTGAACTGAAGTACTTGTTACTATATTACAACAAATTGTCAAATCTCAGTAATATAATGAGTCAAATAATTAGTATCCATAGTGAGAATACTAATTTCTTTTGTAATGGAAATTATTAAAATATTAACAGAACACAAAACCAGCCAATCAGAAAGAAAAAGTTGTATGAGAGGCTCACAAGGCACCCTGCCATAAAGTATTTAATGACAGGCTTTCAGCCCGACGATTGGCTGGTAGTTGATTTATTACCATACCGTGACACTTAGGAAATTTTAAGTAGAAGTGGTGTTCACGGGACATCTCTAGCCTTAATCACAGTACTGTGGTCCTAACGTATATCATCTCACGTTAGCGTTTACTCGTTTCCACTAAAGATGGCAGTCGATGGCACTGCCGAAACGTCTGGTTTCGTTATAAACTTTGGACCACGGCCAAACAGCCCGGGAAGTAATTTTAATCAAAATGACACTGGCCGTGTAAGCCTTCGTACCACATTACAGATAAACATATTTTTACATGGTAACAACTAAGATGAAAGTCAGTTCTCTGAGAGCCATGATTGAGAGATGAGCAATGTTTCAGGTGAATCCTCTTTTCTCATCATACTAAAGGAGAAGAGACGATAACAAATACCGACCGGTGCTAATTTTTCAGTTGTTTTGTTTTGTTTAGTTGTTGGGAATTGTGAGGAGCCTGAGTAGCCAGTCAATGTCAGAAACTACTCATTTCTAATTTTCAAAATTTCGACAAGAATAAAGTGACTGAGGTGTTAAACACTAAACAATAAAAAAAAACAAAGAAAAGTGTAAACAAAAATACATGAATATACGGCTACAATGTGAGTCTACGAATATGAGTGAGTGTTTCTGCGAGTTGGCTACTTGTACGTGTTCGACTGCACCAAGCGCATGTTGTTAGTTTTTATACTGAACTATTTAATAGAAGAAAACATTAATTTAGGAATTGAAAATATAAGTTTGTATTCTTTTACTCCGTGCACATTACAGTGTAACCTGAAACAGATTGTCAGGTACCAGATTCATATTATTGGAAATGTTATTATCTAATGTTATTTAGAATGCAGAAGTTACTGTGTAAAACATACGGGCTTATAGAAAAATATGTTCTGGCGTAGAATTTGAATGTCTGTGAGATATCAGTAATAGTATTAACTTCAAACAAGTCACTAAATATTGTGCTGTCAAAGTGACTATCCCACGGCTTCATATTAAGCGTATCTAACATAGCGTCACATTATCTGGAAGAAAACATTAAGTCGAAATAAAAAATAGTATGTTTTTCCACTCAGTGCAAAAAACGATCGCTTATTTGAGTGTATGTGCGTTTCTGTGTGTGTTCGGGCTCGATTTATGTGAATTCGGTGCAAATCCACATGATGACAATCCACAAATGAGTGAAAACAGACATGTATGAATAATAAAAAAGTAACAGTATTTTTCATTCACAAATTTTGGGAAAATGAATTTGTAATTTTAAGAAACAATAAAAATTTGCAATAAAACGATGGAAAATAATAAAAATTGAAACGCTTAGAGAATAAATAAAATATGGTTTGCGTAAGAGATGAAAAAACCAACGAACTGTCGTCAAAGGCTCCTAAAAACAATCACTATGCAAGCTTTTACAAGATACAGCGTTAAGGAAATGGGATATCAGTCGCTTGCGTACATATAACATTTAACGTGATCACACCAGTCTGGATACCAATAAATTTTATCCCATAAATGCATTACCAGTCACGTTATTTTTGTGGTGTTAATAACTCTGCAAACATTTGTGTATTTTTAGTGAACACAGTTTTTAAAAAGATTGTACAAACGATCTCTTCTTGAGGATTATCCGTACGCTGACATTGCTCGTCAATGCTACTTTCGCAATAAGCCCATTTCTCCGATCCTCTTTTTCCGCACTCTTTCCCAAAGGCGTATTTTCGGAGGGGGGCGAACAGAACACCCCCCTCAGATGATCGAAGAAAGTTGACGAGGAATTTTGTTAATCTCATAATTTTTAGACTTTTTTATTATTTTTTCAACTGAATAATATACAAGTAACTTTTTTAAAAATATACAAAAAAGTTTATTACACAGCATTTGCGTATACGTTTCACATATACAAGAATGGTAAATGAATTCAGTAAATAAGTATCTAATAAACAAGATTCAATAATGCGTATTTTTATCGTGTCATTACCGTTTACATTAATGAGAAGGGGCTAAAAATTACTATTTCAGAATTTTTTACGTTGTGCGTAATGTAGGTAACTCCTAATAGACAATATTATAGGCGCTATGATCATTGTGGTTATTATATAGTTGCTAAGATTGGTTACAGCAGTTTGTATACAAGAATGTCAGTCTAACGCATAAAATTAATATATGAGTACAGTTGCAGGTATAATTTTTTAAGTCACGAAAGTTTTTAAGTTTTCTGTGGAAAACAGTCATATATACTACAGTGCTTTCATATATCATTTCATATTCATTTCATTTCATATTTCAGGACCCATTTATAACATTTTGTTATTTATTTTTATTTCTGTACTACGGAATAATACTGCTATCATCATAAATAAATTATTGTCTTCATATAAATTGACAATAATGTCTACATAAACTTATTAATTCCTAATGTAAGTACTAGTTTGTGATGACCTATAGGGAAATAAGATGCAATACAACCAATAAGTGTATCAGTTGATAGGTTCAAGAAAATAATGTGAACAGGTTGCAGATTATGTCTATATCTTAGTAATCTTAGATAAACTGCAAGTTTCCCTTGCTCCTTGTAAGATTGATAATTCTCACCATTGTGTCTACTTGTCATAATTTACCTGATAGCTTCTTTTCACTAGATATCGCACAACCTCATGGCCAGCCGCAAGTTGTAGCCACATTATTACCCGTAGAATATCATTGTCTCTTTAGAGTTGTTTTAGAAATCTAGGAACTTCCATATCGATGCGTAGTGAGTTACTAGCAACTTTGGAACCTTTGAGTACATAGCACTCGAAGGTTTTCGTAGTCTGTTGTGCTCTGTTGGCGATTAAATCGTAGACATTCCAGACAGTAGGTGGAAACATTGTGGCTAAGATCGTTTCTTGTTCTCTGTAGTGTTCGACTGTTTGCTGTTCAGTGTAACTCGCTGTCGGTTCCACTCCATCATTGATGTCTACTTCAGTACTGTTAATACCTTGCTCCTCACCTTCTGGAGGACCGTCTTTACTGTGCACTTGACTTTTTAGACATTTTATATATTCAGACAGTTTATTCATTGGACTTTTTTACAGCTGAAAATTTTGGTAAATAGAATTGAACATTTTGGTAATTGAAGTTAAAAGTTAAACCTACCGTTCCAAAACGTCTTACGAGATGCAATACTAAAGTATACAGAACTTATACGACACATTACTCTATAACCTTTAAACCTAACTTTCGATGGTACGCGGACATCATTAGAAGGATAGACAATAACCATCGTAAAATTATCACACAACGTTACAAGCACTAAACAGTCTATGATGGTCTTGAGGCGTATGTATCACAGTAAATTAAATACAAACTTAAG
Organism: Magicicada septendecula; assembly: GCA_034769895.1. NCBI lineage: Eukaryota > Metazoa > Arthropoda > Insecta > Hemiptera > Cicadidae > Magicicada > Magicicada septendecula. Next base: position 1,024,749,648 of record CM068367.1, read on the forward strand.
CCTACTCGAGATTCGTTGACTAACAAGCGCGAACCGTCAGAATACAATAATAATAAACCACCACTCCCAACAAAGTTATACACACCTAAGAAAAGTATATGAAAAAGAACAGCTACTTACCATCCAAGTCCGCTGGACAGAACTGGGAAACAGCACAGCACGAGGACAACGATCATGATCATTTAAATGTGAACCCGGTGGTACAGTCGCGTGATAAAGCAATGTGACCCCACTTGCAAAGTCCCCATGCAGGAGTACAGAATCGTGGATAAACTTCAAGGCGGCTCGGTAGCCGGAGAACTCTATTCTCACAAGGGTTAACAGACGGAGGAATCTACTACAATGTCTACCTTAATTTAATATATTACATTATATATTATATATTAGTATATCACTACATTAATTATGATGATAAGTAGAAATGAACATAGAAGTGAAAAGTATTACAATGAGACATTATTAAGTGGACTGTAATTATTGTTACATGTAGTCGGTCCAGCAACTGCGAACTATACACGTAGTGTGACGGTTAGCGTTAATGCACCTACTAGATGTTAGTGTGCGAGTGTTAATGTTAATGTAGCTCTAAAAGCTCAAAGCTACAACATTAAAACAACATAGATGGACTCATACACAGCACTTTTTAGTTTTAGATTTCGGTAATTTGAATGGATTTTAGCTGAACCTATTACTTCATCTTGTTGTAATATTTTAATTTACAACTTTTGAAATATTTTGATTTACTCACAATTTTTCTTTTTTTTTCAGAATTGAAATGACAGAATAATGAATACTGTTTGGGTGTACTGACCGGTAAACGTTGGAAATTGTCAAAAATGTATATACATGGGGAGTATTACTCTCGATGAAAGCGAAGCTCTTAGCAATGACATATTTTACCACTTAACAAATGGGTATTTACAGCAAGCCATATTATAATTCTGTAATATCATAAAATACATTAAACCCCTCCCGCCTTTTGTAAATTATGTGTGACTAGTAAAATACCTCAGTGAGTCTCATTATAGGAAAGTTAATAATTTGTAACATCGAAAATGATGTAACCTATAGTACTGTTCCACCGTTTAACTAAAAGTGAGTTATGTACATGAAATAGTCTGCTTAATATCACCTAAAAAATATTTGAATTTACTTAAGAAGCGATAAATACATGGGAGCGGTCGTGGCGTAGTGGCTAGCGTGTGGCGCTGCTACGCTGTCGGCGCGGGTTCAATTCCCGCCGGGGGCCATCTGATTTAGATACGACCGTTCCCCCTCGCAAGGCAATGGCAAACCAGCGAGAGGTATCCTGCTTAGTATAAATCTTCCCCAACTATGCCGTTCGGATCCGGCGTTAAACTGTAGGTCCCATATACCTGTGAGAGAATCAGTACCACACGCACCACGGGTATATGCGGGGAGGGTACAAACCAGTCGAAGACTGAAGGACTACAATTCAAATACATGTTACGGACTCAAAGACACCAAATTGAAATTATGAGGTATTATCAAACAGCATTCTGATAACCAGACTTCGAGGGAATGTTACAAGTTGGTGTATGTTATTATTAATTGAACGTCTGTTAATTAAATCATATTTTATATTAATAGTAAATTAATAAAACACATTTTAATCGTCCCTTACAGTAAACTGTTTATTAAGATATTAATTTTATTACCTAATTGTGAAGGAAGAAAATAATTTCAGAAGATCAAGAGTACATAACGTACTCAATTCAATCCACGTATATAAAGTTGAGAGTCACACATTGTCAACCTCAGTTTCCATCTTCCAATTACAAAACGTCAGTATGGATCTTCGCTGATAATTTTAAAGTAGAAACAGTAATTTAAATATTTATCTGAGTTGTAAAAATAAGGTTGCTGTTCAATTAATTTAAATGACAATAACACACTTATACGTTTTCTTCAATAAATTTTAATTAGATAGTGACTAAGGTTAAATGCATTAGTTCTTTCAATTACCTAATTTTTGGTTCATAATATTGTTTGCCTTTCCATTAAACAAGTGAGTGACTAGATATTATGAAACGGATTGAATATAGCTTAATGATTAATTCCATTCATATTTGCTTAAATTATATCTGATAATGATAGTTAAATACTATTGAAACAGTGTAACATTAAAAAAATATATTCTTGTACGAAAAAAATTAATTATTGTTAATAATAATATTTAATGATTTAACATTAGAGAAATATCCCTGTCTTGTTTTTTGTTAGTTTCCGAAATACTGACATTTCTCAATGTACGCTTCCAGACAATAACTTACGTATTTGTATTCCACGACTTTTTGTTATAGATGTATTAACAACATTTCTTCAAAACAATGTTGTATTACTCCCCTTTTATTATACGCTTATATTAATTATGTTTAGGTTTTGTACAGTGGACTGTATGATAAGTCCATAATATGTAAATTAATATGATTTGGAATGTAGTGTTTAATAAAATTACATAAGATTTTCTACTGGAGTAATAATTTAATATAATTAATTTTGAAATATTAATGATCGATTGTCGGCGTATTTAATTATTCGTAGACACACTTCATTTTTTGTGTCTCCTTGAAATATTCTTTATGACAGTCGTGACTTTGTACGTTATATAGAAGTAAGCCTCATTTTCCATTAATTAAAATAACAAACCTTGTAAAAACAACTGATTACGGGTGCGTTTAGATTAAAAAATTTTAATTTCTTGGTTATGCATCTTGTGCAAACGAATATCCGCTAGCTAAATAATACTTTTGCTTTTTTTAATGTTTACCAGAGCCAGTTTGGGGAGAGTAACCAATCGCATTTCGTGTTGATCCTAATGTCGTGTATTGTGTGCTTGCATGCGAACCGGTCCAAACAGGTAATTTTAGAAGTCCACTAAACCGTATTGTTTACCTGTATTTAGTTTATATCTACAGTGGCACATCTGTCAGTTTCGATTATCTGTAACTAATTGCATTATATAGTCATCAGATAAACAATGACGCTGTGCAAACTATCATGCTACCAGTATAATGCACCAACTGAAACAGACAATTATGATTTACTTCTGTCGCACTGGTCTGTTACAATTAAATCACGTGTTACGTACCGTTGGCTTACTATCATAATCTCATAGCGCATGATTGTACCAAATAGTGATTCTCACTACATGAAAACTGGAATATTACTAAACAATTTTAGGTTATTTTTTTAACAAGACATAACCATGTTAGTGACAACTCTAAACAATCATTAAAATAACGCTTGCGAACATTTTTATAATACATTTCATAAGACCATTCACAGTTTGCTTAAAAACCTTTCTTCAAAAAGTTGTGTCGCCTAATTATTAAATATTCGTCATTAAACAGAAATCGGAATGGATTTGTACAGGACTGTACACATGTGCTTGTAATATTATTTCTGAAGTGTATGTGATCTGCACACCTATCATTCTGGTAAACATGTTTTATAGAATAACAGTGTTTTTTTATGGTACAGAAAATGAAGTAAAACTATTATAATGAAGTCAAAATATTATAAATCGAAAGGTTAAAAAGTTGAAAATGTAAGTAGTTATTATTAAATTACATTATAATAGTATTTAATATAAAATAGTGAAAACCTAAAGTTTGTAACAGTGTAAAGAATTCTAATAATATGAATGTACATTAAATACTATGATTGGAAATAACGTCATTATACATATATGTAAACTCATCCAACAAATATAAACAAATTGATAAGTTTTAGTAAGTGATGTTTAATTACTCATACTTATTAATTTATAAATTTATACAAAAAGTGCAGGAAATTTATAATCTCTGCCGTGAGACAGTTTAATTTTTACTGTACTTTGTACTTTATTTTAAGTTATAAAACCTAATTTTTCTAGACAAAAAATAATTTCAATAATATAAACTAACTTTAATTTGTGAAAGTTTTTAAGTTTGTTAATCTTTTCATACAATATGTTTGAAGCGAAGTCTTCCCCTTTCCTCCTAATATCGGTACTAATAAGATATGGCTGCCACTAATCAGCTTGTTCCTTTCTCACAAGTACAGTAGATAAACAGTTTTTCATAGGCATGTCTCTACGTAGAATATGTTTGTAATTATAAACTACATACATTTAAAAAAACAGGCACAAAAACATTTTTTTCAATGCGTTCACAATGACTTTTATTGTAAATTATTATAATAAACATCACTTGTGTGTGTGTGTGTGTGTGTGTGTGTGTGTGTGTGCACGCATTAAAATGTGTTATTAAAATGTGATTTTGAATGTAAACATTGTTTGCATGGGTTATTACTCGTGTTTTCGATGGAGAACTAGATACTTTAATCTTAAAATGCATTCAATTGAATACTACTACTACTACTACTACTATTACTACTGCTATTATTATTATTATTATTATTATTATTATTATTATTATTGTCACTGTTATTATCAATATTGCTACCAATCTTAACGTGAGGTATGTTGATTTATTCTACTATATGGATTCAGCATTATGTTCTTCTGTTTAACGTATTATAAAATTGTGGTTAATAATTCTACAGATTTCATTTCTTATCTGGATGGATGACCAAACGCCAACTTGCTAACTGAGGACTCCACACTCGTAAGGGTTGACAGATGTAAAGGTTTATTCATTTTTACAATAGGTATATTCATTGTGGTAAATATCTGGTTTTCAAAAATAAAATATAAGCTACTTTTTTTGAAATTAACAACTTGACATGTGTATAAATAACGTGAAAAGTAGACATTTTTATAATCACTTGTATTTATGAAACTACATTGTAAATAAGTCATTGTTATTATAGAAATACAAGTTTTTGTTGCAAGGGAGTTACGGTTTCATTGCTGAAACGAAAGAAGGTGACTATAACCACATTGTCATTTCAGCATTTAAAACATTTTTGATTAATATAGCCTATTCGTAGTTTAAATTAACGACAGTATTCACCACTGGTGACTAACGACAATTATCTTTGCAGCTGGTCTATATTGAAACTCAAAATATACTGAATATATAGTGGTTCTCTAAGTGGTTGTTACTAAACCTACGTTTTTCTGTGTTCATCACAACACCTGCAAGGACCTATTCTTGCACAAATATTTCTGTACTTGAAAGGTGACAATTTCGTGACTAAAAGTACAAAACGAAAGCTAAAAGTCATGTGTAATACTTAAATCATATCTCGTGAATTCGTCAAAACGACGCAGAAAATCGTCCACAGTGACAGACAGGCCACACATTTGTTCATCATCCCTTCATTCAATCGTTCGCTCCCCCTTCAATAAAATTTCGACAGTATCGCCGTGCTGGTGGTTTCTCTCGTATCCATCATATCGCCGTGCGAAACGTCTTTTGAAGGATGCACAACGGCTATTACCTTCAAAAACGAGTCTGGTAGTTCAGTCTTAAGTCTGCATAAACGGGGTTTTTAGTTTTATACTATTGATTTCTTTGGTACATCTTACAATTCAGTTATCAGCTCGAGTCTCTTAGTTTTACTGGAATTTGCATTTATTTCCTTCTTCACTCTCCACTTGTGTAGAAGATTTTCTGCACTTTTAATTAATATTTTCTATTCCCCCGTGGCTGAAAATTTTTCAGCAAAACAACAGCGTTTTGTCTAATATTCCTAGTCCATTTTTCATACATTGCATTGAAAGTCTTCTAATTACCTCCCAAAGACAATTACGTTGAAATTTTTGTTGGTTGTTTTTTGTTGGTTGTTTTTGTACATATTAGTTCATTGTTTCATTTATTAATTGTGTTTTTAACTGATGAGTGAGATTACTTAACGGTGTTTTGTGCGGTATGCTTTTCCGTTGACACCTTGCTTTTGTTGAAACATGTCAATCAGAAAAGTTTCTAGTTTTTCAACAAATTGTTTTTATTTCTCAGAAGTCCCAAGCTTATCCTTTGCTCATATATCCATTTTACTTTCCAGTCTACTGAGGTACAGAAAAGTAAAGAGTTTCTTTGGTGTAATATTTTTATCGAATATTAGTAAATACAGAAACCTGCAACATCGACTTTAATTAATTCATAAGTTAACAGGTAAGTTTCTTATTGTAAAGGAGTCGATTAGGTTAATCATTTTCTTATTAATCAGTCAATATATTGTTTTTTCCAATCATCGCGGTTTTTTCACTTCCGTTGCACTTAAAAGTTTTGATTGTATTTATCTTAATTTCCCAGTGAGTGTTTTTTGAATCTCCTGTGCATATTAATCAACTTACACAACGATTGAAGAAGTCAAAATCAGTTATTTGTGTGTAGATTTACTTACTGCCCTCTTTCTGCTGTACTCCAGCACCTTTAACATTTTTTTTTGTTAATAAAATCACTAGCAGCAAATTTACTAAAAAGAAGTAAAACGGTGTAGATAACAGCGAATTCAGAATCTGAATGATTTCAGCGTGCATCCTCAGAAAAAATTTTCTTTCATGGCTAAACTATTTGCTTTATTAGTATATTATTTGAGAAAGTAGCATACTCGCACACAGTCATGAATGAGCGAGTGTGTTTGTCCAGTACAGTAGTATTCCTTTCTATATCGCTTGAAACTCGACGTGAGGAAAAGACAATGTAAGTTTTGCGGCCGGACCACTACACGACACGTACGCTGTCTGGTGGCACACAGGTATAACTACGGTAGCTTATGCCATGGCACCACTGAATTTTTCATGAGGCTTTGAAAGGTTAATGTGACACACAGTAATTGCACTGTCCTTTGCATTAAAATCAAACTTAATCGTTATTGTTATGAAATAAGCAAGTATTAACAAGTGAATTAATGTGTAATACATTTTTTTAAATTTTTTTAAAGCCAAAACAACATGTAGAATCTGTAAATTTGTAGACAGAGAATGAGAAAGATAGATTCGCTTAAGTACAAAATTAAACACCTCACTTTATTTGTAACTACAAACTATTTTTCGGCCGGTTAAGTAACACACATATGAGGTAGTAATATGTGTAACATTCAAACCTTATTTCGTAATACACTTTTGGATAAATTGTATGTAATAACGTACGTCTTTAAAGACAAATTAGTTCCCAACAAATCTTGTTAAATGTTATTAAATTAATTTCATTAATTTTTTAATTAGATATTTTTATCAAGTTGACCATTTGTCTGTACAATATATGCTACCTGCTGATTATATAATAATTTAATTTGTTAGTGTTACAAATGAACTTCTTAAAGAGTAACAACAATGTGAAAAATGTCATACAGAAGAAATAAGACTGAAGCATCCAACTCTTTATTACATCACTTAACCATACTCTGGTCCTCTTGCGGGTTTTGCTGATAATGTGCTGCGTTGTGTAGTCTGTGCTTGAAGTTATGAACCGCACAGGTGTCAGTTCTGAGCTGTAGTCTAAGCTAAAAAATGCTTCTGAATAGTATTTTATTTAATAACCGGGATTTTTTCTGCAAATGAGGACTGAGTATGTCGAGTGAAATGCGAGTTGGGCAACCGGTCACATATCTGTCGTGTAAATATAGAACCTTGAATGGACTTAACAATTTCTTTAAAAAAAAAAGGACATTCTCTTAAAAGAAAGAACTGAAACGCCCCCTTAGTCCCAGAATTTTTATTTTTGGTTTTAACACCCCTTTTCTAACCTCCAAAAAAAATTTATATATATATTTTTTTTCTGGGAAGGCGTCACTTTATATTTAAGACTACGCGCGTGGCCTAGATGGAAATAAAATGTGCTGAGCCCATAGTGACAGGTCCTGCAAGAAAACACTTGATCAACAATAACAAGATTTTATTTATGCTTCTTGAATTTTAAACACTTGCTTTTACACTTACATCTTTGATTTGAGTTTTCGCTTAATTCTTAACATCAATTCAAATATTTCTTAAAGCACCATGGTGGTTGAATTACAACAAAAATATTTCAAAATATCTCCAACAATTAAATAATGACATACCAACCTACTAAACTTATTATATTTATTATAAACTTGTATGTTTGTATTTCACTTTAAAACGATTTGTTTTTATTGCATTAGTAAGGCATGAACCATTCGTTAACATAAGATAATTATGAGTACCTAAAGATGACAATCCATGATCAGTAGATAATAAGATAATAATTAAATTAAAAAACTAATTACTTAAGTGTTGCAGTACCCTCATCTACCTGTTCCCCAGCACTAGGATTAATCGCCTTAATATTGAAACCAGTGATCACCTTAAACCGAGGTTGAAGTATGTTAATTAAATATTCAAATATGTCGTTTAATTTTTTATGTTAATTAAATATAAGAATTTTATTGTACTATTATAAATTGAATAGTCAAGCAGAACCAAATAATAAATAACTAAATCAACAGGAGTTTAAATTTAGAATATAAAGAACAGAAAAAAAGTGGAACGTGCAGGATCACAAGTCATATGACAAGTAGATGCAAGTACTCTCCGGGTATTACATTTTCTTAAGGTCTGGATTTTGTTAATAAATGAATTTTAAAATTGGTTTTCTTTTTGCAGAAAATAGAATTAAATATTTATATTGTACAATGTTAACCCTTGACATAATGCAAAACCAATACACGAACCAATACTTATAAGTTATTCATAACACAGTCATCACTGTCCACACTTTAGCATGTCTTCAAAAAATATGTTCAGTAATGTTAACTCTGAAGCATGAGTCTAATTTCTAGAACTAAGTTTCTGCGTGAGTGTTACCCGATAAACTGCGGAGTATTTCGTGTGTGAAGTTTATAAAATAAAAGGAAAGTTCCCACCTGATCTTTCAGATTGCATTAAGAATATTAAGAATATTCCTGCACTTCCGGTTGGGTGTGGAGAATGATGCCGCATGGCGTGACGGCGTTGGGGCTTCTTACGCAGGCTCTGCGGATGGGCGAAGATGTAGAGTGCCCATCTCGTCGACCCCTTTCCTTCCGACTAAAGCGGGGAAACCTGAAGCTCTTTATCGGATTATCTACTCATAGTAGTATATCACGGTACACTGTCACAATCCAAGCCGCACCAAGTTGAAAGAGAAAAGAGGAGGATGAAGACTCTGCGCGAACTTATAAAACTAAAACGTTGCTGTCTAAATCTCGTTGTCAGGCACAGACGCCACTACCAACCAAATGACGTCACCAATCAAGGTCGCAGCGGCCGACAGATTCTCGATATCGAAAGCGGGCATCGCAACATGCAGCGATAATGCACCGAACGCACGGAAAATACAATTAAACTGGCCGTGGTGTTTACCTTTTAATATAACCACGGCACAGAACGAGCACCTTGAATGGAGTTTCTGAAGTTCAATAAACTTCTTCCGATAACACGTTAATCTGAAATAGACTATCAGATAAGACTCAGGCACTAACTTCAGTGTTTAAACTACCATCTCTGTTTTGTTTGTCAGGTTTTGAGCTCATAATCACTCATTTATGTGTGTGTACATTACCATGTGTAATCGTGACTCAATTTTCTTGTGACTCACATTCTCCGAAACATGCAATTAATTACGTTATAAACCTGTTAATTTAAAAAGTAAAGAAAAAGAGCAGGATTAAAAATTTAATAACTTTTCAAGAAACCACGTTACACAGAACGTAATGTGGTAACACAGCGCTTTCTGCAAGTGCTCAGAATAGGAAAATGCATGCCAGAAAAAGTAAACTTACAGATTGTTGATAGGAGTACAGAAGAGACATAGACAGCAGAAACAGAATTGTATTCGAAATATAGAAGTTTAAAAACATTGGTGGCGGGGTATGCACTTTGCGGGGCGATGTGGTGTGAGAGATTGTCACAGCCTCAGGACGCGAGCGAGAGAGTAATCCTTTCTTCACACTGTCTCATCGTTTGTCTTTTCCCAGCACCAATATTGCGTTCTTATCCTACAGCTATCTGTAACGCTTTGTCAGCTGTATATTTCGTTATGACGCGCGCACACACTTCTGCACCCGTTTACCGCAAATAAAATGATGCTGACGTTTATGAAGCAAAGAAACATCTGCAAACAGTCTGATCTATCGTATTGACGTAAACGTTATTTCTCTTTCACTAAAATAAAATCGAGGTTTCTTCCCTAAATTCGCATCGGACGATATCACATTTAAATTCATTCTCCTTTGGTTTTTGTTTTTTACTCATTTGGATTTCACAGTTTGTTTTTCCTTGAAGGCTCTATTATGTGGCATGTGAGTATGTCACAACAATAATATATTAATTACCCTCACCTCTTCTTCTCTTTATTGCGCATCTCTTCTAATATACATATTTAATTTTTCAGTCTTTGTCTCAAGCAAAGTACACTGAGTAAGCGTACATAGATTAGGAAAGCATATTTCATTTAACTTTTCGCTGTTAGGCGTCATTGCTTATTTGTGTACATAACCTACCACAACCTGTATAATTAAATCGGCTTCTTACGCATGCTTTAAACAATATCTATTACCTCTAATTGTATAGTTTTTTTTAAGCAAACGGCATTCTAATTCCTCCTTTTGATAAATATATCCTGATACAGTCGTCTTGAAATCTATATTGTTTTCAGTTAGACTAATAATGCTAAACTGGACGTACTTCAACCATATCAGACGGATTAGTAACAACAGAATTTCAAGTTCTGCAGTAGTCCTGAGTTAAGCACAAGTGTAACGCGATGCAGTTCAGACGAATCACTGGGAAGCAATTAGTTTATATTAAACCAAAAATATAAGTTAAACAACGTACAAGAACTTACTTTAAAACAATAACTTTTCAGTTGCATACCTACATAATATTACTACATACAATTGCTACACACAATTTATATATAAAGTACCCTATACATAAAACACACACACACACACACACACACACACACACACACACACACACACACACACACACACACACACACACACACACACACACACACACACACACACACACACACACACACACACACACACACACACACACACACACACACACACACACACACACACACACACACACACACACACACACACACACACATGTATATAAACATGTATGAAATATAAAATAATGTACGCTTGGTAGTTTTCTGAAATCTATTATCTTTCTATTTAAGTTTTCATTAGGTCTATTTGTTTACGCGTCATCTTATTTGATTATAAGAAAATATAAATCTGATTTTTTACAAAGAGCTACCACAAGATTACTAATTTTTAGTCTATCTAAATCTATTAACAAAAGTTGTGTATGTAATTTTAATAACAAAAAGAAATAAAAATAGAATAAGAGAAAATGTGTGTGTGTGTGTGTGTGTGTGTGTGTAGGGATGAGTGCCTGCGGAGGTGAGTACTGTAACTACTTTACAGATTCTTTATGTTAGAAAAAGGGCCGACATAAGCGAATTAATTTTTATTGGAAATATAACACTATCCCATATAATACACCAAATAATAATAATTAAGTGTGATACAAGTAACAATTATGCAGATAAATCGTTAACAACAGATTTTAATGTCTATAAGGAAAACAATAGTAAATAAAAATAATTTTAATAATCACCCTTAATTTTAATAATCAAAAGTTTATTAATTTATAACCTTAATATTACGTTATTTACAGTTAAACATTTTTTGAAATAACATGAAAATTTAGAAATGTATAACAGCAATAATAAGACGTTATTGAACAATAATAATAACTAGACGTTACTGATTATGTAACGTATTAAAGTATGTTACAATATTGTCAAATTACGAGTTATATTGATTACTAACAAATAGTAACATTACTTTATTCTGCTATAACACAAAATAACGTAAAATATACATGTAGTGTGCATATAATAACTATCGTGAAATTTCTATGTATAAGTACAGCCTGATAAAAGTATTTACATAAATACTTATCTTAATTTATAATAAATAGTTATAAAATTGTTAAAAATTGTAAACAAAAAATAAAAAATATCATCTTGTTTCAAAATATAAAGTATTATTTATTATTATAAATTAGAAGAACAAGAATAATGTGAGTAAATATAAATATCTTAATAATTATGTTTATTGTGTACTAAGTTATTACCATTGATATTACCTATTAATGCCTGAATATCTCACTTCGGAGTGATGTGTTGTCGTGCAATCATCAAAACCATCATGAATAATGTAGAAATCACGAGATTAATGGAAATAGATACTAATGCTTGATTCGCCTACGTGAAACATTAAATCTAGATTATTATCTAGACTATTTTCTGGTAAGTTATAATACAACTGATAATGCATGGATGCAGTAAGGAAAAAGCTCAAAACTTCCGTGCTGCCTAATAATAAAATTTAATTCTTTTAATGCGTATTAATTAAACAACCGAGACTTATACAAACCATTAAAAGCTAGGCCGAAGGCCTAGTTGCATTCTACATAAGAATTTCCAAAACAATACTTTTGTTATATATATATATATATATATATGAGCAATTTTTATTTATAAATTCATATCTGTTTATCCAAGCAATAATTCGTTTAAAATATATTAAATTTTTCCACCACAAAACACAATCACGCGCGCCGACACACACACACACACAAGTGTGCGTGCGGGTTAGTCGCGTGACATAATAAACAGTTGCTTGTTGATTTCTAATAGAAATCAAAATGTTATAAAGTACATGATTTTAGATTCTATCAGCCGATTCAATGTTACTAAAGAAAAAAAGTTTCTTATCGATTTTTGCCAAGACTGTGACCAACGATCAACTCCCTAAGCAATCAGTCTCTGGAGTTTTACAGCACTAACATTGACAAGAAAAAGTCCAATTTTTCTAATACTTCGGGTGGGAGCAAAGATTAACTGTAACCCATGTCTAGCGCAATTCTCGTGCGCCTTCGTTCCTTAAATCCTCTCTGACAAAACGAGTTCCGAGTCGATCTTTCAAACGTGTATTAGAAAACGATTTTTTCTAACTAACTGGAGAAAGTAAAGTCGAGTCTGAAACGAAACAAAAGATTCAATCCTATGTATGTAGAGCCTCTCTGATTCAAAATAATGTAGCCTACGTGACTTAAAAACATGGCACACGCTCATTTATAAAACGTATGTTACAGACTGTCACAGATATTAATTTGTTTGTACTAATTTTTACATTAGTTATCTTACTCAAAAAATAAATAAATTTTAATTTATTGATTAAATTCAATTAAATTAAAATTTATTGTTTACTAGTTATTATGATTAATTAGTTTTACACGTTTGTTAACACAAATGTAACTGAGTTCCATTTTTTGAGGAGGATAGATTTCTGTTCTATTTAGATTTCTGTGCTACCTAATAATTATATATAATATACCTAATAGGCATAAGTGTAATAAGTGTATATTATACTTTATAATATACTATATAACAAGGTTACCACAATCAGACGTTTTATTTTTTCAGTTCTAATTGAAAAATGTAATGTCTAGTCTGAAACGAAAACAAAATAATCCAATCTCAAGATAACTAATATATTCCTATAAAAAAGCCTTGTGCTGAAACTAATATATGGTATTTAGAAACATTTTTTCCAACAATGTTGTGGTAATTTACTTCAAGTATAATATACATTGTTGCTAATTTAAAGTATTATAGGTGTTATTTCATAATGAAGGGCGCGTAGGCCTATATTCTTCGTCCTTAGTGATAATCAGTATTTTTTAAACGCCTTGCACTCTACAAACAATTGAAGCCATTAACTCCAAAACAGAACAAGTCCACTTTTTGACACTATATGTGTTACTGGTGTTACTGTTGTCAGATCTACTCAGTGGCGTTTAAAACAACACAAAAATCTCATTATTAAGGCGTTTTAAATTATAGCGATACAAAAAAAAACAAACAAACCAACAAGATTGTGAAAGACTCTTGTGGCACCACCGATATAATGTTGTGAATGGTATCTCGAATTTCCAAAACAATATAGGTTCTACCTCGGAATTTGTTCACTTAGTCAGTACTAATATTTAACCTGTAAACCAGACTTGGAATAACGAACTACCATTAAAACGTGCAAAAGGGGCAAGACATAAAGAAGTAGTTGTCTGCCAATCGAAATCATAGCCCTTACTTCAAAAATTTGATAAAAATATTTAGAATCAACAAATGATGACTCGGGAAGTGATTTTTGTTTTTGACGAGTATCATTCTAGAAATAAAGTAATAGAAATGTCACTACATAATAACACATGATTTCCAACACAGCACACACCATAGATGTAAACATTTTTATAATCAAAAAGTAGTTATAAGACAATTTTTAAAACACTAGCTTAAGGAAACTGCATGTATAAAGAATGCAATATAAATAAACCTTTGCTCAACAGTCCGTTAAGGACCAAGGCGTACCGCCTGGCTTTTGTGTTTAGTGTGACGGTTGCATGGCTAGTACAACGCACCGCCAGCCGCTAGTTGCGGTGCCCGCAGCCAGATGTATAAAGAATATTAATAGGAAAATTCAGAAGAAAGTAGACAGCTCTAAAGACAATAAATAAAAATAACTGTTTTTCTGAAAATTCTGGTTGATGGACTTCTAATGACTTTCAATCCGATTTCGAATTCATGTTTAATTGTGAAATCGTATGCTACGTTTTGATTACCCTTCAATAAATGTTTTCCTCACTTTATAAAATCTACAATATACACACAGTACAATCTACAATAATATACATAATTATTCATGTATAAGATTAGTTGAATAATTTACGTAATTTGTCTGTTTCGTAAGGGTACTGTGCCTACTACACAATTTTGTGCAATAATTTTATGAATTTTTGCAAGTCGAAGAATACGATGTACTGACCAAAGAGCTGTAGATATTTATAGTACAATGCGCATAGGAATCTTTTATGAAAAATTCTGCCACTTGTTACTTTTCTACAATCTTTGGACAATGATGCTATGAAACATTTCATAATACATAAAACATTTTACCTAATAGTAATTCCGCTAATTAAGTAAGTGATATGTTAGGCCTGAAGAATGCATAATTCAGTGTACACATCTAAACTATAAGATAAATTATATTATCAAATTGTAATTACTTCTGCAAGCAGATCGTATTATTTTTTCGTTTTCACTGACTGTATCATTATATTATCATCTGAGCTTTCATAACGAATAATCGATTTGATTCTACATCAATATAAAAACTAACGAATAATCGATTTTGTTTCGATTTTAATATAAAATAACAAATAATTGATTTAATTTCGATTTGAATTTTCGAATGTTGTAATGTTCATTTACTTAATCAGCTGTTTTGACGGTTATAATGGAAATAGTTAATGTTTATATATTATTTATTTTAATAAATTTATAATTTTAAATAGATCATCTTGTTTTGTTTTTATTTAGGTTTGATCTTTAATTAGCAAATTATTGTTACTGTGTTTGTAAATATTAAGGTTCTCCCAAACAGTTTTGACCTTTTTTATGTTTTTAATTAATTTGATATTTTTACTCTCTGAAAATGTATGTTTATTATTTAGACAATAATTTATATGGCTAAATTAGATTTGTAATATTTAGTTTTAAAAACACATTGCGGTGCTGAATAAATCTGTCTAGTTTTTTCTTTATCAGGCCTACGTAAAATTTATTGCAATCTGGACATTCTGTTTTGTATATTCCATTTTTATTGTGAATATTGAAGTTAGTTTTAGGTTTTATTTGATTAAAAACTATATTATCTATCTTGTAAGATATTTTAACATTTGTAGGACTATCTATAAATATTTTACTTAGTTTTTTAGTTATATTTCCATAATAACTTATCATTATTATAAATCTTTAATTAATGATTTTTTTAAGTTATTAATCATTAAGTTATCATTAATGGAATAAGTTCTATTAAATTATCATTTTATATTAACATTAATAGGTGGATTTTTAGGTAAGTGTTATTACATATTTGTTTAATGAATTTATGTTTTATTTTATTTTTTAATTTATTGAAAGTTTTTATTTTGTATCCACTTTCAATTTCTATCCGTTTGATATTATTTCTTTGTTTGTTTGTTTCTTTCATGGGGTCCTAATCATTTGGTATATCATGGAATTAAATACCGCCATTTCATGTTGGGTGGGTGGTTAGAGTTGTTTGGTACTATTAAATTAGTTTGAGAAGGTTATTTGTAAACTGAGTATTTAAAATCTGTTTCATTTTTGTTTATTTTTATATCTAAATTATTTAATTTATTTTAGATTCTTTTTCCAATGATAATTTTATTTTGAAATGTAAATTGTTTATTGAGTTGAATATATTACTTATGTTTACACCATTACTTTGAGATATGTATAGAGTATCATCAACGTATCTAAAGTAACATCCTAATGGTCGTTCGATTTTATTATATTTGTTACTTTTTCATCACGTTTTTGTAGAAAGATTTACAATATGATAGCGGTGGTTGGGGCTCCCATAGCAAGGCCATATGCTTTATGGTATACTTTGTTATTATAATGAAATAAATTTGATTGAAAGTAATTTTCAAAGTATTAGTTAATTGCTTAATGTATGTGTCATTTATTTTTGTTCAATGTATTTATTATAATATTTGTAGTTTCGTCAACGGGAATGTTTGTATACATATATCATATGTCGAAGGAATATAATTTTATATCTTTGCTTACTTTTATGTTATTTTAGTTGTTCCTTGAGTTTGATACTGCGTTTTATATTGTATTTGGCTGGGCGTTTTATTTTGTTTTAAAATTTGTGTTACTAATTTAGCTATTTTATAACTTGGTGCTGTTCTATCGTTTATTAAAATTTTAAAAGGCTTATTAATTTTTCGTAATTTCATTAGGGAATTTAAGTTTGGTGTGCATGGATTATCCATTTAATACTTTAAAATTCTTTAGGATTCATAGTTCAAATACTATTTTTCAGTATATTTAAAATTTTTGTTTGATATTTATTTGTAGAATCTTTATTTAATGTTATTCAATTATTCTTCTTCTTCTGTTTTATCGTCTAAATCTTTTTTATAAATTATTACTGTGGTATTACTTGTATCAGCTTTGCTTAAAATAAGGTTATTTCATCTTAGTTTGTCTTTTATGTTATTAGTAGTGTTATTTTGTTTACTTTTACTATGATGATCTTTATTATTAGATTTTTTGTTGTTATTTTACCTTAGTTTTCTTGTTCTGTATTATTATTGCGTTTCCTGTGTCAACTGATATTTTCTATTAAATGTTTATTTACGTTTATAAGATTGGTTTTGTTTGAGGTTCCTAAAGTTGCTGTTTCGTTTTCAGTGAATTTAACGGTAGACAAATTTATGAATTTAGAGTTAAAGGTATGCTTGTTGTTTAATGTGTGCAAATGTGGGATATATCCTTTGGGATTACTATTAATTGTAAGTAGATAATTAACTTTTTATTGATTATTAAATTTGTTTGTTTTAAGATAATTAGTTTTTATAATTTTTTAATGAAATAACAAATAATCGATTTAATTTTAATTAAAAGTTTTGACTGACGAAAATACGAAATTGACAAATTTTATAAATCCTTTCATACGATTAATTTTTTACATAATCCAATTCATGCAAAAATTAAATAACATTTCATATTGTTTTATTTAAGCGATATTTACCATACGTAATATAACAAATAAGGTTACACAACAAAAACTAGATTTACCACTTCCTAATATAAAGAAGATAATGTGAGAAAACTGAAAATGTCTTCCTAATGAACATTTATTGGATTTGCTACATCCATATCCTCCAAGAATTGCGTTGTAAATATATGACTTAAAATCGTTTTACTTGCTAACAGGGTAAAAAGTGCAAAGTTTAGATTCTACTAGTGGAGTCAAGTTTACAACAGGATGTGACAGTTTTTTTTACCTATTTTCGTTCTGTCTGAGATCGAAGATCAACTCCTGGTCACAAAACGTTACTATTTTAACGTATAAAGCAACTAAGCAAATAAAATAATAATTTTAAATGGAACCAATTAAAGTTTAAATTAATATAATAAATAAATGCAGAGTATATAATAAATAAATAAATCGGTTGACAGTATAAGTTATCCTTAATTTAGTAGTAACCGTGACATAATAAAAGATGAAAGATTTCGTGATTAACTTGATTCAATTTTGAAATGTTTTGGTTGATGTTTCAACAAAATTTATGTCATAATCATGATCTGTACGCTAAAAAAATAATACGCTATCAGTGTCTTAATACTCGTAATAATACATGTTTTTTGTCTAAATTTTTGTGTAAATGTTACATACAAAATAATCATATTTTACATAAAAAAAATAAATCTGCATCCATGACACTTTCCTTAAGAATGAATGTTGAACGTACACAATGAAACGACAATTATGAGACAATTGTAATTAAATATCGAAACAATTGACAAAACCGTCGCATAATTCGTTGTTGAAATAGAACAAATACATTATACCACTGGATGTTAGTGCTGAGCTGTTGTAACTATAATGACTGTACTAACGTTACACACCTCATAATACTCTGTCGTTTCTCACACCGTGTGAGTACAGCCACATTCCACTTGACGCGAATTAATGAAACTCGAATTCAATTCAAGTATTTAAAAGAATACTGCCGCACATGTGTTTAGTACTAATTTGTGACAATAACGTGTTCAGTTTGATAACGTTTGTGTGTGTGTGTGTGTGTGTGTGTGTGTGTGTGAGAGAGAGAGAGAGAGAGAGAGAGAGAGAGAGAGAGAGAGAGAGAGAGAGAGAGAGAGAGCATATGGACTTTGGGCTGAAGATATCTATAAATATATTTAACACATTACAAGTATTCACACCCTCTGCCTTGAGCAACAAGATCATTATATTTCAGACGAGTACAAGTCAGTAACTACCAAAATTTTAGTTTATAATTTATAATTTATAATTTATAAAGTTAGTGTATATATTGGTGCATATATTCCGTATATTCTTCAGTTATTAGTAGAAGTAGACGTACTAGTAGAGGTATTTGCATCTTAGCATATTTACGTTTTACATATTCGGTTGTAAATCACAAACTTGGGAAGCTTCAGAACACAACACTTCTGCACTGCCTGTTGCAACATTAAGAGATTTACCACTTGCTTTAGTTAATAAGCTCTACGGGTTTCTACATGACACTTTTCATTACATTGTACTATTTTTGTATCAAATTTCACCACAGTTTTTTTTTATTGTGATTTAATTATGGCTGGCGCTGCCTCTCTCATCCTAGCTTCCACTGGCGCCGGTTCTGTAAGTCCTTTTGTATTCATTGCATCTTGGACGTCCATTTTCCATAAATGTTTAGGTCTTCCTTTTTTTTCTTCTAGAGAGTGGAGTCCTTTCCTATACCTTCCTTGGCCATCTCTCATCCGACATTCTTTTTAGGTGTCCGAACCAATTCAGTCTTCTTGCTTCTATTGTTTCTATAATTTCAAGGTCGGTTCCCATCGCTTGTCTTATCTCTACATTTCTCACTCTATCTAGTCTTGTCAGTCAACAGCACCTCCGCCAGTAATCCATCTCCATAGCTCTTATTTTGGATTTATTATTATTAACCACAGTTAACTGTATAAAAGTATAAAATTTAGTACTTTGTGGGAACCGTAACCCAATCACGTTCTTCAGCCACAGACATTCGGTATGATGGTCATCACAGCAAATTTTCAGAAGTTCACATAATTAAGTCTAACATTAAATATCCTGCTAATATGTTTTTTTTTTTATTTCTATCCAATTATTTTTGTAATATCAATTAAATAATGTTGAAATTTCTATACTTTTCTTCACAGTCCGTATCACTATTGCATAAATACTACTGTAGTTGCAAATATAACCTTCTTATTCTTAATGTCTACAAATAAAAACCACATTCTTGTTGGCAATCACACTCTCAGATCAAAGTCTTCTGTACTTCCTCGTTCAGTGACGACGAACCTAAAAGAGAAGAAACTGTCTTACATTAGTCTTGGCAATTGTTTCACTCTCAATACTTTGTTCTCCACTTGCTTTTATATACGCTGATCGGTTCAAACACATTGTAACGATTTGTGCGACTTTAAACTTCTTCTGCAATCTAGACAAAGGATCCGGTTTTCACAGTTGCGTTATTATTATTATTATCATATATATTTATATTACTTTCTGTATTTAAGTTTTGATCAAAAGAAAACGCGGACTCATTTTCAATGCCAAATTGTAATTTACAGAAATTAGTAACACTATGCAGTTATCACAGCATCAATTAAAAATAAAATTAAGTAAGACAGTATACATTACATTGAACGCATGCATAGCATACAATTAGTAAACAATGCCTTACCAAAAAAATCTGTATTACAAACTAAACAATAGTAGCATTGGGATTACGAATTAACGGGGAATGAAATAAGCTTGTTAATCGCCCCCCCCCCACCAACTTTAAGATTCCTCATTTTGCTCTGTATATATAATTCTCTGTATATATAATGTATATATAATACCTCATTTTGCATTAGTATTCTTATTTTGTACTTATAACCATAGAATTTTCGTTGGTAATGTTAACTACGGGGATATTATTAACTTCATTAATTTTAAAGTAAATAAAATTGAAGTTGAACTATATGTGACGGAACGAAAAAAATTATTGCCGTTAAGTTACTTAAATCCCACATTCTAAAAACGGAAGTGTTCATATTTTATTGCTAGTAAACATTTATATTTCCATTTTCCGTAAGCGTGTGTAGTTACCAGTTTCATTGGTCCTACGTTTATCGTATGGTTAGCAATTTCAGGACG
Source organism: Magicicada septendecula (assembly GCA_034769895.1). Lineage (NCBI taxonomy): Eukaryota > Metazoa > Arthropoda > Insecta > Hemiptera > Cicadidae > Magicicada > Magicicada septendecula. The sequence goes on from CM068367.1 coordinate 1,024,770,441, forward strand.
AAAAATTTACAAAACGTATTTCTGTATACGTACGTGAACGTAAATGCCCGCCGACTATGCAGAGTATTCACATCGTGAAAGTGAGCGCGCAGAACGCAGGGTAGACAGCTGCTATGGATAACAAAAGTTTTACCTGAGGCGCGGTGTAGGAGTTAGTATGGTTAACTCCACACTTTACTGGTTGCTAAGGTGAAACTTGTGTCTTGAAACCTCAAAATTAACTGACGGGTGTGAGTAGACATTCTACTCCTAGGCTGTACCAACCTAATGTCTCGAGTCCTGCGCTGCGCTGTCGCTGTGTACAGCGATTAGTAATAAGCTTTAAGCATATGTAAAGACCGGCGCATGTAGGTATACGTCACTTTGTGTCATCACATGATACTTAGTATTGTCTTTCTTTTTTGAGCCGATTATTTGGGAAATTGTGACATGTTACTAACGCGTTGATCATACTAGATTGCGGAAGTGAAAAACGATAAATTAAATTAAATGTGCTGATTACAACAAAAAACAAAATAAATAAATTCGATACTTTTAAAAAGCATTGTTATTTGTAAAATAATGTTATCATTATGTACGTTATCCTGTAACTTACACGATTATAAAAATGTTTAAGATTTAACCAATATTTGGACCCACTTAAATAAATAATAATACACGGCATAAAAATAAACAATGTCTTTATGGTTCCTTTTTCAGATTGAGAACCACGGATTCAACATCCTCTACAATACGTTGATAGAATCCTCTACATCCTCTATGTTGATTTTACCTTAACAATTTATGTAGTTTAAGTTTCATTAAATTTTAAAACGTTAATTATATACGCAGTAATAGAGATGTGCATTCTGGAACGACGATTAATTTCCTTACTTATGTACGTAAATTTCGTACAATATAAAATCAACATATAACTGATCAGTTTTAAAATATGCCTCTTCACTAAATATTTTCTAACAAATAAATTAATATACAACCCCTACCAACAATATTAATTATGGGGTTTGCTAATAAAAATCGATGAAATTTTTAAGTATTTTTATAGATTTATAGACCTTAAGAATTGTTATTTAAAAGATTTTTGTAATTACGAATGTTGAACTAGAGTTAATCTTGTTTCAAGAATATGAGAAAAACATTTTGTTCCATATGATAAATGCTGTTAATTATTATATTAATAAATACAAAGTATAAACTGTTTATATACAATGTATACAAGAGCAATGCTCTATACAAGAGCATAAAAATGTGGAAAGGTGTAAAATCAAAAGGGATTTGTTGAAGCGATTCTCACAGTGATGACAATGATTGGACATTTGGTAATAGTGATAATAGACAAAACAAGATTATCGAAGAATTATAGTGGGAGTAATGTAATTTCTTTTTGATGTTATATATAGTTACGTCAGTCAGGTAATCAGGTTAAACAGAAATAAAATTTACTTGATATTTCCAGAAAATAGAAAAATTTCTGATAGTCAAGTGCCGTGAAGGAAATTGCGTAGGCAGTGAGAAAGAATAGGTAGACAGGCGGCATCGCTTCTTATGTCAGTTCTACTTTGTCTTTTTGTACATAAAATATGCATGTAACCCTCTATTGAGTTTCCACCTTTTGTACACGTTCTGAGGTAACCTGAATGTAAAAAATTCAATTTTATGTACAGACATGTGCCAGCGTATACGTGGGTGCGTATACTGTACTACTTATGAAGAAAATGACGTAATTATAGTGATACAGTTAATCTTGTTTCAAGAATATGACAAAACGTTTGTTACTGTGTTACATCCAAATCCTTATTCACTTACTTTTCATCGTAACTTTTCAAAACTGGGCTAATAAAAGTAAATGAAAGAGTTGCAAAATGATTATGGAAGATATAAAAACAACAAGATTTTAATGATTTACAAATACTATTCTGATGCGGAACACTAGTATATTAGAAAAAAGTTAAAAATTTTACCTTATTGCATCATTTACTATTTTATGATTATCTTTTACGTCTATGATACCTAACTCCCTCAAACATACGAAAGTCTTTTACCATTCATTCCTCTCTACTTAAAATATATTCAAAAAGATTTTTAAATGTTGTACCTTAAATACCACCTTCTACCATGCGATTTTATGAATGAGTGACAGAGAAAGAGAGAGAGAAAAAGAGAAGAGAGAGAGAGATTGAGAGAGTGAGAGAGAGAGAGAGAGAGAGAGAGAGAGAGAGAGAGAGAGAGTGAGTGAGTGAGAGAGAGAGAGAAGACGTCATGTAAGTATAAATACGCCATACGCCTATCTCACACAATCATTTGCATGCGAGTGTGCACCTTCATATTTTAAACGTTACATATATGCAGCATTTATTAGATATAAATAAATAAGGTATTGTTTTATTACTGACATTAAGCATGTTAGAAAATGCATAATAACCTAAGTCTTGAAAAATCTCAATTGCTTTTAAAACATTGGGGAAACATAGGGTGTGTTGGAATGTGTGCATATGTGCGTTAGTGTGAAGCTTGGATACGCTGGCAGATCTGTTTACAGATACTCACCCTGTGTGAATACATGACATGCTCTAGCTGATCAGATGATAGCATTCACTTTGTAAAAGCTCTTAACACAAACAAAACATTGAATTTTGTACGCTCGTGTAAACTCTGGTTGGGGATTAGCTATTCATAACCAGCCCTCGACAACCGTATACAGCCATTGGAGTACTGTGTTTAGCGTGGAGAAAAGGAAACATTATTATCTGCCTACATACACATGATCCATCATTGATAACAGAAAAATTAATTGTCATCTGTTCATGTTACATATAATTTTTAATAGTGTGTTGATTATGAAACATACGTATTAAAATAACGTTTAAAGAACTGTACACGATTGGAGAGAGGTAATGCTCATTATATCATTTTGAGCCATTACACTTTGTAACACCATCTCTTAATGATGTGTCAATGAGGAAATATTACTACGTTGACAGGCAATTTAATTTGAAGTAAACAAAAAGTAGGCCAATTAGTTAACAATAACGACAAGAACAACAATAATTAAAAACAATTATTCTTATTTGTTTTAATGTTTTGTGGCTCGGCAACTAAGGTCTTTAGGTCTACCAGGAGCGTTGCTCGACAGGATTTTTCGTATTATGGGGCCAAACGTTTTATGGTCGAGATGTAAGTTTTCCAGCTTGATCGTTTTGTAACAAATATTGTTCTCCGAGCAGCGGCTAGAAGTTGCTTAAAAACGATGCGATTTATCTTCGGTTGGTGCTCGTTTTTACCTGTTTAGTGCTCGACGCTTCTCTCTTATTGCATCTTTCAGAGCGTTGTTTCACCACGGTACCCATGATCTGGATAAACGATCACCGATCCGTGGGATATGCTCCGTAGCTACTGATGTGAGAACAACTGTGAAACTGTATCTTCTATATTTCCACAAACGCTCGTAGGTGTACAAACAGTCTTGAAACTTATCCAAACAGCAAGATCCACCCGCCATCTTTTCGACTTGCGTATAACTCTTTTATGTACTTGCAAAGTACTACCGTTGATATTCCACTGAAGAATCAGTCTCTAAGGACCGTGTTACTTTCTTGGCTTCCCTTTCAGTCACTTTGGCCAACCTTTCTTCTTCTTTTTTGCAGATTGTCGAGCTCCGCCAGATCACTGAGGTCTGTGAGATCACTGGCGCCAGCAATTGAGCTGAACTCCGATCCGGAGCTCGCCTCCTCGTCATTGAGGATTTTGGTTTTGTCGACGGTTTTGGTTTTAAAAAGTCCTCCCTGGTGGATGGGGCGATGGACGGCGGTATCCTCTTGCTGTCTCACCCCCCACTGTAGGCAGTTGCAAGCGCAGCCACAATGTTCATGACCGCCCTTCTTGGCGAGCAAAGTATGGGTCTGTTGGTAGACACGCCAACACTATCCTTTTGCACCGTTTGCGTGTCCGTTTCAACCGCACTATATTGCTGGACTTCTGATCTTGTATAAACTTCAGAAAAGTATCGTTCGAGAAGAAACTGGGTTACCGCAAGTAATACCTAACTTACAATAGGAGCTGGTGACGCTGTTGATTTTCCAGCCTGTGCACAACACACTGACTTTGCCCTGGTTGGCTGGGCATATGAGTGTCTTCGTATCGAAGTAGCTTAGTTTTTTTTTAAGGTACGTACTTCCTGAATACCCACCTCTTGCTTGTAAACAGGGCGATTTCGCCGTTGAATGAATGCTAGAGGAATGCTGACCACCGCAATTGACACTTTTCATTAGTTCAGAACAGGAATCGTCACAATGAGCCGACTTTCCATTGAAGCATGTCTTGACCCGAGCACATCTTGATATAGGGTGCCCGAAATTCGGTCACTGAAAACATTGCATCGGCTGAGGGATGAATTCTCTCACACTCAGCCTATAAATGCCTGCTTTCACCTTTTCTGGCAAAGTTTTCCTGTTGAAGGTTAGAACATGGGACGCAAATGGAAGGCCTGTCCGTCCCTTCGCACCATAAGTCTCCGACATGCGATAACGCCTTGTGGGGCGAGCTCAGTTTCAATTTCTTCCTCTTGAAGTTCAGCAAGTCCCTGCACTGCACACTACCACTACTTGTGGTGTTCATGGTGTTATAAGGATGTTACTTCTACCTCTACTTTTCCTATCTTCTGCGGCTTAAGGTAAATCGAACGCTGTTGATTGTTTAGGCTCTTGATAAATAGTCCATCCCCGGCTTTTCTGGTATCCTGTACGGCTGATTCAGAGCAACCGGTGACAGCTTTTTCAATAAGGAAAGGACTGTTGCGAAGTCACCTTCCATCCGTTTCACCACGAGATACTCCGGCACAGTGGCAGACGATGTCAAACGGAGGAGAAATTTCTTCTTCTCTTCACCCTCCGAGGAGGGCTTTTTCTGGATGAGAGTTTTTAAGGATTCCCTGAATCCGAGTATTATGTTGAGAGTTTAAAATTTTTTCCCACGAGTACCAGGGTATAACTTTAATTTTAACTGCGTGTTAATTAACCCTACGTTTGTTAGCCAATTATAACACCAGTTAACCGCTTGCTATTAATTATACAGTGTTAATTAATAGATTATATTCTTTCAATCTAGCAACGGTAATTAAAGTTACAATGAAGTCTACTGATGTTAATTGTAATTGTATTAAGTTTACATATGCGTGATGAGTACAAATAATCTTTTATGTTCAAGAATACTAATTGTTGTATCATCCCTCAGGTAGTTATTAAATAATGAAACGCATACACATTTATCAGTATAATTGTTGCATTTATTTTTACGTTACTTGTCATTCATATTAATTCCATAAGATTTTAACATTTTACGATCATTCGTTAATTTAACATATGATGTATCTCAATAGACATTTATTCTAAGATCTCTATCTCAAGGTTCGATTTAATTTTTAACACTTATCTTTATTAAATATCATATTACACATATTTTATTTAGAAATGGATTCATGTTTATCTATATGAAGTTTATCTTTAATAAGACATAGGTGAGTTTTTTAAGTAATCCATATTTTATACCTAGGTTCTTTGAGTAGGACAGACAGGTGTTTTTACAAAATATTAACTAATGCACAAAAGTTACTGTTGGTACGTTATTCAATCTGCGGCGTGTAGATCTGCGCTGATATCATCTCCCACTCCTTAGATCTCCCATGAAAGTGTAGATGCGCTAATCATATCGTGGTTTTCTCTCGTATTGCATGATAGTTGAACACTTTTTTGATCACTCCACTTTGACTAATACACTCCGGCATCTTCCGACGTTCCAATAGAATAATTACCGGTTACTAGTTATAACGTTTATTCTTGTTGCACGAGTTATAGTTTTCACACGACTGTTTTCGAACAAATGCTGCGATCCTAATTGTTTTACAAGTTATATATTACTACAACCTTAGTTCGCACTCTTCAATATTAATTGTATTATACACATTGTTTGTTAACTTTGATTCTACGAAATATAATATAGTTACAAATCTTCACAACTATTTACACATGTTAAAGCTTCGTACGTTTTAAGTCAACTCGCGGGACTTTCACTACCGACTAATTCTGAATTTCCGTAAAGACTCTGAACTGTTAAGTTAAGACTCCACGAAACTTATAACATACTCTCGTCAACGCTTACGACCGACTCCCTCGAAAGATTATTATTAGACCCTTCGATCTCGCTCTCGGCTTATTTTATATACTGAATACACTTAATTCCCCCTTAATACTCTCTTAGTCCATCATCTTTGTTACCATTGGTTATCGTTCTTCTTTTCTACGAAAATTCCCTCTTATTTCTCTTACACGATACCCCGCTACGTTTCCATTGGTTTTGCGTTCTAGTCTTCTAAGAACTTTACTCCTGGAAATCCGCCTACGTTGAACTCTGGTTTCTGATAGGATATCTTACTTCCCTACTCTGTTTTCCTTGCTTTTGGTTCCACCCTCAGTCTGTGTCGATAGTTCGATTTCACATGCGTCAATCATCCCGTCATTTTTTCTTATGTCTCTTTCAGATAAATTCTCTTAATTGCCTTCTAACGCACAGCTGCATCTGGTTAATGAGTGTACTCCACTTTGCTATAGATTTCTCAGTATCTCCTTGTCTTGCCCCCGCTGATTTTTCTATACCCACGCGAGACCAATTCCTTCATTGTCTTACAATGTCCAGCTGCATCCTCTGTTAGAGTTCACACACTTGGTGTGGCCTTTCTTGGTATTGTATTCCGTCATCCCTTTACTGCTGTTTTTCTATGTCTTAGCCAGAACAACCCTTAGTTCGCTACGCTTTCAGCTGTCCTGTTAATTGTTTCAACCGCCTTAGTCGTATATTTCTGGGTATGTCCTCTTTCATACTTACATCTGGTAGTTTTCCATTACTTTCAGTGAAAACACGTCCAGCTGCCTCGTTGATGAACTTTTTCTGTTGTTTTCTTGGTAACACGTTCTGCCACCCTTCACTGTATCTTTCTTAGTAATACACCCGTGATTCTTCTTCTGTCGTTTTCTTAGCATTTAGCTCGACACCCTTAATTTCTTTAAGTGACCAGCTGCTATGTTGGATTTATGGTCTGTCCCTTACCATGCCTGTCGTCGCTAAAGGATTTTACGCTCCTTTGTCCTAACTTCCTCTGTTAATGTCCCCTCATCCATCAATGTCCATCCAACAGCTGCCACCTGCTGCAACTTTTGTTTTTTTCGCGTTTTGGCGTTACAAGGGAAGTAACAGACCACAGCGACATTGTCCTCGAGTACCACGGCCAGGAATAAATAAAACAGGGTGCGTCCTGGTGACCCGAGGCCATCGTTCTTACTCACTAACGTAGAGCTAAGTAACTCACTATCCACATTGGCACGATCGGTTCCACGGGCGTGTTTTCAAACAGTACACACTGCATTTTCAACTCACTTACCAGTGCCTTATTTGAAGGCTAAAGCTGTTGCACGTCCCGCACGAGGACAAGTTGTTGTAGCCCGTGCGTAGGGTTGGTTTTCGGCGGGGGGGGACAAAACAAATTATTAGCAACTCCTAATGAAGAAGGTTAGTCCGCTTAAAGGCAATTAATTGAATTAAACAACAAATAGACCTATCTGTTATTATTATTATTAGGTCTGTACTATAAATCCTGGAGAAAAGCATACGAAATAAAATAATAAAATGCATAACTGTCTGAAAGTATTGACTACTGTGATGTTTTGTGTTTGATTTTGAATGTGTATATGACAGACTTAATTCAAATTTCACATTGCTTCATATTTCTGTAGCGCTCCATGCATAAGAAAAGGTATGAAGCGGTATTTATCTCTAACAATATTTTTAAAATGAAAACCATGAGTGAAATGGGTAACAGTTTCTGTGTGGGAATCGATTTGTGAGAGCAGCTGTTGCGTTTACCTGACGTAAAGAGTCAGGGGAAGTAAAGTCTGTGCGTTAAGTTTACTACTTGCTTAAACTCAGCCGTTAGTCAAACGTTAAACACTACCCCATGCCCCATTATGAGATTTAAATTTATATTTCTGTCACACGTAAATGCAAATTAGTTTTATTTAATTTGTTACTTCAAAGTATATGCGAAGCGCGAGATGATACCTTTACCCATTAAAACGCATACGCATAGCACTTTGTGAGTGTGTTTACGAAATGTTAATTAAACTAGACTAAATATTTTGTATATATTATTTTCATATTTTTGTCAATGTCAGTGTTAGCTGTGATTGAGTTTCTAATACAGTTAATTAAGGGAAAGTAAAACTAAACAACAACTACTTCTGCTGCTGCTGCTGCTGCTGCTGCTGCTGATGCTGATGCTATTATTATTATTTTTTATTGCATCACTTGGCCCGTTATCCGATGCGAAAACAACTACGTGTGTCTTAGGTGAGGACGAGGAGACAGCTGACCCGATTCGTAGGAGCGCAAAGCGGAAGAATCCATCTCGACACGGGGTGAATCCACCTCAAACTGTTGAAGTTGATGCCAAAGAAATAGCGTGCATCAAAGTTCACCTATAAAATAATATATATAGTAAAGATGAGGAATCCGGAACCAGAACAGCTGTAGACATGCAGATCAGTGATCTAGAGAATGAAGGCTGCGATCAGCAGGCAGAGAAATAGCACTATGGACGTGAAGGATTGAAGACTGGCCTCAAAGAGCTGGAGGAAGCCTTAGATGTGATTGCTCACTGCAGAGATAACTGCCTGAAGATGGAGGAAAAAGCCCAGAAGCTGTCAACAGGTAAGGAGAACACCGAGTTTCTGGTCAGTGGCAAGACCATCTCTGCCAGCAGCTCGATATCTAAGAGAGACAAGTCACCTTCGGAAGGAAAGGAATGTGGTGAACTGAGCAGAGGCAAAGATGGAAAAGAAAAAGAAAAAAGTTGAAACTTCAGGAGCCTGGACTGAGTTTCGGAATAAAAGAAGAAGAGTAAGGTAAGGAAAGTAGAACGTGAGTTGGCTGCACGTTTGTCACTTAGCGTGATCAACGTCGGAAAAGTGTGGACATTTAGAAGACCCGGCTATGCAGAGTCCATTGCAGACATTAGGCTTGCGTCAGAGTCTCTAGCTTCAAAAATTGTTGGCGCTGTAAAAAATCAGCGAAGAATATAGGTCTATTGGTAGTGATCACCATTACATAGTCTTTAGCCTCCGTGATGGAAAAAGACAGGGGGGCAGAAAAGTCATGGAGGAGACAAAAATGGAATGTTAACAAACTCAACGAAGAATCCCTATGTTAATTAGAGAGGGGATAGAACTATCTACTGGAGAGGTCCAGTTTTTTATGTATGCTGGATATAGCTGAAAAGTGTCTACTAAAGGAAATGTTACTAAAACCACGCTGTTAGCAGCCATTCAAAGCGCAGGAGACCTGTTCCTTCCAGTGCACTGTACAAAAGTACTTTCGAGATTCGTCGAATATTTTTGACTATGCAAATTATGCTGGTACGCCGCCAGAAGGATAGAAAATTATTTTGGAACACCTGCGGGACCTATATAAGCAACAGCGGGCGGCTTAGAAGTTAGCTACACCTGGTGAGATAGAAGACTGTCGATCAAGTGGTTGTTGTGGATATAGTGGAAGTGATTATTGTGTTATAATTAATGCGGAACTCTAATAGTTGATATTATTATTGCGTGTGAGCAAATTTAACTTGAACTACTGAGAATATCTTGTTGATTTCAAATTGTTATTTGTGATAATTAAAGCTGGTAATTAGTGATTTCACTGGTGTCTGTATTTTGTTTCTACTGTCGATCCGTGAGACCGACGTAACGATACGTATTACATATATCATTACAGGGCCCTAGTTTAGCGGCCATTTTTCCTTTGCGTCACCAAATGAATTATAATACGATGAAAAACTAAGAAAATCATCGACTGGAATACGTAGAGGTGTACTTGTAAGTACTAAAAATCCTTTATATATTATTAAAGGTATTCTTTGAATGTTTCATAAAAAAAAATATATAATACGATGTTCTTTGAAAATATTTATTCTAATTATTGTTGGTGCTAATTAGATAAAGACGTTTGGTGTGTCCTGTATACGGTAATGACATAGTCGGTTTGTATGAATCCACGCGCTCATCGCTCATAGCTTGTCCACCTACACCCATGGAATGCTATTATTGTAACACCGTGGCTATTTAGCCGTGATTAATGAGTCGCTACTGTATGCTAATTACCAAGATTTGCTATTAACAAGTAATAATTGTATATGGTTAGTTTGCTCTTTATCATACAACCAGATAAACTATGTTTGACACGCGTAATAAAATTTATCTATTTTCTTTATATCACATATTTATAATCACAAATTTGTAATTAAGATTACTGGACTTATGCGTTATTAGTTCCTAACGCATGTGTAACAACGTTAATTTAATGTGTAATTTAGGACTACCTAAATTTTATTTTTGTTTATTTTTATGTTTATTTAAACATCAGCCAGAAGTTGAATAGACTTCCTGTACACCGTGTTTTAAACAGTTTTATGACTACTTACTGTTTACCATACTCTTACAGCATTGGTTCATCGGAGTAAATTAAATGCTATAATTCAATAAGTAACATTAAATTACGTACTTGTGAGTTAAAGTTGTATTGAAATCAAATAAATTTAAGAAAACAACTGTCATTTAAGAAAACCACGGTGTTTGTATATTATGATCAGCAAATGAGCTTATGGAATTAATATTCTGATTTCTAGTAAATAAGTAAATTTAAAAAAAGGTACCGTGTACATACGTTAAGTATTGGATGGACTAATTTCCTTTAAACGAACGAATGCGATTTATAGGTTTTACTGTGGAAAAATGTTGAGTTTGTACCTTTCTATTACAAACACAAGTACGTGAAAGATCGGTCTAGGGGGGTGAAGCCATGTTGATTTGCTCTTCATGGTAAATATTAACAGAACCAATCTGATGTTAATAATCTTATACATTGTGGAAAAGAATATAATTTGATAAAACAAGGCAATTATTTTCTACGACTTTAAACAAATTTTTATAGAATCGTCAGTGTATACGTCACTTATACTGTCTGAAAATAATGCTGTAAAGCATGCAGTATATTATTTCACTTACAGCACATTATATTTCATTACAAAGAAAGAAAAATTACTTCTGCTTAGTTGTTTATTAATAGGCTACCTGAAAAATAAACGGAGTTAATACTTACGGTGTTCAGAACGTTCGGTTCAAAACAAGTATTGATTATACAGTAATAAGAATTGCTATTTAAAAATTTTAAGGACGGTAGAAGAGATGATAACAGTGTAGTAATACATTTATTATTTTCGTCTTTTATTGTCTTGAAGACGTTGAGAACGTCAAACTTTGGAAGAAGATTATAATTAACGTTTCCTGCTCTAATTCGCGCCCACGTCCTACCTATTAGCAACTCTTAATGCTGTGATAATGAAGAAAGCTCAGTCTGTGTTTCAGGCGATTTAATTTAAAGTGTGCTACAGCTGGAAGTTTATTATGTAAACGCTGTGCCACAAGGAGAAATTAAGTTGGGCTTTAAATTTACGAGGCTTCAGTAATTAGAAACTAACGAGGGAAAAACAATAGCCATTTTACACCGGTTGGTAAATTCTGCGGTAGCGTATCGTATGGGACTCGCTCGGTTTTGTCCTTACAGTACAAGCAAGCAGTATGACGAGTGCGAGTAAAGCAGGCAGGCATTGGGCGCCAGTGAAGCGATACTAACACGGCTCAACAAGCCTTTGTAAACCTACAGCATTTTCTATATATTTTCCAACTACAATCTCATTAAATTAAATCAGTCCAATAAATAACATTAGACTAAATTCTATCTTACGGGAAGTCAGGTAGAGAAAGGAATAAGTAAATCTGATTCAGGTAAACCAGTCAGTCAAAAATGATTACTTACTCTGCTCTAGTCTTGGATATTTTCCTTAAAACGTTCTGTTTCTTAAAGCTAGAATTTATTTTAATACCTTTTCTTTTTATTTTTCTTTAATATTTACTCTGTATGGCATGCTTGCTACCGATACAGATAAAATCGCTCACCACACATTCATATGTAATATATTTTACTCTTAAAAGAAGACAAAATTTTAGTTGACTAAGTTCATGTTATCAGAGCTAAATTACCTTCAGCAATGCTGTTAAGTTTTTATTAACAAAAGTGTAAAAGATTAGTTCGTGAACTCTTTTACAGAATTTATGTAATTTTTAGTATTACTATGAAATAAATACAGCTCCAAATATAAGACACAGAACATAAGAGTTAATGTAACGAATCTACAACAAATAGTAAACAAATTCATCACATACGTACCATGCAATCCACAAAGAAAGCAAGCATGGGAACAATCAGACGAGAGCCAAATAGACGCATCAGCTCTGAGCTCACAATTTATGAGGAACAACGAAGGCATTCATCAGCTTTGCAGACCTAGCTACATGGCAATTCCAAAGTTTCCATAACAAGTTGTTCACTAGAACAAAGAACAACCTGTTTTATACTTGATGTGACAGAAACAACAATTTAGTTAGTGACTGAATTTTTGAAACAATGGTCGTAAATGATAAGTGATTGTAACCCCAAAATTACCACAAAACGAATCATGTCGTTTACAAACGGGTACTATAAAAAACAAGGTATATATGCACCCATAAGGAAGGCACAGATTACCAAGTCGATAAACATTCAATATACTGGGAAATCAGCCCTACCAAGCAACTGAAATCCGGACATCCAAACAAACACATCTGGACAGAATTAAAGAGTTAAGGGTACCTGATTCTATCCTCATCAGAGCCAATACATTGTAAAACACTGGAAGGATGGTTCACTAACGGACATTACTGGTGATGTCTAGGCCTGCATGTGTGCACACATTCTTTAATTTAAGTAGGCCTACTATTTATTTACCATTTACCATTTGTAAATATAGTCTATATCATGTGTACTGTAACCTTTTCCAGGCATTCCATATACTATAAAAAACTATAATAATCTAACGAAGTAGGTAGTCAACAACGTTATACTGTAAAAGACTGTAAAAAATACCCAAGACCTGAACAGCCATATTAGCCATATTTTGAACAATCGCTTAGAGATGCGCAGAGGACAAACAGTTAATTGTGAGACTAACAAAATTTTTAGTCATGTCGCATGTTCGCACAAGTCTTGTATAGTGTTTCATATTGTGAACATCGGCTGCAACAAGGCTGACAAGAACATTAGAAGCATCTGTGTGACAAAGATGTGTGAGACAGCGAACTGTTATTGATTCGTCTCTTTCTCTTCTCTCTAGACACTTTGCACTATACTTGTAAGTGCAGGTCATTCTTTGGCGGGTTCGGCGTAGACCACCGCTCTAGTAAGGCTGCCCCATCTATATACTTTAATACATCCTACTATGTGTACTTAGAAGTTATGTAGCCTATGAATGTTGTACATACAGGTGGTACTATAATTTTGTAATTTTTGTAGTAATACGCGTTCAAAGCAAATATTATAATTAAAACAACCCCCCACACACACACACACACACACTAATGCACATTATGTATTTTTTTGTTTATTCGTTTACTCGCTTTACTCATTCAAATTTGCCTCCATCGATTGTTGCCCTCTTGTCGACAGTTCGACTTTGTCTTCTTTCACTCTTCTTTTGGAATTAAGAAGTAGGCATTCAGAGAAACAACCGATACAGTACAAAACCAAATGCTTTTTAAATTTATTGGCTTCAAATCTATAGGATCATTGCCAACCTCTCGCCTAGCTGACGCTACTTGGTCTGGTGTATCTTGATCGCACGTCCAATTTATTGTGTTCTTGAGTCTCCTTGTTCTTCCCATTCTTGTTCTTTCAATAATTTTCTTTGCAGTCAAAGATGTCTGTACAATTCTAATTTGTGAACCTAGCGGCAGAAGCACGGATTGATGAAAACGTTTTTCTTTTTAGCGTAATGGCAGGTTGTTAGTTTAATTTACATTAATCCTGTTATTTGCTTAATAACGAGTGTAGCTTTATTGAGGTGATGAGTTATCAATATCTTGGTAAAACTCTGCAAATATTCCTTTGCATGAGTTTTATTTTACTTAAAATTATTTCAATTACTATAATTGCAATAATGAAAGCAAATTTGTTTCATGTTTCATTGATATTTCTTTTCAACGCCAATAGATTGTGTGCAAACTATAAGTATCCAAAACAAATAAGAACCATGTTGTTACCATCCACCAGCTTGTCCATCTTCTTGCCTACAAACTGATCCAAGTTTAGTACAGTTTTGTTGACATTTCCTTTTATGCTCTGGACGACTCGGAGTACGGTTACTCGACTAACGACATGGTAATAATGAATGTAGATTGGCAGGAACAGGAATACGCGATATTGTTTTGCGAAGACTAACAAAAGAGCTTGTTTGAATGAAGACTTGAAGAAACACGTTTCCACACTGTATTGAAAACAGCCGTGATGACTTCCATAGATTAGAGCACGGATAAGCCAAATGCCAACAGACATTTCGGCGTAGTGCGTTACGCATTATTCTTTTGTTTTGCTGCTCCAGTAGCTTTGAGACAGATATTATCTTTCTATTCACGTCCGCCTAGCGAGTGGGACGGGTACAGAACATTATGCAGACACATAAAGAAAGACTGCAATCTGCGACGGGGAAGGGCAGACGGACATTGTAACGTAACATAAATTCCGGTGTCATTCCAGTCGGCGGTTGTCACTGCTTTCCTTATTCTCGCTACAAAAGGTAAAACAAAATGAAGCCAACCCCTTCTACAGTTGGACAGGCATATTGTTTGTACGTCATAATATCTCTCGATTTTTTTTCTCTGATGTTCTGTTTCGTATTTAATATCGTATTCACAAATTTTCATTTTCATACTTTATTAAGTACAGATTGAATCAGGGAAAGTAAGCAGGGAAAGTAAGCAGGGAAAGTATATTGAAAGTAATAAACTTACAAAAATAAAAAAAATTTACACTACGCAGAGTAAGACTAAAATTGTGCCTATACTTGCACCCCTAATGTAGTTTTAGAGATTATGCAAGGAATTCAACAATTACTCAAGTAAAAATCTTGAAATTAAGAAACTATCATCAGCGTTCCTATGCTTACTTTATGTTACACTTTAGCGTGTATTACACTCCATTGTTCACTGCTCTTATTACCTGTTGTATTAAGATGCACGTTCTGCTCTAAAATACCACTTTAACAGTCGGTTAGGTATTCTGGCCCTTAGCAGAGCTAATGTACTTGTTTTCTCTCCCATTAAACAAACCATAGGGCTGGTTTTTTGTTTTTATAAGATCTGAAGCAATTGGTTTTGACCTCAAAAGGGCCGTCATTATTAGCCCTCCCTTTTTCCGAGGGTCGTCACTCCGTATAAAAAATACGGACCTTGAGTACATTAACACTTCTAAGGGCCCTAGGGTTCTTTAGCCCTCCTAAAGACCAAGACAGAAGTACGCGGGGAACAACACGAAATCAAGGGGAAACATGTTTTACTGGCGATGATAATAATAGAAGAAACAAAACACACACACTCGCACTCACACATCCACGCCCGCACGTATGCGTTCGTGCGTAACAAAAACCCACTAATTACACTTTAAAAAACACTTTAAAAAAATATTAATTTTAGTAAATAATAGAAAATTTTAAACACAGTGGCTTAAGTGTTTCAACTTGCATGTATATATAAGAAATACAGGATAGTGTAAATACAGCAAAATGCATTTTTAAAGTTGTCACTTACGTTACAGAACATTACTACTTAAGTGGTATAATATTTTATTATAAAATATTTGTTTATAATAAAATGTATGCCTGTAATATTTTTCATACATGAACTTCTGATATTTTCACGTTTTTTAGAAAAGAATTATACTTTAAAATCTTTATTAAAGAAATGCTTTAAATTAAATTATTAAATCTTTATTAAAATGCTTTAATGAATTTTATTAAAATCTTTAAACATTTCTATTCCATATTTCAGAAAATATAATAATGAAAATAACTACGAATTACAATAACATTAATAAACGAATGCTTCTACATATTGTGTCCAGCCATTTATTTTCTCCACACCTTTTCTGCTCTATACGAATCGTTAGGCCTAATGTGAATTATACAATTATGTAGGCTATTATTGTCTGTGAGTTTTTCGAAGTCTTTACTGTGTAGCTAGGAGATGTGAACAGGGGAGGACTGCGTCCCCTTTCCACGAAAAGATTTGTTCTTTACCGCCTTTCTTGATGTCAGCTTCAAACATGCACATTACCTGACAGAACGGAAGTAGACATTAGGCAGTTACACAAAGATGGATTATTCCGTGCGTTTGAACGAAACAAGTAATAAGCAGAATTAGTAAGCACATGTTATTAATTAAAACAGTATACTTACAATACGATTAAAAATTTGTCATTACGGGAAAAAGAGAATGCGTATTTTAAGTTTAGAAGTCCGCCTACAACACATAACAAGGACATAGCGATTCCACTAAATCCGAAACTGTAATTCAGTTTTTTACTCTCACTAACCAATTCCTTAAACTCATAAAATCGGGTACAAATTTGGATTGTTCCATGTATTAATATCATGAATGTTTATGGTGCCTTTTGATTTTTGTTCCATTAGTGATATATTATAATTAGGATAATAATACCCATCGTTTTTTGAGGTATATATTATTGTTTCGCCTATTTTACCTTTTCTAAGGAAACAACAAAATATATTTGTAAAAGGAATTTTTTATTTATTTATTTACTTTTTGTAATGTTTTTGGGGCTCACCGGTGTCGTCCCAGTTGCTAGCAATGGCACTTAGATTGATAAGGCACGTAATTTATTTTTGATATATGAGAGTACGTCGCACTTACAAGCACACAGATTACAAGTACACGAATTATCTGTTTATACTTTAAATTACAGAAGTTATTCGAAGTTCATCTTTATTAAAAGATGAATGAAAATAGTAAAATTTACATTTTACCCTGTACAAGTACTCAAACCAATTTAAAAACTGATTTCTCTGTAATAACTGCTGTGTAAACCAGCTATATTACCTTGTCTTTCGCAATTCTTTTGTTTTATTATTTCAAAATATGTATTTACTTAACTTTTTACTAATTATTCTAATGTGTTCAATTATTTTTGTTATTTTTTGATTTTTTATATTTCATTGAATGCATTTTTTACTAAATTATTAAATACGCTTACTAAATTATAATTTTCAACGCACACACGCCAACATTCGCGTGACGTTTTATGTATAAACAACTGTCGAAACATTGTTATTCAAATGAATATAAAAATATATTCCTGTATGAAATATTACTTTCTATTAATGTTTCCAGATGAATGTGTTTAAGTGGAGGGGGGATATATATGCACGCGCTCTTTCACTTTCATTATTTCTCCCTTTTTTGATTAAAGTATAAGGTTATTTTTTATTTATTTTTGTTATTTTTAATCAGTTTTATTTTTATCACATTTTTATTTACTATATTTTGTAAAGTACTAAATACATTTACTAAATTATACAAACTAAATTCATTATATAAATAAAACGTATTACTCCGCGCGCGCGCCCACACACACACCATTATATACATTTGCCTTTATAACGTAAGATATGGACTTGAGAAACTTTGCATCATCAGTATCTTCCTCGAAACGTATAGTGCTCCTTGCACTTCTTTCATCCAATTCAGTATATTTTTTCTTCCTTTTATGCCTTCCAAATTTAGCTCCATCCTTACAATATTCTGAGTAGATTTCTCAGACTCAGATTTTAAACATTTGATAACGTCGTATATGCTTTGATCGTGGCTGTCTTCTATCGTGGCTATTTAGTTTACGATGTCATGCTTCTACTCCATTATTAAATATATGACTTCGGCGGTAGTACGTAATATTTTACCTAATATCATAAAATTAAGCATGACTAAGAATGACACTACAGTCAAAAATTGAATACAAATTTTGTTAAACGTTTTGCAAAACACAACTTTGCAGATCTGGCTTAATGTTTCGATTACTGTTTATGACGTTAGATGATCGCAAGTGGGACAACTTTTATGGTGTTCGCAACTGGTACTGGTTACAAGTGGAAAAACCCCCCCTCCCCCACCTCAACGACGTCGACGAGGAGTGTTGCTCAATTGTATGTTTTGTTCTCATCTACATTCTAGATAACTCAACGAAAATGGAACTTCGTACTACTAAAACGCAAAACAAAGTTCTTTAGTGCCAATACAGTACAGTAATCTTTACTGCTTTTAGAAAGACAGAGTTTTGTCTATCGCTAACTGTTCGTTTCCGAGGTCTTGAGGTTACTTTTTACTCTGTGCCTTTGCCTGAGTTCTGCAGTTACATGTTTCACTGTAAGTGCTCCGCCACAAGTGCAGATTTGTTCTTGTCCCTATAAAAGGTAAGAGGACGTCAAGTCAGTATGTTCACGGCGACTGCGAGCACCCGCCATTTACTCTGCTTCACGGCATAAAGTTTGCTTGGCCGTGTATTCCACATCTGTTACCACACATTATGAACAGTGGTTGTTGCAGCTAGTTTTGCGTCGTCAGGTCATATTACAATTGCATCGACTGACGTCTGTCAGCAGGGTTTCTTACTGCACTGTCAGCTTCTTCGTTACCTTCAGTACCTATATGACCCGAACACCAAACAAAAGTAAAACAAAGATGAATTAAGGTTTCCTAATCCATGGCATAATGCCATTGTCTATTGTAATAACGGACGGACTGTGCTTTAATTGTCCAAGGCGGTTAGAAAACTCAGTGAATCCGTACAAAAACCAAATTCTCTCCCACCTCGGTGTTCACAGAATCGAAGAGCTTGCCACACAGCATACAGTTCCTCGGTGTATACACTTGCCGCCTTGGGCAATGTTCAGGAGTGAGAGGCACCTTCGATGACAAACGAACTATCCAGTCCGCTCTCCGGAGGCAGCCAGGGAGGCACTCGCAGGCCATCGTCGCCTGGATGCTGTAGCGCCGGCCTACTTTGCACGGATGCTTGCCAGTCGTGTGAACGTACAACGACAGTTGTATGTTCTGTCAAGTCTGTTGTTCGCAATCAACGTGGTTTATGTGGCTCGGTAGTGCGAATTTGTTATTATTATCATATTTATAATACCATTAAATAAATTCAACTAATATGTGAAATGTATAATAACATAAAGTATAGTATAGTCTCCTAATATGTCAATTAATTAATATAAAATTCGTAGAATTTTCAGAAATATTTACAATTCCTTAATTACAATATTACTATATCATTGAAGATAATTTTATTGTTAATGTGTAACGTTGTTAATATGATTCAGAATGTTTTTAATACGATATTTTTTGTACAAATTTATTTTTTATATCAGAGGTATCTCTGATACATAATATTAGTGATGTTATTATTATTCCAGCTATACAATGTTTACATATTTTCCAGAACCAAAGATTACAGAATTTATTGAATTCTCATCTTCCACTGCTGCTTATACAACCAAAGATCCAAAAATTTCTCATTGCCTCAATATAGTCTGAATTTCTTCTATCCAGGTGATAGGTGGTCTTCCTCTTTTCCTTCCTCCTGGTGGGGTCCATTCCATAACTCTCCTTGGCAATCTTTCCTGTGCCATTCTTTTCGTGTGTCCATACCATTGTAATTTTTTTGTTTGGATAAAATCAACAATTAATTCTGAATTGTATTTCTTTGTTTTGCTTCCCACTTGCCGTAATTTTTACCCCTAAATACTTTCATTCCTCTGTATGTGAAATCTTGCCCATGGCGTCCTCTAATATCAAGTCTTGCTGAAGGTCACCTATTGCTGTGTATTTTGTTTTATTCATATTTATCTTTAGTCTCAATTTCTGATATTCCTGTATCAATGTTTTATTCATGTACTCTATGTCTTCAAATTCTTAAGCCAAAAGTAATTGGTCACCAGCAAACTGTAATGAATGAACTGTATCCATCATCAAGTGGAATTCCCATGTTCCTGCACATTTTTTTCAAAGCGTCTATTGCTTTCTCCGTATAAATTTTGAAAAGCGTGGGTAATAGACAACACCCCTTGCGTAAACCCTTGGTCACTTGAAACCCTGGTGACAAATTCTTTCCTATTTTTATTCTCGATATTGAATTGTTATAGAAATTTTGTATAGCTTTTGTGATAATGAGCTTGATACTAGTTGATCATAAAGCTGTCTACAGATTGGCTAACGGTACATCGTCATAAGCTTTTTCAGTGTTGTGATCGAACTGTTTTATTTTCAATTATTTGCTGTAAGGAGAAAATATGATCTATAGTTGATCTACCAACTCTGAAACCTGCTTGCTCTTCAGCCTCCATTTCGTTATATTCAGCTTCTAAAAAATGTTTAAGTACTCTTTCATAAAGCCTACTTAGTGTGCTAGTAACTGTTATGCCTCTATCATTTTTTCAGTCGTCTTTGCTTCCTTTCTTGTGTATTGTAGAAATATATCCCACCTTCCAATCTGATTCCTCAGAGATTCTATTCAGACATTATTCAAAGAGATTTCTTAATATTTCATGTAATTTATTTATACCATTTTTCAATAACTCTGCGGGAAATTGTACAGCTTCTTTAACAATATTTATATCCAGGCAAATATAATAAACTGATATTTCTCTTAAATTCCCTTCAATATAAGTGATATCTGAGTTTTTAAGTGAGAAAAGAAGTAGTGTATATTAACATATCTCTTTCGTATGAAAAATTTATTTGTACATGTATGAATACAATAATTTTTGTACATTTTATGTAGAGTATTTTAGTATTGGTTTATACATCGTCTATTGTTATATCGTCAATAGGCAAAACGTTTAAATTATATTAACGGATACGAGTAGTGATGAGTAGGCCCACTCGTCAAAAATGACTACTGCGTTCCGTGTGTTGACGTCAAGTGTTTTGTTTAATAAAAGTCCGACAAACGTAAACTCATCATTGGAGTTCTAAATCAGTGCCTTTTCTAGGAAATACAAACCAAATAAATAAAAAAGTGACATAATGGCTGCAAGACACCCACCAAAACATAATGAGGAAAGAGGATAGCCGAATTTGCGATAGTCTCTACAAATAATACCGGCATATGACCTCCACTCGTAAAGGATAAGTGGTTAAATCTGTAAACGCCTACGTTAGTTCACACACTAGAAGACTTGCGTGCTCGAGCGATTTTTTTAGAAGCTTCTTTTATTTTTATTGTTAAATCGCCTTCTGTAATATACAAACAAATGATCAGATCAAAGAACTCAAATAAACACAATATTCATGTTAAAACTATGTCGCGAATTATAACAGGTAATCAAATATTAGGTAAGTTACTAAAATACCGAAATAATGCTTCAGCAATTCAATATTTCAATATCACTGAAACACATTTTACCAACATTAGAAGCTTGTTAGATTCTTATTTGACACGGTCCAGTCTAGCCAGATTCTTGTAAACTAAATGATAAAACAGCAAAATTTTAACCTTTCTACCAAAATGTTAACCATATTAACAAAATTTTGTAAAATAACGAGAAAATTCAATTACAGTAACTAGTTTAGTTATTTGTGTACAACTTTAACTCTTCACGGCTAGAAATATTTGCTGTAAACAATAATTTTCATTTAACGAGGGCGACACAAAGGAAAATCATTTTTGACTAAATTCGATTTGGGTGTAGTATCTTGCTGAAACATGCACAGGGCACTGCATCCACGTTTAGAGAGGCAAAGGCTGATTTGCTCAGAGCTGACTGGATCTGACAGCAGTATAAAGCGGCGCACAATAATTATACACAGGTGAGCTACCACAAAGAGACAGCCTTTGAATTAAAACTGTTCCCTGCTAATTATAAAACAAATAGTACACTGCGCAGTAAGCCGCGTCGCCACCACACATATATTTAGCGATGAAAGCCGTAAACCTCAAAATGCTGCAAAATTCAAGATTTTAAAGACAAATTTTTTGAAAGGAAGCAGGAAAATGTTTCCGAGACGTGACTGTGGAATTAGTATTTTAATGAACACTGCATTTCTTAATTTGTATAAGAGGTAGATTTTAATAGAAATAGTATATCTCTGATTTAAAGAAATAACGCACACACAACATGCAAGCAACCCTACACACGTATTGACTGCCTAATTTTAGGAATTTTTTCTGTTTTCCCGTTTCACAAAAAAGTTTTATTTTAATATTTTAATGCAGATTTACGAATGCTAAAAATATCTTGCACTGTTATTTCAAGTTCATTTGGACGTTAGTCACATTTGCACCTGAGTAGTTTTCCTCAAGTATCATTTTGATCAGAGCGTTGTTTAGAATTCTCCTTACATTGGCAAGTGTTGGACTCATTTATGTAAGATTTCATTTCCTTGTAGGCTTGATGGACAAACGTCTAGATGTACAGACGCTCTAACTCTTCACCAAATAAACAGAAGCCTTACTTTTAGGTTAATAACTTGGCATGACTCCCCCCCCCCAAAGAGTGAATACGAATATTTGTAATATGAATGGTAAAAAAGACAGTTGCAATTACTTTTAAACCCAAAACTTGCTGTAAAACATCAACTACTTTCTAAAAATATCTAACTTCCGTTGCGATTACTTCCATACCGTGTGGCTTGAATTATTAATTATCCACGGTTAGGACTAATAATGTTTTACTTCTTAAATGCTTTTACCATTCTGCCATTCTGTACTACCAGTGTGACTAAGCAGTGTCTATGAATGGATGCACAGTAATTATTCTTGCATCGTGTTTATAACGACATGCGCTCACACTTCAATTTCTTACTTATCTTCACGGACTATAAATGTCTTAAATTTATTAATTATTATCTTAATACTATGTAAAAAATAATTCGTCAACTTACTGACAATATGTTCTCAATCATTCTCACCTTAGATAACAACAATTTTGACCCATCAAAAATAAGGTCTCTTTTTATTACACGTTTCGTGAAATGCTTGTCACGTTGCAATGTACGATATATAAAACGTTCTCTGTTAAAATACTGGATATTTCATAATAACAATTCAAATTATACTTATACTGTATTATGTAAGTTTCTAGAACTTGCGGTACGATAAAGAGAAACATAACTGATATGATTCGAGGCAATGAAACTGACACACTGATCGTATGCTGTTTTAAGATAAATACAGTCTGGATGTGTCTCAACAACGAACTGCTTATGTAATCGTATAAGGTAGGAACGAATCTCTCCAGTACTTCTTTGAGCAACGAAATAAGAGCATTTACTGCTGTCATTAAAAGAAAATATTATATTGCTCAATTGTTGCGTTAACATTACTCAGTATTTAATACAGATGACTGTGGGAAAAATTGTAAGTCGATGGACGATGCGTCATTAAAAATATGTAGGCCTAATACTACAAATTGAACTATAGCCTTTAGCTATCTAAATGTCGAACATAATGTCTAGTACTGTCCATTCGGATTCACAACTGTAAAAGCAGTTGTTTTAAATGTTGCCTTTGTAAAACCAGAAGTTATGTACTGCTAAGCGTTATCGGCTGCTTGGAATTTACGTATACTCAGCTTAATGCTTGCTTGAACACTATTATCGACTTACAAATATATTAATTAATTAGAGTGACATTACCTGCTCAGTTACAATAACTATTTTCCTCTATTACGTCCAGTATAAAGTCATTCTGTATGAAAGCTGTTTTACATACCACTCATATACGGACAAGCTCTCTCTCTCTCTCTCTCCCCCCTCTCTTTATCTATCCATCTATCTATCTATCTAGACTCCTCTTTATTTCATTCTATGTACTTACAGACTCGTGCACTTATTTGTTGTTTTCCTCTCCCTACCACACTCAATATACGTGCGCTCAACACAGTCACACGCACAGAATTAATCAGATACAAGGTCACATTTAATATTATGAAATAACTTTACAGTATCTTAACAAGAGGTAAAAGTAGACAATAAATAATGCACTAATTGTTAAGAAAATTACAATTAGTATACTACGTTAATTGCAATTGCGACTTTTTGAAAATAGATTTTGTCTATTTAGATATTTTAAGCATGTCTTTTACATGATAGGAACGCAGATACAGTACACATATGACATGATATCGTTTGCGGAAATAAATTTGTTGATAACGTCTAGTGTTAGAAGGTTTTGAGATTCGGTTGTTAACTCAGAATTTAAAACATTTCTGTCGACGTTTCGTCCAAATGTATTGTTACCATCGTGACCTGTATACGAGTAATACAACTGACAATAAAGAAGTAATGAATGCAAACACAACGTATATTAATATGAATGGAATACTAGATTTATAGTTCTTTATATAGGCGTAAGGAAATATTTTTTTGTGTAATATTCTTAGTTCTAATTTTTTATGTAACATAACGCATATAAATACATAAAACGGAATCATTGTATGTGTTAGTCTACCAATTATTTCTGTATTGCCTATATATTTAATCACTGAATGTAGACTAGATTTAGTTAATGATTCAATTAAATCTAGCTAATTACCAGAGTTCACAAAAGCTTTCAACATTCACGGGTACTACTAAACTAAGGATAACTTGTAGTGCTGAACTACATATGGTCCACTCTGCCGACTTAATGTATGTTAATGCAAAAACGGATTCTAACCAACTGTTGAACCTTATTAAAGTCTACGCTCAGTTAATGGTTTTGCAACGAAATATTGTTTATCTTTGATAAACAAAAAACTAACACATATGTATGTATGAACGTTTGAAAACACAACGACCAAACGGAAAATGCTAATTTTGTATCATTATAATTTCTTAATTTGCTTAATGGTAGATATGAATATTCTTAAATAATAATTTTTGTGTCGTGTTTTTCTCATTGCTGTTGTTTCCAAAAGACCTAAGGTATAGGTTCACAGTTATTTACTCAAAGGACTCAAAAGGCTCAGTGCTTTAGGAATGTAGCTAAATTTTCCACAAGAATATTTTCCGTACTTACGTTAGGGAAATTAATCTAATGATTTCAACATACTGGAAAATTATAATTTCTTGATTTACTTATTTAACAATATACGTATGTAATTTAATCAACACCCTAAGTAATGTTGAAAACTATAGGGGCATCGTCTGTGCTAATTTAGTGTATTGTACGTAACGAGCACAATATGAAAATGAGAGGTAAAAGCATTCTCATATCCAGAAGGTCATTACTTTCCTGATCATGATTCACTTCTACGGTTACTAGAACCTATCACACGACATAAATAAGACATGGAGAATAATGTGTCTTCCAAATGTATTCTCTGTTCCTTCGTTAGGCGAGGTGGAAATCTGTTTCGGACGCCTCCCGACTTTCTAGTTTCCTATCCATCCTGAATAACAGACGAGTATTATTTACTTTTACGCTCACATTAAAGAGCCTCGTTGCAGCAGTCGTTTCCAAGTAATTATTAAACAGTGTATAGTCGATGGTTTAAAATACATATCTTCTTTTTGCTAATGCACATTCTTTCACGACTAAATTGTTTTATCTATAATACATTACAGAGCTCTTAGGACTTTGCTTTCGCTATCTCAGTATATTTTATTTACCGGCTGACAATTTATGTTGAAATTAGCTCAAGTTTTTATTAAACTTATTAAAAATAAGTTTTTATTAAAAATATTATTAATTTAAAAATGTGAATTCAAGTCTACACCATGAATTAAGTACGTTTTTACAACACTCTTTGTCTTCTAAGATCTGATTTCTACTTCAGCACTGAATGCTTCAACATTCTAGAGAGTCATTAAAATTACTTTGGATGTGTTAAAGTTCAAGTTTATGTTTAAAACTACTGCTTTGTTCTTTGTTTAAGTTTAGTATCAAGTCTTTAATGTGGTTCTAGGAAAATTTCAACTATATTTTTTATTTATATTTACTTTTATCTAAATGGATACTTGCCTATCTAAATGATGAATTATACACGTGCACTTACACAATGTGTGATGTAGAGTTAGATATATACGTATATTTAAATAATACTAGCGATATCATTCCTTACCGTGTATTAAAATATAATTATTAAAATATAAAGAATATTAAATTATAATCATAAGCACTACAATGGAGTCATAGAAAAAAACCACCTCCGAAGTAGAAGCTAAACCATGAGTCACATCTTGATTTCTTTAAACATCAAGACCCGAGGTGTTTCGGGTTCTCTTTCGTGGGGTAAACGATTTGTGTCATATATATATATATATATATATGAAATATTTCCTTTCTCACTCCCCCCTCCACACACACACACACACACACACACACACACTCTCTCTCCCTCTCTCCCTCTTTTTTAATTTCTGCGTACGCTGAGCAGTACTTTTGTCTTTTGTTCTTCAGACAACTGCTAACTAGAGTTCCATAAGTATACAGATACCACTAAGGTTATTGCATATAATAAATTGTAGGTAAGATTAATATCAGCAACAGGAAGAAGAATCGTTGCTCATATAAGCCGAGTATAAGATATAAGCTCAGTATCGTTGGTCAGCAAGTATCAGCAAGTATCGTTGCTCAGTAAGCTAGTATATTATCAACATCGGTGCTTTATATCCCTTGCATAATTATAGCCGCTTTTTTTAGCTTTTCCGATTACTCATTCTCATGGACAGTAACGAATCACTTCACCATCACCATCATCTTCAACAAGGATTAAACTAAAAATTGTTTATTCTGATCCCAAGCAGATAGACTAGAGCTGGTTGCGGAGGTCCCACACCTCTCCGTACTTTCGGCTTGTAATTCAGTAGTTGTTTGTGGATGCGGCAATCATCCATTTGGTTAAGAAGTTCCAACCATTTTAGCCGATACTGGGCAACCCTATTCAGTATACTGATAATATTTAGTTACTGCCGTAAATCTGCATTTCTTGTGAGATCCTGAAAATTATATCCTGCCAAGTGTCTGAGAACGACCAGTTCTCAGATCCATAGACAAGTGCGGGAAGGCATCACCTTATGGCATTTGACGCGTTTCATTCGTTGATTTTACAAATCATCTCACTCCCATTTATTACAGTTTTCCATTTGCCTTGGGCTCTTCCATTAATTCATATCTCTCATCTTTCCTCTCCAATCATTCCGTGGGATAGTTTGATGATATTCTCTATAAGCCGATCCTTGTACCTCATCTTTGGCTTTCCTGTGTCTCTGTCCCTGTGGTCACTATTCTGTAATCTTTTGGTATACTACCATTAAATTTAATGCCTACTATCTTATGGTAATGAGTCTTGAAACTGTACAGTAAGTTATACTGCATTCATAAGGCTATGTTTATGAAGAAACATCAATCAAATCAGATCTCCAACATGTCGATTCTATACAGAAATAATTAAATAAATATTTTTCTAAAGAAAAAATTGGTAAAACAAATATTTTCTGGACAGTTTTGACTGAAAAGGCGTGCCAAATGAATGCCTGTTTGTTATGTGTAGAAGCTGAAGTATCGTACTGCGACAGGGAAGTGCGCGTTGACCGTCACCGTTTGTTACGTGTAGAAGCTGAAGTATCGTACTGCGACAGGGAAGTGTGCGTTGGCCGTGACCGTTTGTTTGCCTGCCCGGTTGTCTGCTGATTGGATAATCGCAATGTTTACACGAAACACGTGTTTGCACTGTACAGTTCTAATGGAAAGCTTACACAGTCGTAACATCATATACGGTATTCTAAATCCATCTCCAAATGCAACCGTCAGCGCTTTCATTACAAACAGATACACGATATGTCACCAGCTTGTCGCGTCCAACTGAGTTAATTTGAACTATAAAATTAATATTACAAAATATTAAAAAATTCATTGACTAGTAAGAAACTGATAGTTACCGATTACTTGTCAGTGGTAGTTTCAAATTTGAAAAGTCAGTAGTAGTATTTTTCACGAGAAAGAAAATTAAAAATTGTTTCAATTTAAGATGTTACATATACGTATAAATATCTTAATTTGTAAATTCCCATGTAAGAGAACTGATTGTTATATTAAATAGATTACAATAGATACTACTACTACCTGTCAATTGGAGGTTTTTAAAATGCATCATTTGCTTACACGCTGTTCATGTTGCACAATTCGTGCACACGTTCCTTCTTGTATGACTGAAGGAACTCTTACTTGGTGACTTCAAATGGTATGTCTGAAGCTTAACAATCGACACCTTTAAAGTCTCTGGTTGCTATAATGCATTCACAGCTAGTTCTGGCAATGACTGTTTGTACATTTTTATGACCTAGAGAACCACTATACCAAATAATACCTTGGATCAAATGCTACTTGACCTTGAAAGTCAACAATTTTAACCTTCCTGGATATAGTAATATAGCCACAGAAAATTATGACAAGAAGATTTCAAATTTGTTGTAAAATTGTCAGTCACTAACCGAAAGATCACCTTGGACTTTTATGATTTTTGGGCTTTATTTTGTTACTTCTTCAACTTGTCTCTATTTTAAAACAACCTATGCATACCATACCACTTTTAGCTTATTATTACTACGTTTGTGCGACAAAATGGTACTGTTATTTATTTTACTCTTAAACCCCATTTAAATGGAGTCAGTATTTAATGGGGTTTGAGTAAATACAGAGTTTAATGGCCTTTCCATTGTCAGCAAGATGTTTGCAGGTGATGTGGGTGTTTTGCTTTGTTACAAGTTCAAGAGCGCTACTTTTACTTGATTTTTGTTTCGTTTTTGTTGGGTAATACTGATAGACCATGTCTGCTCTTAACGTCTTCAATCAGTGGCTTACCCTTTTCCGCGTAACCTTACTTCTTCTCTCCCTAACCGGCAACAAAGCTTTTAGCGAGTGATTTCTCTCATAGTTTTTTTCATTCTTTGTTTTCCAGCTAGAATAATTAATCCTCTAAAGACAAGTAGATGTTCATACCGCCTCAAAATGTGGAGGACTATTAACTGAAACCCTTAGTTGCCTAAAGAGAAAACTGTTCACCCAAAAAATAAATAATTACAATTATTTTAGATTAGATTACAATTACAACTACAATTAGATTATGTATTAATAAAGTATGTAATTCTATGTAATTTACCAGCTATGCTGGTGTTGTTCATAATTTATTTATTAACTACTGCAATGTCAGAATTTTATTCCGTATGTAACTGGCTTTCGTTGTGCTAATTAAATAGTTTATATAGTTTTGTTAGCTTTGTCATTTTCAAACACAGATATCAAAATAGCATACAAAACTAATAAAAATAATTTACAAAAACTAAATAACCCACACAACAAAGATAATACAACAACCAACGGTATATACAAAATTGAATGCCAAGATTGCAATAAATGCAAACA
Organism: Magicicada septendecula; assembly: GCA_034769895.1. Lineage (NCBI taxonomy): Eukaryota > Metazoa > Arthropoda > Insecta > Hemiptera > Cicadidae > Magicicada > Magicicada septendecula. Next base: position 1,024,799,829 of record CM068367.1, read on the forward strand.
AATAATAGGACAAACAAAAAACAGCTGAAAAAACGTTATTTTTAACACCTAAATGCATACAAAAAACCAGAAATATATCAATCTAATTTGGCTACACATGCAATAAACACTGGACATGAATTCCCAGACATAACCAATATGACACAAATAAAACTTACACCACACAAAGGGACCATAATGAACATTTGGGAAAATTTACAAATATATGAACATTAAACACAAAACAGACTAATACCTGAACAAATACAAATCAATACAAAACATGACACAATTTTCAAAGCACTCAATATAGAAAATACACAAAATACTAATATATACACCACAATCACACACAATAGTACCAATTTAAAGCACCAGAGACCAACAGGAAACCAAACCAACAACCAGCCAACACACAGATACTTCACAAGGTTCAAAATCAGGAAGGCTGAGGATGGGAACACAAGGCTTCCCGAAACATGTTCCAAATAAGGAGAAATCATCTTGAGGTAAAGTCATTATAAAATATATATTCTACAATATTATAGGCCAACATCAATAATGCTGCTTGTATTATTGTTTTATGTACATGCACAAGTGCGCAAATGATCCTTACACAAAAATCCAAACTGATCTTTTCAAAAATAAATTGTTTACTAAACGGTTAAATTTAACTAATTGTAGGAAAATCGGTACATTGTAGGAACAGCATTATTTATAGGATTCTTACTGTTTGCAACAGAACGTAAATATGACGTTTGTATAGCCTAGAGATCTGTATTTCATTTTGTTTTACCTAACAGCAAATATTTACTGTTGTTTGGTTTTGTACTCCCTAAATGTTAAGAGATTATATACACAATGAAAATGCTAACCGCTGAAATATATTTCAAGAACATTTACACATATAATATTACAAATACACTAAACATTTAAAATTAACGCTTACCTGTTAACAAACCAGTATCATTACTTGTTACATGTCTATTTGACAATCATTCGCCTGAAATGAAACAATAGAATTCAAAATGACTGCAGATTACTTACTTCAGCATCAACAAAATAACGTATAAACAAATGGAAAAGAACCTTTCGAGATATTTATGACAGTCTAACAATGTTGTTGTTGGTTAATCTTTGCCACAACATTGTACAACTTATTTATCCTTACAAATTCATTTTAATTTATTTGTGGTAATAAAGCAGCCATTATAGCCAACGTATAAACAATCCCAATCAGACAAAATTTGAATTAATTGCTTAAAATACAGAAAAATCAATGCGTGTTTTGAAGGTCTTATCAATGATAAATTTATAACAGAACAAAAATATCAGACGATTGCCATCAATCAGGTTTAAAACTGTAAAGAGTTACAAATGTGTGCACCGCGTTCAGCTTTAAATAAAGGGAATCGAATTACACTATTACAATGTCATATTAATATGTCTGTGTAACGTGTAAATACATTCAGCCTACAGTAGTAAAAATTCTAAAAATATGACAATATACGATACAGTCGCCATTACTTAATGACGAAACAATAACTAGAATAATGCGAGAGATCAACGAACAAAAACGGTATATGAACTAAGAAAAATTAATATCACATCGTAATTGACTGTTGACATTATCTTAACGAACTAATAGCAAAATTACAAGTGTCAGCTCTGAAAGAGTAAAAATGCTTACCGTTGTATCAGCTGCGTGCAGTCAGAACGTGAACCTGGTCTTTGTGAACATCCGTTTGTGAAGGACTTGCACGGTCAATTTTATTATTCCATGACGTGTCTGGTGTAATAACGCTGGTTTAAGCAAATCCATCTAACCAGTGTTCACGAAGAGGACGCGACAGCAAATATGGTTTACCGATTTTAAAGAATAAACGAAACGACACACTTGAAGTGATCGCATTGATTGTAGTTTTAGTGATAAACCAAGGCAACGGAATAAGAAATCCATTAAGAACAATATTTGAATAGGCCTATATTTGAATATAGGGATAGGTATGAAAATTAACGTGATATAACAATCTGCAAACAAAGTCAGTAATTTAGCATGTGCAAAAACCACGAATGGCATCACAAGTTATAAATGCAGTGTAACGTTAGCGGAATACAGCTTAGTTAGAAATGTAGTTAGAAACGAATGTGTGAGTCTTGTTCGGGCGTAAGTTCAGTTCTTCTAGTCCTGATGTGACACAGTAAATTTGAATCACAGAAGACAAATATAAAAAAGATTGTATTAATAAGTTGGAAGTACTAAGTGCCATAAAGTTTAGGACTTAAAAGTATTAGTACAAAAATACTTTTTTTACTACAGAAAGCTGTAAAAATATTTATGGATTGAAGTGATTAAACTAAAATTAATTGACTATTCCAATTTATTAATTAATAAAACTAATTTTACGAATTTTTACTTCCATGTTCCATAAAGAAATGGAAGTATGGTGATGGCACAAAAAAATCGTGTTCGAGATAATTGCAGATTCTGATTGTACTACCCTCCAAACATGAAAAAAGTCATTTTTCGAAAAGTATCAGTGTGTGTGTCTGTATGTCTATCTATCTGTAGATTTTTTTCTATGGCAAACGATAAGAGCCGCAAATTCAAACAGAATCAACTAATTTTTTGCATACAGCCCTGAATTGTAGAGTACTCAAGACCTGTTGCTTTTGGTGAAGATAGGTTAAGGGAAAGGGGTAGTTTACCTGCAACGTTTTTTTTATCAAGGGTAATTTTTTTCTATGGCAAACGATAACAGCCGCAAATTCAAACAGAATCAGATAATGTATCGCATACTGCCCTGAATTGTAGAGTTTTCAAGACCTATTGTTTTTGGTGAAGATGTTTTAACATGGATAATTTTTTCTATGACGAATGATAACTCCCGTAAATTCAAATAGAATCAAATACGTTTTTGCACACCTTCCTGAATTACAGAGTACTCACGGTCTGTTGATTTTGGTAAAGATCGGTTAAGGGAAAGGGGTAATTTATTGGCAACGTTTAATGTTTTAACAAGGGTAATGTTTTCTATGACGAACGATAACTGCCGTAAATTCAAAGAGAATCAAATAATTTTTTGTATACGTTCCTGAATTGTAAAGATCTGAAGGCCTTTGATTTTGGTAAAGATCAGTTAAGGGAAAGGGGTAGTTTACCTGCCACCTTTAATGTTTTAACAAGGGTAATTTTTTCTATGACGAACGATAACTGCTGTAAGTGCAAACAGAATCAAATACTTTTTTGCACACGTTAATGAATTATAAAGTACTCAAGGTCTGTTGATTTTGGTGAAGATCGGTTAAGAGAAAAGGGTAGTTTACCGGCAACGTTTTATGTTTTAAAAGGGTAATTTTATTTTTATGACGAGTGATAACTGCCGCATATTCAAAGAGAATCAAATAATTTTTTGCATAAATTCCTGAAGTTTAAATGCTCAAGGTCTGTTGATTTTGGTGAAGATCAGTTAAGGGAAAGGGGTAGTTTACCTGCAACGTTTTATGTTTTAACAAGGGTAATTTTTTTCTATGACGAACGATAACTGCCGTAAATTCAAAGAGAATCAAATAAGTTTTAGCATACTTTCCTGAATTGTAAAGAACTGAAGGTCTATTGATTTTGGTGAACATCGGTTAAGGGAAAGGGGTAGTTTACCGGCCACCTTTAATGTTTTAACAAGAGTCATTGTTTCTATGACGAACGATAACTGCCGCACATTCAAACAGAATCAAATAATGTTTTGCATGCATCCCTGAATTGTAGAGGACTCTAGACCTATTGATTTTGGTGAAGATCAGTTTTGAGAAAAAGGGTTAGTTTACCTGCAACGTTTTATGTGATAACAAGGTTAATTTTTTCTATGACGAACGATAACTGCCGTAAATTCAAACAGAATCAAATAATTTTTTACATATATGCCTGAGTTGTAGGAGCCTCGAGGTCTATTGATTTTGGTGAAGATCGGTTACGGGGAAAGGGTAGTTTACCAGAAACATTTTTTGTTGTAACAAGAGTAAAGTACTTAATTTTTATAAATAAAGTATCCTGATAAGAAGATCTTAATAATCCACTGTAGAAACGTAGATGAAATATCTATAAATGAAGAGGCTAGTTGAACCGGGTGGGGGTAATTTTCTATAAATGAAAATTATAGTTGAAGGGGGAGGGGATAATTTTTATATGTGTACTACGTTATCAGCAACAAAGTAGTAGTTTGTTGTTGAAATTCCTTCCCGGGCTATTTGGCCGTAGTCCAATGTTTTCTGCAAAATCAGACGTTTCGGCAGTGCCGTCGACTGCCATCATCAGTGAGAATCGAGTGCGATAACGTGTGGTGGTTATTCGTTAGTGACCACAGTACTGCGGTTAAGGCTGAAGCAGTAAGTGGAAAGAACTAGTTTCGATGGAAACTTTTCATTTCGTAAATGATTTTAAATATTAAATCTTAGAACACGGAAGTCATGTATGGTTCTCCATACCGATATTTCTCTATTAGTGCACATTTCTAAAAGATACGATAGAAAATGGCGAGTGACAATTGTCAGTATTAAAAAAATCTTTCAAGTTCAAAATGTTACTTGATGCTTATAATTGTTTAAGTAAAGGATTTATACTTTCTTAGAAAATTATATAGACCGAGAAAATCTAAATTTTCTATAGCTAAAGTCTCTATGCCAATGTTATAATTGAAATAAATATCAACGAGATCATTTATAAATATTTTCAAAAATCTCCCATGGCTCCAGTCAATCGGATTCTCTGGTTACGTCCCTGCTCAGATCCAGAAAACAATCCTAACTACTTTCTTTAGTATTTGTGATACAAAAAATTCTGTTCTTAAAACAAAGAACGTTAACATGTTTCTGTGTCTACGTATTATCTTCTATTCGCTAATTAAAAGTAGTTAGTGGTATTTGTGAAGTAAAGGCACGTACCAAACAGTTTTAGCAGGTTTTTAAAATAGGAAAAAATATCAACTCAGTATTGTCAACTAGTTGAAAGTGAATGTTAATCTATCAATTCATTTATTTACTGTCAAAGACTGACAGTATGGAACCAAGCTTAACAGTTTCTCAGACTAACGTCATATATTACTTCGCTTGATCCAGTAATGTCTCAAATTTAGCTGACGTTTTAATAATCACTGAAATTGCCAAGTAACGGGTCGCTGGCTTTTATGAGTTATTTAATCGATTATGATACAGTTGAATAAATTAAACGAATTTTGAGAATTGGAATTTTAGATTATTAATTACTAGTAAGCTACCTGACTTTCAGAGCTTGTTCGTTATTTTGAACTACTCGTAAATACACTTATTATTAGGTAATTCAATATTATATAATTTTTTAATTATCTGGAATATTACGAAAAACCCCCGATTGCTCTATTCCATGATTAAATAAGATAACAATTGTAAAGTAGACAGTCGTGCAATACACATTACAATTTCAAACTGTTTCAATAGATTTTTAATTAAATTTATAACCATATTTATTAAATTACTAACGTTTAATTTATGTATCCTTTCATACATATCTATAGGCTTAAGTCTAATACTTTTCACGATTATACTTTGCAAAGATAGCTTACAGACGCTTTGATAGCAATCCAAAATTTGCAAGGAATATCAAGAGATACTAATTTTAATAAATTATTAAAGATACCGATCCAGGGGATACCATATTAGATCGAATGGTTCAGTGCGTCGCATACGCTGATGACGTGGTGCTAATTGCTTGATCTGACAGATAACTTGAGGAAACATTTGTTGTGTTGGAGAGAGAGGTTAAGAAATTAGGCAAAGAAGTAAACAAAGAAAAGACAAATTACCTACTAGTAACACGTATAGCAGGTGTTAGACCCCAAGGAATCAGATTAGTTCAGGAAGATGACATTCATGAAAGATTCGAGAATTTTAAATACTTGGGAGTACTTATCACATACAGTAACAAAATTTGTCGAGAAATACATGCTCGAATATAAACTGACAACAGATTTTATTATGCTTTGTGCAATGTACTGAGGTCAAGAAATATAATTAGAAAGTTAAAAATTAAGATCTGTAAGTCCATCTTAAGACCATTCTAATATACGAGGGTGAGGCACGGGCGTTGACAGTTAACGAAGAGTTAGATTTTGCGATGGGGAAGAAAGATACTGCAAAAGATTTTTTGGTGCCAGGAGGGATGGAGACAGTTAGAGAATACGTACAAACGAAGAGCTTTTCGAATTCTCGGGGAGATAGATATTGTTGCTAAAATAAACAAAATAGGTTTAGGTAGGCAAGTCACGTACAGCGGATGATGGACAATATATGTATGAAGACAGTATTAAATGGGGATCCAGGTGGGAGAAGAAGAAACGAGAGATGCCCGAAAAGATGGGTGGAAGATGTGGAAGAAAAGGAATGACACAGATTAGCGCAAAGCAAAGATCAGTGGAGGCGAGTCGTATTGGTGACCCGGGTTCTACAAGTGCTGTACAGCTTAGGATCATTAACAATACCGAGTTTTTTTATAAAATCATAGTCTATGTATCACATAGACTTTTATGATTTTGTTAAAAGTTTGACTTCCACTTTTGGCCAGTCGTGCGCGTGAAATTAAAAATTTTCATAGTAAAGACTACATTCGGAGTTAGTTTAAAATTTCTGTTAATCTGATACCCGGCTGGATTTTTACAATTATAGAAAACAATTATTATCTCCTTTTTAAGCCTTATTGTCTTAAAATGTTTAAGTTTTCAAAACTGAGCACTAGGCCTATATTTGTTAAAATTCTCTTTAATTTGATACCCACATGGTTGTTGCGATTTATTAAAATTTTACCAGCTGTATGGGACTTGGCGACCCAAAATTTTACCAGCTTTATGGGACCTGGCGACCCAAAATTCTACCAGCTTTATGGGACCTGGTGACCCAAAATTTTAAAATATCTGAAACTAAACACTATATTGAGATTTTGGTTAATGTTCCCTTTAATTTTATATCCCATATGGATTTATGCGATTTCTTTAAAATGTTGACAAACTTTTTGGGTTTTGGCGTCTTAAAACTTTGAAATTTTTATAACTGAACACCATATTAAGAATTTCGTTAAAATTCCCTTTAATTTGATGTTTAACGTGGATTTTGCAATTTTGTCCAAATATGTTTACGCCTTACATTTTTGCCTCCCATCCTTCTATTTTTAAGGGATCAGTCTGAAGACGCTTATGAGGTAAAATTATGGATATGCGTGCCACGTTTTACGAAGATCGATTAATGCTTTCAAATACACCCCAATTAGATAGACACATAGATATAGACAACAGATAGATAGACAATACAGATAGACAATAGATAGATAGATAAATAGGCAGATAGCAGACAGATAGAAACATTCCAAACGGTCAAAACTGATAAATCGCATTGCTAGTTAAATGATGCTAGTATTTTATATAGTTATTATCGACAATTAAATCGTGGAGTTTTTCGTTTTGAAATCTAAGTGGAAACAAAGTATCAGAAAATAACTCTAGTTTATTTCTGCCATATAACCTACACCAACATTGAAATTATAGAATTACAATAAGGATTGTTAAAAATCAGATAATTGTAATTACTCCACAGGTAATAGTCCAGAGGTTTTAAATCAGGGGACCTAGGAAGCCAATTAATTAGTCCTCTTCTGACCAAACTAGAAATCTTTGGTTCATGTAAATAACAAGATGGTGCACCATCATGTTAAAAGCCATCATTCAAGATGTTCGTGTTCTAACAGGATTAACAACTGATTTTGTAAAAAATCTCTGTACGCAATATATGTGAAAACTTGCCCCCAATTATACCACACCATACACCTGATGAAAACCATTTTTGAAATTTGACTTTACTATTTATTTAAATTTTTATTTGACCACCTATAATTATTTTTAAATTTTTGTATTCCTATCAAAATTTACTTAACTATCAACTCATAGTCAATATTAAAGATGTTGAAGATGTTTAAAAATATTGAGCAGTAGGAAATGACAATGAAAAAAATTCTCTTTCTTTAGTGTTCTCCAGACTTTAGTACGAGGTACGCCTGTTCTATGTGAAATAGAAGTAGGCCTACTTCTGGTACTGAGTTGAGGACTGCGCTACAGCATTTGAATGATGTTTTCTTGTTCAGCTACAAGCGTTGCATAGAACAAGTAACTGGTGGAACTCCGTAAGTTATGAAAAACCAGGGAAAATGTTTTGTGGTGAGGTACTCTTCTGTTTGGGAATCTTCGTTGATAGGCTATTCACGTTTTGCAGCCAGCGACTGTATTCACGTTTTTCATTAAAAACACTGTACACAGAAACAATATCTCCATACTCATAATTTGAAAATTGGAATGACATCTCGAAATTATGTTACGGAAAAAAATACAAATGCCAGCTTACAGGTTAGTTATGATAAACCTACTGATAAGCTACTCTATTTTAAATTAATTGTTAAACAGCTATTTACTGATTTGTATTGAGTCTGAACAGGATACTATTGCCAACTGCAGATTTTATAAACCTTATTAAAACAATTAAGTTAATGTTGTTAAATTTTCTAAATTATTTTTTGTTTTTAAATCATTCTATTAACTGAAATTATTCTGTTAATATTTTTTATTAATAACTGAATAAACTTTTGTTATTAATAAATTGTTATTATTAACAAATAATAAGTGGTTTGAGGTACATTACCAAGAAGAAGAAGTTTCTTACCTTTTTGTTCTGTTTCTTCTTCAATAAGGCTTTTTTTTATAACGTCCATTTGTTTTTTTTATTCACTTCACTTGCATCAAATTTCTAAAAACTAAATTCTTTATAAATTGAACTACAAATTTACATTTACTTATTGGCAATTTAAACAAGTGAATTCACGTCGAAACTAAAAAAGTGTATTTTTCGAAGCAGTTTTTTGAAATTTACAAAACCTTTCTAAAAAACTATCCAAGACACAATTATGGGACCTAATTTTTTCAATTCTTCAGGACAAAATCCATGTAAAACCATTAAATTTACCCTTTAATATAAGTTTTAACAATTTCAGTAGGGCTTCGTTTTCTTCTTGGATCAGAAATGAAGGCGACATTTTTCGCAAGCTATAAATCGAAATCGCAGCTTATTCGAACCGATGTTTATATGAAATTTAATCTTTATTTCAGCCCATAGAACGTATTTTTGAAGTCTAAAATATTCCTTATGGGGCACCCCGTGTACACGTTACACATGTTCTTCCTCATATTTTATGTCTACATAAGATACTAGTAATACTAACAATATTTAATGGTAGATAGTGGTGACATACACTTCATTTTATGGTAATGAGAACTGACCTAATGTTTAAATGTTATGATAATTAAAAATTTTACTGTGAGATACCCTGTGTTCTTCAGATGCTTAACACATCACCGAACGTTTCATTTTAAATGTTCCAGGCAGAGTGTGGAATGCTGGTATTGTTTAATAGTTGGGCTCACTGAAAAACTGGGGTATTCTACAATCGTATTTGTCGACAGTACACCAAGATATACAAGACTAGCTAATGAAACTATGCGGTTTGTGGTGTGGTGTCTACTTATTACTCCTACAAGATACTGAAAGAATGTTTTTTTGTTCAGAAATTAACTTTCTTACCGAGATTATTTTGTATATAATTTGATTAATTAAAGTACAACTCCAGTTTCGATTGTAACACCATTCGACTTAACTAAAATTGTTCAACAATAAGAGTGCGGTTAAAATAGATAAGACGTGTTTCCACAGAATCTGATACAACAATTCTCGGTACGTGAACGGTGAAATAATAACTACCAATAAATAACAGTTAGTACCGCTGTTTGTACCGTCTTAGAATAATAATTGCTTCATTTTTGTAATGAAAACTGTTGCATTAACTTACAGTAAGGTTCAGCTACTGTTCTTCCTAACTTCCTTTAACTAAAGAAAGTTTCTAAACGTCTTCCTATATTGAAATACGACTTTCAGTCTACTTTCTGTAGCAATTCTAGGACCAAAGCCATGAGTCAATCTTAACCTTTTTCATGTTTCATATTCTTTGTTGGTCCTGTATTTCTTGCATACTGCTTCTTCCTCATATGTCTACATAAGACACTAGTAATATTAACACAAACTAAAGGAAAAAATTATAAATTGCTCATATTTCAATATCACCTTTAATAATTATTATTAATATAGTGCAGAGAAATTACTATAATATTAAAATATTTAATAGTTGTCGCTAACTCAAATATACAAACACATAGTTTACGCATATTTAATACAAATAGATCGGTTACGTATTCAGTGTTTTGGAAACTGCGAGTCGTATAAAGCTTATTGTGAAGATAACTGTTGATGTTGGTGGTTGTTGGAGTATATGAAAGGAATTTTTGCGTAAGGAAAGCATGCGCAAAAAAGAAAGATGATGTGTTATGTTATGTAAAGTATGTACCCTATTATTCTATTGTATTTTTTAATATAACTAGTAAGTTAGTTACCTGACCCGTAGCACTCGCTCCCCATTTTGAACGAAATACATTTATTATTAGCTACACTTCGATATTAAATAATTTTTTCAATTATCAGAAAATTACAAATATCCGGATTACCTTACTATTTTTGTTTAGTAAAATAACAATTTTAGAGCAGACGGTAATACAGTAATTACTAAAATTTTAGAAGCAAACGGATTTTTGCTAAAATCCTCTTAAGCCTGACATCCGGCTGCATTTTTCAAAGTTTCAAGATTTTTGATCCCTTTTTTAGGGCCTATGATTAAAATTTTTTGAAATTTCCAAAACTATACACTACATTCAGATTCTGGTTAAATTTTCTAAAATATGCTACCCCCCTGAACTTTTCGATTTCTTTCTCATGTTTCGAACCTTCACGTTTTTGCCTACTGCCGCTCTGTTTTTGGCGAAAACAATGTCAAAAACAATAGAGTTCTGTACGTTAAATGTATGGACACGCATGCTAAGTTTTACGAAAATTAGAATTAGAGACAAACCCCAAATAGACAGAGAGAGAAGTGCCAAACGGTCGAGTCAAAGCTGAAAACTCTCTTCGCTCGTACAATTATTGTATACATTAAGTTATGTATAGGTACCTGCGATGCGACTCAGTATGGTGAGGGATCATAATGTGAGCAATAAAATTAATATGTTTCAATCCCTTAGGGGACGATTATAAAGAATCTTCAGGGGAAAGCATCACGAAGGGGCTGTACGGAGTCATGGTGATTCTGTATTGTTTTATTGTTTGGAAACGTGGCTGCCTTACAACGAGATGCAGCTGAGACGGTTTTTCTCCGAGATATGATACAGTGTGCCAAAGAAGAAAGAGTAAAAAATTAGTAATCCAGAAATGAACTTTGAACGTCCTCGGTGATTGTGTTAATAGAGAAGGCCAATAGTAAATGGAAAGATAGTGTGTTGAAGATAGCACGGGACTTTTCGCTTGTAGACTGTGACGAAATGGTGTACTCTTGTAACACCGGTACAGGTTACAGGTTTATTATGTAATGAATTATTGAACGAGCAAAGCGAGAAATTCTTACTCGACCATTTGGCATTTGCCCGTCTGTATATCTATTTTGGGGTATGTCTTACAATGACTTTTGAACGCATCAACCGATTTTCGTAAAACTTGGCACGCGTGTCCATACATTTAACGTACAGAACCCTATTGTTATGAGTTGATCCTTTCCCCACACAAATAGGGAGTGGGACGTAAAATCGTGAAAAAATCGCGAAAGCCCATGTGGAATATCAAATTAAAGAAAATTTAAACCACAATAATCTGAATATAGTATTCAGTTTAAAAATTTCAAAACTTTTAGACATCAGGGCCTAAAAAATGGGTGAATCGGAAAAATTCATCAAGGTATCATATCAAAGTCAATTTAAATCGCAATCTAAATGTAGTGTTCGTTTTTAAAAATTTCAAACTTTTAGACATCAAAGCCCAAAAAGGGATCCAAAATTTTGATAAAAATTGTGAAAATCTAGTAGGGTGTTAGACTAAAATGAATTATAACCAAAATGTTTCAAAGTTTTAATGTTTATGGTCTGATTGTGAGCTCTACAAATGTTACACTACTAAAGAAATAGTAGTAAAGTCGGCATTTTTGTAATTTTTCCCATGACTGAAAAATTGTCTAATACCGAAATTTGTATAATAATAAAAGTACTTAATTTTAAACAGTGAGCGAGTTTTGCAGCTCGGGGAACGTACTAGTATGTTACACATTCAATGTCAACAAGTGTAGTGTTGTAGCATGATGTCAATACACATTAATTACGTAACTAATATTAATCTGTAACGTAAGTTCATGGCTATCTGTCGTTAGGTAATTGTGGTTTAAAAAATGTGATACTTTCAGTATTATTTCCGTATTTGTACTTTACATGAGCATTCGAATTTTGATTTCCTCTTGCACATCTCGTTTCTGTTTCTTTAGCATTGATTGCCTGTGAGGTTGAAATTGTTGCTGTTATTGTATTTGGTATGTAGCTAACTATAGGCTCATAAGTATTTAATTAATCATATACACTTTTTAAATTTTAGCTTATGTACCGGCCTGCCTAGTTTAGCACTAAGTGACACACCGGTTTTAGCGGATATGTTAGTATACTAAACATTTTCGTAAGGCATCCCATAGGTTTATTAGTTTCAGATAATTTAAATTGTAGATTGATATAATTTAGACAGTAATTTATTTTCTATATTCTTATATATGCGTATTTTTGTTACCAGAGTAGAGAGTTTACGACATTTTGGCGAAATCACTTGTTATACATTAGGCCTAAAGTGTATAGACTTTAATAATCATTCTATGATGGTATACATATTTACTAATACTTGAATTTAATAAACAAACACTTGATTTTAAATCCTGACAGTTCAACAGATGATTTTATTTTCCTGACAATTGTTTCATCAGTTACGGCAGCTTCAGAGGTTGGATTTCAACTGATTTCAATTGTCAGAAAATAAAATCATCTGTAGAACTTACCAAGTGTTTGTTTATTAAGTTCAAGTATGAGTAAAATGTTCTACCAAGTGCCGAGGGACCATTTGATCAGCGTAATACTTATTTACGTTTGTACTGATTGCTCTGACTTACCTATAATCAGTGGTTGTGTATTTTGTGCTATATAGGTTAACAAAAAAATATGTGACTGATCACTCACTTGTTTGTCACAATAATATGCAATGTAACTGAATTAGTTTACTACCTTAGTATAATTAGTAAGGTGTAATAAAACCTTGATGTAATTTGGCTAGATATGGATGTTTAACATTTTCTCAGCAAAGCAATTTTATGCGAGTTTGTTTGCGTCTACACGTAAAAAAATGTGTTCTGTGAAGTCAGTCTTTCTATTTGAGTCTACTTCCAGCATAAAAATTACATTTGCGTTTTCTATGCAGTGCAAGAAAATGTAATCTTTTTTTTAAACAAGATTTTACAAGCAAAGACTGTCGCGTGCAAAAACATGTAAACAACAAATTCCCGACAGTCGTTTGTAGCTCTAAAATTTCAAATATATATAAACACTAAATCTCATTTGAAACAAAATGTATGCAAAGCTAATACTTTGCATACTTCTATGAAATACTTCTATTGCATACTGGGGGTTATACGTATGTAGGCCTATTACCTTAATTAATATTATTGTTGTAAGTTTATTGTTTAGTTTTAACTGCCTTAGCAGTAATATTATGTATTTACACAAAACTATTATAAGTTCTTGCTTACAGGAACATTTAATTATTTAAAACACTGTTTCAATTTTATTCGGTTTACAATTTACAAGTTAATAATTCTGTAAAAAACCAATCACGTCTCCGACAGTTAATGTGACAAATAATTGAAGGCTTGAATGGGTTCACTATAAAACTAAAGTCACTGTTAAGAATCGGCATATATTAACAATAAAAACCATCATTAGATTTTCTTTGAATTTTTTTCAGAAAATTATAAATCCTTATGAAAATTGCAACCAGTTTCAATACATATGTCTGTAGGGCTCAGCAGATTTTTAGGTTTGGTTTGTTCCCAGTGTTTACAAAACACGATTGAATTACTGGATTTTGGTAAACAATATAAATCAAGAGTTAAGTAGGGTGCTTACAGACAGGCATGCAAGAACAGTAGACATACAATCAATCACTCTGTTGTAATGTGAGAAGGCGCCACAGAGTTTGGTCTGAATTAGACTTGTTGATCGAGTCCACACAGTTGCAGTAAATCATCCTTGACTAACTTGAGCACTACTGTTTTAATCCTTTTTTTACCACACATTTTAAGAGCAACTAAAGACTTTACCACATGAAAAACTAAACATTTACTGTGATGTGATAGTATATAAACAGAAAGTTCACATCACCTAAATTGATCAAACGCTTATCTAATAGTTCGTGTTAGCAAATTTTTTCGCAAAACATACTATACAAATTCGATTTCAAAAGGAAAATTTGTTTACACAAATGTACAATAATATTAGTTAAATGAGAAAAGACTGTATGCAACAGGAGAAGTTGGAATCTTAGCAAATAAAATAGTCGCTGGTAAATTGCTTATTTAAACAATTATATATACATTAATTTCATATTGTTGCAAAATTTTATGGGTAGCATACAATTATAAATGACAATGCAATGTGTTAAAAAATAATTTTTTGTAATACATATTAGCTGTGATAAATGAACAATTACTAGTACTCTTACACAACATTTAAAAAACCTTGTTTATAGGCTCTTGATTTTGAACATTCTACGTGTTATGTTTTGTGATACTAAGAAACCGACATAGAAACCAACACAAATTTTTTTTAAATCTTGTTTATAGAACCTGCATTTTAACCATTCAACGTATTAATTATGTTCTGTGTTACTAACAAACAGGTATAGAAACCAGAAACTTTAAGGTAAACTTGTATGTCTATTACAATGGGATCGGTACAATTTTGTTATTAGAAAAGTTCGACCATTTGTATGGCGACCTAGGTGAAATTCAAAATGACTTTTCAATAACATGTTGTACCAAATAATTGTCTTCTGTAAAACATTGATTTGTGCGAATAAGTTTTAATACGTGTCAAAAAAAAGTTTTTGTAATAAAAGCAGGTCTTGTTTTTAATCTCTTTATTCTGTCATGTCTGTAGTTCAAGAAATGAAATCTGCACTCTAATGGTAATACTAATGTTCTTTCCTCTCTATAAATGTATATTTATTGAAACATCTTTTTCTTGAGATATGTTTACTGAGACACGTATTCTTGTATCAATATGAGAACATATGAACAAGTAAGTCATAGTAATATCAGTATGTAATATCTTCAAATAAATATACTGCAAGTAGGTTTATTTTCACCTGACGTTAGATGAAAATAAACCTACTTGCAGTGTATTTATTTGAAGATATTACATGAGAGACCTCCAGGAAACTCAACGAGTTACTTACAAAGGAATAATATGAGTATTTACACAGTGTATCTGTTACTAAATATTAATATTTTGACATATTTTATACAATAATTACCTCTCATGATACTGTGTTTATGTATGTCTATCGTACATTTTTATGTAATAACGAAAAGCCGCTTCAAACATCATAGCTGTACGTATTACATTCGGTAGTCGAGGAACTATGTAATCAGCGAGTTTAAGAGACCTTAATAACATGCCTCAGATAATGAGCTGATAAACTTGTGTAGGTAGCATTCGTTAACGAAGGAATAAAATTACTTTGCGGAACGTAGTGGCAGATTGAGACGGCTTGCGTGTACAGCAACGGCGTTAGGCAGTGGTGAAACAACTAAGCGCAGTAACCAGACACGTGTTTAACTATCTCAATTCCCGTTTCCACCTTTATTTCGAAATCTTTAAAAACTATTTTATTATACCATATACCACATTCGTCTATCATATTATAAAACGTTATAATCCATATTATATATCTTTAATCAATGTGTATTAAAATCGGAGGATTTAGCCTATACCTCATTATGTCACGTATCATTAAATGACTGTAGGCCTATATTCACAGATTCACAGTGTAGTACTCTACCCGGAACAAAACTCATTTCGATAATCACACATTAATAATTGACTACTTTTGTTTCAGGGCAAATTATTATGCTTCTGCTGGCAGTGGTCTTCTTTTTCCCTTGTGGTAAGTTAAGCACTTAATAAGTAATGTCCGCATGCAAATTTACAGTTAAACAGGATTAAACATTATAAATGGGTATAAATATATTTTAATACGTATACACGTATGACGACAATGAAATATGATTATCTCAACAGTAAAAACAAGTAGTTAATTATTTAGCATAAACGATTAAACATACATTTTATAACCAGTATGTCACAATAATTGTCACATATATTCCAGCATCGGCAGAAGATAACATTTGAAAAACGTTTGTGTGTGGGGGGGGCGTGGTTGTCTGTGTTCACTTTGCCTTATTTACATTTTTATTGCTTGTGTCAGCGAATCCACTTGAATTTTATTCATGTAATTTATTCAAGTACAGACAAAACTACGAGAAGTTGAAAATAGGTATGAATTTTGTATGTTTAATATTGTAGCAAAGTGAGACGTAGTCCGCCCGACTCGGATAAAAATCGGAATGAATTATTTCAATTCTCTCAGTCCTCGTATACAGAAACTTACGGTTTATAAACTTTAAACATCTGTTTTTCAGCAACACCTTGTAAATGTACATAAATAATGGAACAAGTTCAGTGAAAACAAAAAAAGAAAAGTACAGTATATTGCAGTGTGTGAGAAAGTTCTGTGTTCTTTAAAAATGTAAATAAAAATAAAATGTAAATTTTAAATGTAGTTTAATAAAAATTTAATACAAATTCATAAATACTGTGTTAGATTGGAACGCCAGGGATTACTAATGACCAGTTTATCAATTTCTAATTTTTTAGAATATTGTTTATTGTACTTATTTAATTTTAAGTTTCCTTAAAGACATGGTATTTCTTGGTTCTTTCGAAATATGTTGTAAATTACCATATGGTTATAAATTACAATTAGTGTTTATTTACCCTTTAATTAACTGATTTAACTTGTACCAAAATTTCTGTATTAAACTAAATGTGCTGTCCTAATGACCACTATTAGATGGTCTTTATAAGGAATTTTGAAATGTTAACATTGCAAATGTTTATAAGGACGTTTCGCACATTTGCGGCCGATCGCTGGTGCGTGTTCGAAAATGGGAACCGGTGAGTTTCCATAGAAACTACTTCTTTGTTGTCAATAACGTAGAAAATTTTGAATTTTTTGGTGAGTTTCAGTGCCATATCCCCTTAAATTTATCTTAAGGTAGTACATCAGACAAGAATTTATTACGGAGCGATGGATCAGGAGGAAGCGAGTGGAAGTACGGCTCAGACTTCCACCGATTCGAGTGTAGAAGGAACTAATTTGGCGGAAAAGCTACAATTGGAAGCAGAACGTCAAAAACGAAAGCTCGAATATTGCCGAGAGTGGAAAAAGAAGCAAAAAGTACAGAAAATTGAGCAAGGTTTGGTCAAAACTCCACTAACTGAATCTGAACGTCTGCAACGAAAACGAGAAAATCAAAAACGTTATCGAGAACGTAAGAAAGAAGCAAAGATGAAGAGCAATGAACAGGAATATTTGGTCAGAACTCCACTAACTGAATCTGAACGCCTGCAACGAAAACACAAAAATGATAAACGTTATCGAGAACGTAAGAAAGAAGCAAAAATGATGAGCAATGAACAGGAAGAATGTGAAGAGAAGAAAGTGAGTAATTTAGCAAGATATATCGAAACGCACTTTTATAATAACAATTTGGACTACTGCTTTGTTTGTGAACGAGTTTGATGGACTAAAAGCTTAAAAGACGTTACTGGACACGCAAACGTTATAGAAATACTTAATAAACATGGTTATAATATTCTTGACAAATCCAAAGTATGCCACAATTGCTACAGATGACTAAAGAAGAAGCATTAGATTTATAGAAGCATTTTCAATGCCCTTCTCTGTGCATTGCATTTGTGCAATGCCTGTACATTTTTTATAATGGATTGTCTGTCAGGAAGGTAAGTAGGCTACGCCTGTGTCAGAGGACGGAAAATTTTGGGATATAAATATTTGTAATACAATAGTACTGGATAGCAAAATGTATTCATGTAGCCTAATTTAATAGCACAAAAAGTGCCATTTAAGAAAAATACTCATAATTTATTTTTTTAGAAGGGGAGCTCCATCTCTGTGCTGACGCTCTCGCGGCCTCTGACTTACTCTTAGTTCACGTAGGGTAGGGTTTAGTGACACGAATGTTGGCGATTTCCTCTCGTACCTTGGCTTTCAGTGTCATTGTCGCAGCAGGTCGACTGCAGTACACTTTGCTCTTAAGATAATCCTCATAAAGAAGTCAAGCTCTGTAAGGTCAGGGGGTCTTGGAGGGCATGAAATGTATATTATTTTTCGAAATTTTGCTGTCGCCAAACAATTGGCGCTCTGCTGCCATGTTACTCATGCTGTGTGTGAGGTTAATCCGCCTTGATGAAACCAGACATTTACAATCTTTCCTGGAAATGTCTGTAGCTTTTTGCAAAAAATGTTTCCAGCGTTTTGATGTATCGAGCCGCCGTAACACAAGGCCATTCATGTCCTCAAACCTATTGCGCCATGCGATGATATAGCACACTACTGGTAACCTTGACACTGTGTAACGGATACTGGGTAACATTCAATATCATCAGATTGTTAATGATTTATCATCTTCGTTTAATCCTTTAAACTTTCGTTCACAGAATTTTCGTCACATTACGTGGTCATTTTGATAAAGTTCATACGGATGTGACAATATTTTACGAACACTTGAACGACGAATCCGTAGTGAGGCTGCCTGGTGACGAACTGAACGTCATGGGCTTCTTTTAACTGCAGCTTGAAGGTTTTCAACAATCTTTTGCGTACAAGAGTTTCGTACCCTGCCTAAGGGTTCTTTTTCACTACCTGACTCATTTCCTCAAAATTCCGTCCCATGTACTAATTGCATGTGCTGTCGAAACACGACTGTGACTTCCTAAATTATAATTGCGGTGGAATTCTATATAGGTCGCCTTCACACTCTCATTGTTTTTGTAAAATACCTTGATGGAAAAATCATATTCTTCTTCCCTCCAATTCTCCGTCATAACTGAATGGCAAGATGGCGTCTTCTTGGTTTCATAAGTTACTTACTGCTACCAATCGCCCAGGTCTACCAACATAGTTCTCAAAATTTCCCGTTCCTCTGAGTCACTATGTAGATGTTTAGGTACATGATTTAGTAACCATATGTCTAACCACATCGATACGCACTGCAGTATAGCATTACTGTAACATAGTTTTGTCACCTGCTCGTCATATGTTTTTTTGACTGAAGGGAAAACATTCACTAGTGTTGGTAGATTTCTTGTCATGCCGCAGGCTATGTGCGAGGTCATAGAGCTTCAGCCAGATTTTCCGATGTTCCTTTTAAGATACACTTCAAGAAGTTTATAAAGAGCTCGAATTTTAGTATGAACTTGAAAACCACAATTTACAAGCCATAATTTTAGAAGTTGCCAGTAGAAGATTAGTCTATATTCTGCACCGCCTCCACTAACTTTCACACGCATGCGATTAATGATAACACATAAACCGTTTAATCTGACGAAGCAAATATAACAATTTTTTTATTTTAACAGTATTTAGAGGAATATTTCTTTTATTTTAACAGAATTCAAATAACTACGAAAATCCGAGTAGTTAGAGACAATTAAATTTGTGGTAATTACGAACTGAATTTTCCTTAATATAACCCGAGCTATCCGGTACACTATTGCAAATGTACAGTCCTTAATTACATTTTAAAAAAACACACGCAGAGGACTTTATTGCTTTTAAAATGGTTAGGCTGTTCCCCTTAACGATGCGTAGTCTATTAACAGGGTGTGTGCTTGTGTTGGTTCTCATTGGCCAACCCGTCCCGTCCTACGCCGTACACACATGTGCCCACTCTTCATAGCTATTTAAAATTACAGCTTGGAACTATTACATAGTAACGTACGTTAACCTTAACCCAACATACCCATCATGTTCGCCCCGGCTGCTAAATGTATTTTCACTTGCCCATCCACAGATGTAACATACATTGTTTGAAGTAATTGGTACTAGGAACATAAATGACTCTAAAAAAGTTAAAATCTTATTATTGTCTAAAATAAATATTCTTTGAAATTAATATTAGACAAACTTTTATAGAAACATTTAATTTATACAGTAACCGTCTTCTTTCAGAACAACAATCATTTTTAGAGTTGTGGAAGTAAGCATTATAAGAATCTAAGGATTAGTAAGAATTCTCATGGCCGTCCCAAATTTAATATTCTGCATTGGCTCTTATGGGAGTTGTCGCCCTCTCTCTTACCCACGTGTTTCTCCTACGTGTCTCTCCTTTCTGTCTTTGCAATGTTGCCACTCGTACTGAATGTGAAGTACAAATTTTAAAGAGTTTTAATTTGTATTGATGTTCTACGTGCTGTGCTGCACATTTCTGCATAAATGATATGTCTGTAAAACAATTATCTTCTTCATAAAAAAGTATTTTATAAATTTTAGCTTCACTTGTACAAGTTAGAACAACGTTTCAATCAACCAGTGACTTCTGCCCTAATATAAGATTTACAGAATTATTTTTTACCACGTTTTATTTCCAACAAAATTCCTTTCTCATGAACACATTTTACGTAATAGCCAAAGCGCAATAAATAAAATCTTGATTGATTTTTACTTCCATGTTTCATAAGGAAATGGAAGTATGGTCATGGCGAAAAAAATCGTGTTCGAGATAATGGCAGATTCTGATTGTACTACCCTCAAAACATGAAAAAATCATTTTTCGAAAAGCGCGCGCGCGCGCGTGTGTGAGTGTGTGTCTGTGTGTCTGTGTGTCTGTGTGTCTGTGTGTAGAATGTTTCTATGGTAAACGATAACTGCCGCAAATTCAAACAGAATCAAATAATGTTTTGCATACAGTTCTGAATTGTAGAGTACTCGAGGCCTATTGATTTTGGTGAAGATCGGTTAAAGGGAAGGGGTAGTTTACCCTGCAACCTTTTACGTTTTAACAAGAGTAAAGTGCTTAATTTTGATAAATAAAGTATCCTTAAAATAAGGTCATAATAATCCACTGTAGAAAGGTAGATGAAATATCTATAAATGAAAAGGGTAGTTGAAGGGGAAGGGGTAATTTTCTATAAATTAAAATGGTAGTTGATGAGGGAGGAGATAAATTTTTATATGTTTTATATGTGTACTACGTTATTGACAACAAAGAAGTAGTTTCTATGGAAACTTTTTATTTCACTTTGACAAAATTCTAATTGTAAATTGCCCTATTTCTTAATGTAAAGCAAAAATACGTGTTGTTTTCATTTCGTAGTTAGATAATAATGATTTTGGGTTTTTAGTTTACTACTAAAATAAATAAAAGCTGTGGTTGAGAAAACATAACATTAAACGTGTAATACAATGCGTATAACAGAGTAACACTTAAAATAAAGAACCTAACGTTTTTAAGTTTACAAATTGGAAAAACAACAGCAAATACAAAATGAAAAATACAAATATTTATGGTTAATGAAAAAAAACACTGTATTAAGGAATGACAACATATGCTCTACAAATTGTACATAATGGATGTTTGTTTTTTGTTAGTCACAAAACGAGTACTTGTCAGAAAACGAATTTTACCAAAAAAAACGAGTTCTGCCACAAAAAGTGACATGTAGGCCTATAATAATAGGCAAGGGGTTGACCCTTGGGCCACTTCCGCCTTACTTCGAGTTGGGTTTTTCGTGGTTTTCGAAAAAAAATAGTTTTACATTACACACGTATTGGTTTCCATGTATAATTTCAGTTTTTCATGTTAACCTAACATAATCAATTTTTGGTGTCACAGCCACGACCCGGTGATAAATTACTACTACAGTCATTTTCCATTAAAACGAAATCAATTGCAATCACCAGCCAACTATTTTGCAACATATAAAATTAAAATTTATATAATCCTTTCACTACATAAAATTATGTGCGATATTCACTACATATCGAAGCCCAAAAATCGCATTATCGAAATAACTGCGGGTACGCATAAAGGCAGTACCAAATGATTTTATATATAATGTGAGAACATGGAAGTCATGTAGCCTATGGTTCTCCATACCAATTTTTTATTTCTGTATTTAGTTAATGCCGTCAGTGGGTGTATTAAAATTTCTTGAGATGTACATATAGTATAAGCGAGAACGTTGTAGTAATAGTCTAAAGTTATTTTTAATACAAGATCTAATATTCAGCTTAAGGTAGTTTGGACCATACGTACAATTATTTCTAATGTTTATACCGGACACTTCTAGAGACTAGCGAGTCGTTGGCGCCAAGTCTTGTCACCATCTAATTTTGCGTTAACTCATTTTACTTATCGACTTTTCGCGTAAGTAATAAAATTTTTAATTAAGAAAGTTATGTTAGTGGTTATAATCACAAACAGAATAATCGCTGTTGCACACCACTATAGAAAAATTATTCCGATTAGCGCTTTTAAGCTTCACAGCTCATCGTGAGAACGGAAATAACCTTCTGATCTGATCAGGTTATTTCCGATCTGCCGATGAGTTGTGAAGCTTGAAAGCGCTAATCGGAATAATTTTTCTATAGTGGTGTCCAACAGTCATTATTCTGTTTGTTAATAAAAATATTTATAAAAATTTCATATCCTGCTTTTATATACAAATTTCGTATCCACAGGCTACAGCTATTCCTCTTAACCCAAAACACTGACTAAAAACTTTTCACAATTCACAAAGTTCCTGTGTTGTGGAACGTACTGTTAAATGAGGTGATTCGCACATTTCATACCTAACGCAAATTTTTACAATTGTCCAATATTTCTCTTATATTATTAAAACTTCTTTTTTATAGTAGGCCTATATATAAATCTACTATAACAAAATATTATGCCTTAAAAATTGTTGTTTGTTTAATACAGTACTCTAATACTAATAGGCTAGTACAGTAATATGTATACGTAGAGGTAGTATATATATTAAAGCTTTTAACTTGGATTTAAATCGTGTTTTCTAACATTACTTTTATATTCAATTGTTTACATTATGTTACTACAGTATTGTGTGTGTGTGTGTGTGTGTGCGCGCGCGCGCGCGCGTGTTATCAGGATATAATACAAAATGTGTCCTCACTATACGTATTCGAATTCTATGCATTAATATAAGAAAAAAATCCTATAACGTCTCGTTATAGTAAAAAGCGAGACGTTAAACGTTAAAAATTAAAAACATTTCGTGTTTTTTAAAGAAAACTTTATACCTAAACAGGCGTTATAGATATATTAACGACCTTTGGTACAGACGTTTACGTTAGTGTTCTTTAATAAATTAATAAATTACGATTATTATGCAATTTCAAATTTCAAAATTAAGTTATTATAATTCTTTTGTCACGAACAGCTTTTTTAAATTTTACTTTTAGCAAATTAACGTTTATCAAGTAAGCCTTTTGTTGCGAATACAAAGACATTTTGTTTGTTGAAATACGATAACAAATAACTGAATCATGTCAGAAAACAGCTTACCCATAAATTCTGACTACTTGATTTCTTTTTGTACCGGACTTTGATTCCTTCAGTATAGGAAAAAATTATTTAAAAGGTATTATTTTTTTAAAATAACTAAATACCAATAATTTATAACAAATTTATTGATCGATTTTCAATAATTAAATTGCTAACTTTTAACAAATTCAGACGCAAGTATTTACGCATAATTTGAATCACAACAATTAAAATTATAATGGCATGTTTCAATTTGTAATTCAACTGTTTACATTAGTGAGTTTAGTTATAATACATGTAGTTTAACTAAGTAATACTGTTAATTACTTTCTTAAAGAATTTATTTTAATTACACTTTTGCTGAAATGACAGATATTCGTCTCGTGCATGAACTTTCAAACCGCAATTGGAAGAACGCACAGTGACTTTATGCAGAACTTGCCGAGTGAGAAAATGCTTGTCAGGTGCATAATCGGCTAATAGAAACTGGATCTTTTGTTCCCCTAACCTGACGTACTGACGTACATTTTTGTAAGAAGGAACGAGTATTGAATAGAATTGGGGAAAATACTGAAGTAAGTACAAGGAGAATTGCTAGGTTTGAATGTGTGGATCACACAACTGTATTCGGGGTTTTTACAAAGTCAACGATTAAAGCCGTACCATCCACAAAGAGTACAATGCCCTAAACATGTTGACTGTGAACAGAGACGGGCTATTTGTTTACTTCTCTTCACAAAACTGCGATTGAACCGCATTTATTTAGTATATGAAATGTTTACTGATGAAACAAGTTGTACATGAATATCCATAATAATCGTTATTTGGCAGAAGAAAACTGACATCACTCATGTGCCTTTACGTCTGTTAAAAGCGGTTAAATTCACTAACAACCAACCCTTTACTTTGTCATAAACTAATATTAGTGAGATAATTTAAAAAATTGTAATAACTTTAAATAATTTTTTCTTATACTGGAGGAACCGAAGTCCGTCACAAAAAATCAAGTAGTCAGAATTTTTGCGTAGGCTTTTTCCGCAACAACTTGTTTATTTGTTACCATATCTGAACAATCAAGATGTCACTGTGTGTACAATAAAATACTTAACACATTACTTGATAAATCAAAATTTTATAAACTTACAATTTACAAAGGCATTAGTGATCAAAAAATTAAAGTGGCCGCATCTTTGAAATTTGAGATAACAGTGTAATTTATTAAAGTTATAAATTAATTTAATTTATTAAATAACACTATTGTAAATACATATACCAAATTTCATTAAAAGATCTCTACTGCTTCTAGAGGTATAAAGTTTTTATTAAGAAAACATATAATGGCGGCCAGACGGAAAGAAAACGTTTCTACAGACGAACATTGTTTCTCATACCGATGCATAAAATTCGAATGTGTATAGTGAGGACATATATATTACCTTACACCGTGTGTGTGTGTGTGTGTGTGTGTGTGTGTGTGTGTGTGTGTGTGTGTGTAATACTACAATATGTAATGTAAATTATATTATTTTTAACGTATTTTTTTAAGAATAAAATGTTTTCCACGTTTACAATACCGGATTATTAATTTACATAATTAATTTTCATTATACAAATGTTTCGTCCTTGCTCTCCCGGACAGTTACCTGATATTTTATACTCATTGTCTACAACGCTTACACATTACAAAATAGGCTATATACACGCTTGGGGTTATAGGTAAAGCTCTTTTTTGGCGATTAATACCATGTTATTTTCATTTAAAGAACTGAGTGATATTCCTACTACATTTACATCATAAGGAAAACACTAATAAAATTGTACAATAATTTGTACTGCTTTACTGAAAATGTTCATTCCGTGTAGCAGTAAATCGACGATGTTATTCGGGTGACATCTATTCCAAACGCCTTCAATGCCCGAAATACACTATCGCCACACACGACACCTGGCAACAATGTTCCCCATTAACCCAATGTTGAAAATTAAATCTGGGACGGTCATTATAACACTGTTTTAAAATTATTTTAAATTTTCTGTAGGCTCAATGAAATAAATTAAGACCAATTTCATGTATTTCACAAACTTACCGTATTTATCGCACACTATTCCTATTTAAACACACACGCACACACACTTATCAATTGGAAAAATAAAACCAAATTGCATATTAACTCGACATTATCCCGACATAATATTTAACCAATGTTATCAATTGACTACCAAAGTACTAATTCAGACGGTAGCAAAATCCCGTGTGTACCTATGTGAATGATATCTGCTTATGTGTATGTGTGTGGTGCGTGATTTAGACATATAGGCAGGCAAATGGGAAGAGAATAAGTGGTTAATACTGGAGATTATTCTGTACATAATACTGGAACTACAGAATTTTGGTAGAGCGAAGAAATATGGGGAAAAGAAAATGTTCCATTGCTCAAATTCCTTATTACATAGTAAACCACAGATTTTCTTTAATATTCCTTATTTTACTACTGTTAAAGGCATCCTTTGAAAGTAAAAACACAAAACTAAGCTTACCCTACAACACTAATGTTTAGCTTCTGTTTATTTTAATTTTGTGTTTGGATCTCAGTTTTTTTAAATTTTCAAAAATGTTGTTAACAATTTTGGAATACTGATTCTAGTTCAAATAAAAATGCTTATTTATTTTAAAAATGCTAATTTGAAACCCGAAACAAATTTCCCTTATTTTTATTCTTGGAAAATGCTTTTTAAGGTTTTTGGGGAGTGAGAGTTCCCTGCTCTCTGGATTCGGCCTTACCAGTAGTACGTAACACTCATTAAACAAGCAGAATTATCACTGTTGCACACCACTATATAAAAATTATTCCGATTAGCGCTTTCAAGCTTCACAGCTCATCGTCAGATCGGATATGATATCCGATATCCGATCTGACGATGAGCTGTGAAGCTTGAAAGCGCTAATCGGAATAATTTTTATATAGTGGTGTGCAACAGTGATAATTCTGCTTGTGATTTTAAGCACTAACACAACTTTCTTCATTAAACTCATTAAACACTTTCGTTAGCCATACTGCACTTACAGTGGGTATCATACTCTTAATCGATGTTATTGAGATGTTAAACAGTCTCTCCTACAATGAGTCTGGCCCAAATAAGTACCCATCTATTGAAGAAGATTATTATTTCTTTCTCAGCCTCAAATAATATTGACGTCATTTGTCAAACTGTCAAGGGTATTCGATACATCTAATAGGATAATTATACTTCCTCTATAGCCTGTCTCTATCCTGTAAGCTCTTCCTGTAATCAGTTTAAAAGTCGCCCCAAAACGTACCCTCCGGTCTCAGTTTTTTCCACCCAGTCAGGATTACACATAATAATAATAACAATTATTAATAATTAATATATTAATAAATAATTAATAATATTAGTAGTATTAACACTAGTTTTACACTGACGAAAAATACTGACACACAGAATACAATTCTCATATATATATATATATATAGACAAATAGGCTGTACAATCAGAATATTATTCAGTTAGACGTTTAATAATTAATGCTGGCGGGATTCTGTTTGGCGTTTCGCCCAAAGGTACTGAAACTAACATTGTGATTTTGTGCTCCACAGATATTTTCATAGAAACCACACATAAACTAGATACTGCTTTTACCTAATTCTATAATTTAGAATAGGTTATACGGAATTTATAATTTAGAATAGGTTCCGTAAGAACACCTAATTCCATAATTTCATATAACTGCGATAAAGTATTCGTATTGTTATTATCATAACATTGTTACTTTTTATATAGTTATATTTTGACTACAATATATTTACTTTACTATTATTACTGTATTTTATTTTTTACTTTATTTATATTGCAGCTATTTTAAACACAGAAGTAAATATAAAATACGAGTAGGCCTCTTAACTTCCATTTATAAAACTTTCAAACTTTCATAAAACTTTAATTCTCCAAAACTTTAAAATCCTGTGAATTTGTGTACCTCAAGAAGATTAAAGGAGACAATTTAATAATCTAAAAATAGATTGGCATAAAATAAAATAAAAATTTTTTATTTGGAAAACATGAGAGCGTAATTTTAAATTCTATAACAACAAGACAATAAAAACAACTACTACTAGTACTACTGCTGCTGCTGCTGCTGCTGCTGCTACTTTTTTCTTAGCAATAGATATTGAAAATACACTTGTGCTACTACGTAGAACAAAATCAGACGTTTTTTATTTTGGGAAAATTCTCAAATTATCATATTTTTGAATAGGTTTGACTAGATCATATTGAAGCATTGCGCATTATCTCTTTAAAGTTGCTTAGCATTTTAAGAAGACGTTAAAAATTACGCTACCTCCGCTGAATCACGTAAATTCATTTGAAACGACTACAGGAAGACTCTAAAAAATCCGAGCTCCGTTTGAATAAACTTGGCCTCCTCATTAATCCAAAAATTTAGACATCTATCGTATGAAAGGATTGTTAAGCTGAACCAGTTTTTTTTTACATAAAACTAGAAAAAGTTACCACAAACCCACTTCTGAGTTGTTACAAGAAACTAATGTGGGGTAAGGTTAACCGACGGCGGACGATCGACTCAGAGTAACCTCGAGGCCGAAGAAATGTGCTGTTCAAGGTCACTACCCAAACTTGATACGTAAATGGAATGCGATGAGTATATTCAATGGAAAATACATTAGACCTTGAACTTTATCTTCGTTCTAGATACAGAATAAATGATAAAGAAATTCAAATTAACCTCAAGTTTAAATCAAATTTAATTTTGATATCCTTGACGCATTTAAAATAAGGTGCCGGAAATCCATTCCGTATTGTTTCTGACAAGATAAGCCCTGCACGTTACGTATACTGTGTAATTTAAACTTCGTTCTAAATATCGAGAGTTTCTTTCGTACGAAGAAATAACAAGGTCTCAACTAACGTCGTGAAGAACGTCTACAAAAAAATGTAAAATAACAATATGATTTCTTCTTTCTCATCTCTAAATATATGCATAACAAAAACTTTATAAAGTTGTTTACATTTGGTGCAAACGTAGAGATCACAAAGTTCTGAGTGTGTGTGTGTGTGTGTGTGTGTGTGTGTGTGTTGGTGTGCGCGCGCGTGCATGAAATTTCTTGTGAGTGCTTGCGTATCTCATTTACATTTTTATTACTTGTGTCAGCGAGTAAATCTGAATTTTTATACGAATAATTTACTCTTGTGGAAATCAAAGTAAATAACTTGAAAATATGTATGAATTTTATACTAATTGTAATACTTTTCTGAAAAACATGGAATTATTTCCGTGCATGGACCAATTTCGTCAAAACTGTTCGACAGACACTGCTACCGTATCTGTTTGCATCGAGTTTGGCATTTGAGGACTGTGAATTACGTAACTATGATAATGCGTGAAAATAAATATACGACAAAGGACAAGAAACAAAAGGAGTGGCTTTGCAACGTTATCTTCCGTAGTAAATATGTAAATTCTTAGTGTTTTTGACATCTAATGGTATTTTAATGGTACACGCACGTGTTTGGTCGCAAAAGAGATTCACTGTAGTAATGTGTACAACTTAGATCTGAAAAAAGGGACAAAGTTTTGTACAAAATTCTGGTGTTATTACAGAGATATAGCAACTTTAGGATAGCCTATAATCATATAATATATATTATTAGATTCGCATTTTTGCTACAAATTTTTTAGACATAAATTTTTCGCAGTTTTTTGCAAAACACTTGGTAATCGTTTACTCTAAATTTTCATTTTTATATATAAACGTTGAGTTTTTGGAATTGTCAGTCACAATTCTTACTTTAGTTGCTAACACGTCTTGCTATAAACGTTTGATTATAGCAAATAAAAAGAAAGGAACATACTTTGAAAAATGTAAAGACAGATAAACAGATTGGCCAGTCCACATATGTAAAAAGGTGTTTCAACTTACTTCTTCTTGACAGGCTTCCTTGTAAAAAGAAAGCATCGAATGTAATTTGTGAAAATCGATTGGAATAACTATTTTTATGGACAAAAATACTATTTTGATAAACAAATATAACGAAATGGTGTAATGAAATGAACAACTATGAGACGCTTATGAAATGATGTAACCTATGCAATACAATACGCAATACGTAGTTTCGACTACAAGAAGTTACGAAAACATTTATTTACAAAATGTTTTAAGAACAAATGCTCATTTAAACATGAGAGTATCAGCTTACGTGCATCGGAGGTGTTGGAATGGGAGCTTGTTTGTTTTTCAGATGAAGGGTGTGTGCTGTGCGTGAATGTAACCGAGAATCAGGATAGAATGGGAACTACAAATAATGGCAGCGGGGTGAATACAAAATGAGAGTGAGGTTAGATTGTTTCATAAGAAGGAGATTTTATCAATTAATTGAGCTGTACAAAAGGGGGAATTTAGCGTAACACAACATAACGGAATTTCAATGATATCTTCAGAAGCAATGTAAAGTTTTAAATAATTGAGTTCCTTTGCAAGCCGTAGAAATTACAGAAACTTCTCAGGTATAAAGTCGTCAGGTATTCGTTTTATACGTCCCATTAATTTACAAAAAGTTATATGAAAAATATTCAATTTGTAAATTTGAGAGTAATCACCTACATATACTTTTTATTAGTAGGCCTACATAATCGAATCCGTTGATTCAAGACTATTTTGTTTCCTCGGAACTTGAAAAAAATTTACAGGCATTGCACAAATGTAATGCACAGAGAAGTGCATTGAAAATGCTTTAATAAATCTAAAAATATATATATTTATGTTCATTCACCAATCAATGAATTCATTCTTCATTTACCAATGTACAGATTTTAAGTTAAATGTAGTCGCATTCATAAGCGAAGTTTTATATGTGTACTACGTTATTGACAACAAAGAAGTAGTTTCTATGGAAACTCACCGGTTCCCATTTTCGTTAACGCACCAGCGATCAGCCGCAAATGTGCGACACGTCCTTATAAACATTTTCAATGTTAACAATTTCATCACGCTTTTCCACTGTGTTTCATTTATATTAATTAATCACGCCATTTTGTGTTCTTAACCAGAATTGTATAATTTGTCACGGCACAATTTCATTATGGAATGAGATTGTTAGGTTACAGGATTTTATATTAATGTTTATTGGATTTATGCAGGTAAGGAATTGAAGTATCGGGCATGTCCTACAGCACTGTCTCAAAAGAGAAGCTAGCACTGTTAGCACCGCTCGTATACAGTTAGTATACTTTAACGGGGAGACTCAAACGTTCCTTTCTAAATAATACAATGTTGACTCGCGCGCATTGGTGTATACCTTTTGGAGGTTAAGTATTTCATCAAATTTCTTCGACCGCCACGCGCAGCTAATTTAAACCACCTCTCGTAAAATGGGCAAAACTTAGTAGTTAAACTATTAGAGAAACTACCTCTTGCTCCCACCATATAGTATATCAGCATAGCTATTTATTCATACTTAATCAACTGAAATCTTCGAGGATATTGGTTTGTAGATTTCACCACATGGTCTACGACACTCAACAGTATTACAACAGTATTACACTTTATTTATATAGGCCACCCAGATTTAATTTTTACTAGTGGTTAAATGGACTACACTGTTGCCAGGTGTCGTGTGTGGCGATAGTGCATTCCGCGCATTGAAGTCGTTTGGTGTTCGCGAGCAACGACGTCTATTTACTGCTACACGGACTGAACCTTTTTCAATGAGGGATTACAAATTATTGTACAAGTTTATTAGAGTTTTACTTATGGTATAAATACTTATGTGTCAACAGTTACCTGACTAGTATCACTCAGTTATTTATATGAAAACAGTATGATAAAAAGATCTTTACATATATATTTAATGGCTGTGTTTATAAGGCAATCAACACGTAATATCATGTAAAGTGTTAGGTACCGCGCCCGTTTCAACTTTATTCGTGAGTACAAATGTTTCACACATTTTGTACGTAATAGTTATCTGTTTAATAGTGGCTGTAACATTTGTATAAACGTATTTCTTTTGTTATTAACGATAAAAGTCCATAAACAATATGAGTTAACATGAAATAAGGTAGCGACAATGGCTCGCTATTCAAGAAGCATCCAGTATAAACATAGGAATAATTATACATATGGTCCAAACTATCTTAAGTAGAATATTAGAATTTGCATTATACAATTAAATTGTCTGCAAATTTAAATCGATTGAAATCGATACTGATGTATTAACAAATTAATAATCGCTATTTGAATTTGTTTCATTTATTTTATAAACAGAATTATTACTGTTGCACACCACTATAGAAAAATTATTCCGATTAGCGCTTTCAAGCCTCACAGCTCATCGTCGGATTTCCGATCTGACGATGAGCTGTGAGGCTTGAAAGCGCTAATCGGAATAATTTTTCTATAGGGGTGAGCAACAGTGATCATTCTGTTTGTGATTATAACCACTA
Source organism: Magicicada septendecula (assembly GCA_034769895.1). Taxonomy (NCBI): domain Eukaryota; kingdom Metazoa; phylum Arthropoda; class Insecta; order Hemiptera; family Cicadidae; genus Magicicada; species Magicicada septendecula. The sequence goes on from CM068367.1 coordinate 1,024,831,961, forward strand.
ACACAACTTTCTTAATTAAATTTATTTTATAATTATGATGTTTGTTTAGTTAACTGTATCCGTCCAGGCCTTCTTAAACACATAAAGGTTACGTCTGCGGATTTAGAGACTGCTAACTAAGCATTCATATACGTAGATAAAGCCGTTAACAGGTGTCCGGTATCCATCGTTTAGTTTTCTGGTATGGATGAAGTATTAACTTTAGTAACGGGCATATCCTGTTATCTATGTTTTGGTTAACTACTTATATTACATAACGTTTGAAAATTAACAATTCTCGTCTTGTAGAATAGAGATTGACATGTGCTACCGTTACCATCAATATATCACAAACAGATTAAACACAGATTATAAACAATTTCCAATACTTTAAGTCATCTTTAATGTCCATTTAGTATTAGTTTATCCATTGAAATCTACCTACATAGCGTATGATTTATAATTTTGTAATAAGTACGTTATCATATTTTAATGTAAATATCTCTAACTTCATGATTTCTGTCATCGTTGTTACCTCTGAATTTGTAATTCATTATAAAGTGTATCAGCACTGAAAGTTGTCATTTTATTGAACGCTTACTGAATGTTGTTCCGTGTGGATGCTGTATTCTGAATGTAAAGTTATTTCTGTTTCTGGTTTCTGAACATAGAAGTGTTGTGTCTAATGTACTGTTAACAAAATAAAATAAGAGTTACTTTATTCTAATATTTTCACTAATTTTTGAATAACTGTTCATTCTATTATATAGAAAACATACAGTAATGCAAAAAATTATTGTATATTAAGTTTTCCAGTACGCCTTGATACACGTATGCAACAAGAGCGTCTACGCTTACTTTAGCAATACAAACCCGTACACAGGAGGAGGTAATGTACAAAACTGTATTCCACAGAACATAGCTTAACACATAGCAACAAAATTCTGGCAAACAGTGTAACTGACAGCTCGATTATTAGCAATAGTTTACCCTTTGTTGGGCCGGTTTTGCTTCATATAGTTTATGAAAAGCGACACAAACTCATTACGTAGCTGGCTTGTATGTATAGAGTATTAAAATAGTGGCAACAGACTCAGCAACGAACATTTTCTCTCTCCCCCCTCTCCTTCCCATAAACCAACTGCCTCACCACCCCAACATCACCACCCCCTAACTCGCTTGCGTAGACAGCTGTTTTGACAAGTCAATCAAAATGCTGTATTTTATACAACTATATAATCACGGGATGATTTTTTTTTTAATTTTTAAAAGCAGATTTCCATTTGATAAAATATTCAAAACAAATGATTAAAACCCCTAACATTAGTAGTTAGTTTTGTGAGTACATTTACTAAAATATGATTCGTGTTCACGGTATTGCAGCTGTCACAAGCATTACTCTCAGATCAGATCTGTTGTGTAAAGCTATAGTTACAAATTGTGTGTAACCATGAAACCATAAATCACAATAGATTTAAACTTCGGTGCCTCTATATGTAAATTGATTATAGAGGAATGGTTTTGAAATTGTTAAACGTATTTCATATAAAAAGACATTCCTGTTGACAGCAGTTGTTTTAAGAATTAGTAGCTGAATGTATGCGGTTTTGAGTAAAAGGTTTTATAGCACATAAATATTGTCATAAAATATTTCAGGTTCTTTAACATGTATTGTTCTGTTTCTAAGCGTTCTTCTACAGATAAAGTTCTTATCTGTAAGAAAATTATGAGAAGGGATTACCGAGAAACCAATCAAATTACAGTTTTGAAATAAGAAAGTAAACATATAGTCAGTCTACCATCGTAATCGATTACGAGTAAACGCTGCGCTGGTCCAAGACATTTTTTCTGCCAGTTCTGATAAACTCAAGTTAAAAAATCCCGTAGAATTACTGAAATAGTTATTATAATTGTGTGCTATCCGCAAAGTGCAAGATATTCCGTTTAGCAGTATGTAGTATACACATCAAGCTAACTGGAAAGGGGAAAGCCTAGTACACCAGTTAAGTAGTAACAGTATCGGTTTCCAGTGAGGAATTGTACGTGTGCCCGCGAGAACCATTTACCCGCCCGAAAGCGAATCTCAGACCGGACAGAGTAATTGACCCACGTATTTCTTCACATAGTGTCAACCCATCGTCTGAAGGATTTACAGTCGACATTACAGGGAAGTGAGCTTGTATTATTTTATTCACACTTATAAAAACTTATTTAAAAGGAAGGCTGTTACAAATTACATCAGTAAATACTTCATAGTTTGGATAAGACAAAAAGAACCTGTTTAAATATCAATTTACTTCAATGTACAAAAATTAAAATTTTAGTTTGTGTTAGGTCAACAAAGACAAATTAGGTATTTTTTGTAAACTTATTTGAAGTCATAGTAGACTGTCTGAAAAGTTAATAGCATCGTTAATAACCCTTTCAGACCTGAAGAATTTTTTTCTAATTTTTTGGGGAAATTTATATTGAATATTGTTGTTTACTGTAATTTAAGCATTAGAAAAATAGTAAAACACAATTCCCTCTTTCCACTTACTTGTAAACATACCCACACAATTTTTTTTTTTTCATAAAAAAATGTAAAAAAAAGTAAAGAAAGAAAATTAGTCAAAGTGATTATTTATTATATTTTAAAAGTACTTAATAGCTCAGTTTACTTATGTAACACAAATACTTCTGAAACATTAAAATTGTCTTAAATATTGCATTACTTAAGATGTGTGAAAGTTTTTAAAACAATTTTGTTTGTAAAACTCGAGCAAACATTGCACTTTTCAGAGTGATTTACACTCTTTTTTCCTGCAGGCTCTTGCAGCTTTAAAATTGTCATTGACTGGCCAGTGGTTATATCCATCTGTACGTTTATCGGTCCCTTACAGTGGTGCTCTCCAGTTACTGTTTTTCCGCTCATTGATCTCGTCACTGAAATGATTATCACTTTCTTATTCACGACGGCGTTTGTATGGTCTGCTGATTAGTGCTTTTGCTAACTTTAGTCGGAAATGTAACAATTCTTTAACCTTTGACTTTGAAATTTTCGCAGCTCGGCAGTCATTTCTGTATTGCTGCCAAGAGTTGACAATAGCTGCATCCATGAAGTGAAGGATTACCTTTAAAGTCCATTTTTATGTTTTTACATAAGTTCGGTTATATTCCATGAGCTGGTCTAAAACATCAACCCCACCCATGCATTTATTGTACATGGATACCACACTTGGGCAACTAACAACTTTCGTAGTTCTTGCTTATTTATCCCATCTTCTGACAAAGGTTGTGCTCAACAAAGAGAAGACATCATTGTAACACATTTATTAGCTTTCCATTTTGCAAGACATATGTTACTATTTCCTAATTTTCCAACAAAACTTTGGTAATCACCTCGCTTCAGGTGTATATCTTTTTCCGAAATAATTTTCCCCAAACTGTTTGTCATTACAGTTGCAATTGCAAATGTGTAATTTCATTTACATCTTCATCTGAGAAATCTTCTATTTGCGAACCTCCATCAAATAAGAGTTCAAACATTTCGTGTAGGTTAGTCTCCACATTGAAAACTCTAATAGAACAATAAAATAAAATAATAACGGGGATAAAATGTGACAGATAAATAGAATAAAATTGTAGAAATTATATTTATTTACATTTTTTTAATGACATGCTTATATTCCTAACCTACACAATTGTGTAGGTGCTAATTGAAATACGCAATTCGTCCACGTGAAAATAAAGAACTGCAAACTAACAGTACTGCCAAGTAGGTAGACTATTACTATAAAATGTCTGACAGAAAAATAGCCCTCACTTCTACACAGAAATTCAGTACGAAAGTATACACACACAAACACACAGCGGTTAAGCGCCTAGTAAACCACGTGTTAATTCATAGCCATGTAACATCAAAACCAACACTGCCAACTTAACTGAGTGGGAATCTAATTATCCCTTGGAACCTACACAATTGATGTGAGCAGGTCTGAGCTTCAAAAACAGAAGAGAATTATTTAAAGATTTTTTTGAGTAAGTCAGCTACATTCCTACACAATTGTGTAGGCAGGGTCTGAAAGGGATAAATAAGCTTAATTTCAATAATCTCTATCACCACTAAATTATTCTACGCAATCCTTATACATTCTCTCTCTCTCTCTCTCTCTCTCTCTCTCTCTCTCTCTCTCTCTCTCTCTCTCTCTCTCTTTCTTTACATATATATAGTGCGCGCACGCCCTCGTGCGTGTGTCTGTGTGCAATTTTTGGTGTTGTTATTCTGATGGGACTGCATGTTCTTCCAAATTCCTCAGGCGTGTGCCTTGTGTTCTGCTGCGTGTTTATATGATTGTCGTGTGTGTGTGGGGGGGGGGGTCGTAATGACAGCTGTGTGACTCACCAACAGGGAAGACAGCAAGAACTTTAATGTAATGTGGAAAATGCTTTTGGAACCAACGCCTACAAAGCAGAACAGCAAACACCGAAAACTGAACGCCAACAACAATCCGCGCAACGCACCTAAACCTATCACGAATCACTACAATATGTAACATACATATATAAACATGCGCGGAATAACACAAGATATGGTCTTGAGTAAGATATCAGAGCAAATGTCGAAGAGAAAGAAGAATGAAGAGCAAAAACGCAGTCTTGATACTAAAAAGTCAGAAAACGCGCGCGCGGGAGCACACACACACACAATATGTTGAAATGATAATGTGATATTTATTATAATATATATTACATTCATATTTTCCCAAAATCATTCTTCTTTATTTTTTATTATTAATAACAATAACACTTGTTTTGACTAGAAAAATTTTTACGCGCGCGCGCGCACACACACAATGTTTCAATAGTTTGAACTGTACTTTGAACTGTAGTTTGAACTATATACAAAATATACGATAGTTCAAACTATTAAAACGTTGTATGAATGTTATAACACTTCTAAAAAACTTTTTCTACTATAATATTACTTGATTTTCATATTTATAAATTAATACAATTTATTTTTAAAGCAATTTGTGCTTGCTGCTGTCATCCTGTGCAGTCTACTACAAGTAGTTGAAAAAATTGATTTTCTTTTAAAAGATTGTCACTGCATATTGCCTTATTCTTCACCCTTGTTACAGACGTACACAGCAGTAATTTCAAGTTGTTGGCCTTGAATTTGTAACAATAATCAAAATTTCTGTAACAAGTTAATTAACGATGAAAAGTACTTGTGTCTTGCCCCAGCATCAATTAACTCAAACTTGATTTTCTTTTGGAGGTGGGCGTCAAATGCAATCTATGTCCAATGCACGAGTTTTTCCACTCTTTCAGACTAATGCACAAGATGATTATTATTGTGATGAATGTCGTTACGACGCTTATTATAACATTTCCTGTATAGCAGCAGACGTTGTGTGAAAAAGTAAAATTGTGAACATTCAGTGAATAAACACGTGACAAGTGCAGAATTTGACATTTACTTGTAATTACAAATGTAATTCTGTTCTGGGACATACATTTATATTTGACTGTAATAAGATTAAACAGTATTAATAAATCCGTACGTTATAGATATCAATGATTACTGTGGTGCGGGGACATGCATTAGTTTAGGTTAATCGTGTGTAAGAACAATTATACAAGTGTCCTGTAGAGAGGGAGGTGAACAGACTCTTTAGACGCGCGCTGTATTTAATGTACTTACTCCTGTTTTACAGAAACCATGAAAATTAAACGACCCTTTTTAACTAAAGCACCCCTAATAGAGAGCACACATTAAGTTCATTATTGTTTTGTGTAGGCCTGAAACTTAATTCTATATGTCAACATTTCCCACACCAGCCTACATTATATATCATTACATCTGTGTCTTCGGAATGTTACCGTAATCGTTGTAGAACTGTTAACGAATAACGCTCTCTCAATTTAATTAAACATAACTCTTGTATTTTTCAAGAGTTTAACTGCAAGTAACTGTTTTTACTGCTACAGCAATCACAGAAAATCAGTTTCAAGTGGAGTACGTAGTACTCATTCAAACCACAATCTTACAAAATATTATGTCTACCATTTTTATGTGCGGTGTACATAGACTGACACTTAGACTGAAAGAACCATCCATAGATGTTGCGTTTACGACATGGCAACATAAAAGGTTTGTTAAGGTATACTATGTTGGTAAAATTATTAACAAGTAAAACTTGCACATGCTTACAAAAGAAATAGAAGTAAATAACAAAATTAAGATCCGAAAACTTCACTATCTTTGCCATGTTATGAAATAAGAGAGATTCCAGCTATTTTAGATAATTATGAGAATAATTATTTTTCAAATGGGGAAATACTGGAATGAATACCGTAGAAATAAAACGAATACCTGAGATAGTAGTTAAATTGCTAGTCGTCACCTTTGCGGGGGAGGAGCGGGTAAAGGACTTGATTTTATCTTAATTTTTTTTCTTTTGGCTGTAACGTTTACTTAAGCCTACAATATTCTTCGTAAACTTTTATTCTCTATAACATTATAAGAGAGTAAACTTTAATAAATATTTAGAGTTTGCATTGATGAATAATCAAGTACTAATTGTTTCGTAGTTTCATTGTTGAGGTTTTCTATCGTTATAAATTTTTTTTATAAGACAAAAGAAAGCTAAATACAAATTCGCAGAAAAGTAGCTTAGAGAGTATTTTTTCTTTTATTATGTATATTGACATTCCTTTTCTTTACTTATTCGTCCATTTCTGTATTCTCTTCCCATTCACATAGGAATCATCATATCATTGGCTGATGAATCGTGAAACTTATATTAGGATTAATACGAAATTAACATGATGATACAATTAAGAATCCCTTCGTTGAACCAGTTTTTATTTGTATTCTTCTTGTCTCCCACTTAAAATGTGATGTGGTTATTCTGTGTAATCTTGTAATCATTTGCTGTACATTACTTTTTTGGTTTAAAAAATAAAATGGTTAATGAAAATGGTATTCTCTAACAAATGTTAATTCTACAGTGACGGACTGTTCCAAATATCCGTCACATTAACTACTCTATTTAATTTGTTATGTGCTGTGATAGCAAAATAAATTTAAATACTGTACTTTAGTGGACATCAGCAAATTTAAAATTTTCTATTTAGCAGAAATATAGTAACGTAATGTTGGTACGTTGTAATTCTGTTTATCCCGAAATTATTTTGCCGTAAACAACTTAAATGGGAGCTTCTCCAAGTACACATGAACAACTGTCTACTAAAGCAGGAGCTAAAGTATCAGATCCCTGTGTCAATTAAGAAATATGAAAGTCTAATGTAATCATGACAAACGCTTTGGTAAAGTATTTCTCAGAATTAAAATGAAATAATTAGTGTGTTAAAAAGAGCAATCTTCATTACTCGGCTTTTGTCGTGTCTGCAGGAATAGTTCTATAACATAGCACTTAAAATTCACGGTTATTCTCCTTACTCAAAAACAGTAAATACTTAAATATTCATTAATTTTAATTATCTTCAATCAAGATTTTAGAACTACTAAAATGTTAAAATGTCCTGATTATGTACAATAATTTTTGTATATTCTGTGAAATTCGCTTTAACACTATAAAATGGCTTGATATGTAAGACGAACCCAATTAAGAGAAAAGGCAGTTATCATCCATCTGTGAAATTTTATAAAATGTGATACCATCTACATATTCGGTAGGTCTAAATGCATTATGCCACATGCTGTCTGATGCAGATTTTAGCCATTAGAAGCCATTAAAATAAATCTGAAAAAAAATCCATTCAGATCATCAATACGGATCATAGTTTCATTCAAATTATAACTGAGACTGTGGGATTACGTTAAGACGCATGTGGGGGAACAGGGACAGCAGCGAGGGTCTGCTTATTTTCCATTAGGCCCTATATATTTTAAAAATAGATCTTGTAAATGACTAGTTCCTTTATACTATTCTAGTTGTATAATTCCTACAATATAATATTCTATAATACTACAGTATAATATACAATATATACAGTATAATATTCTACAAAACCTACCAATACCGACTCCGCTTCACACACACACACACACACACACACACACACACACACACACACACACACACACACACACACACACACACACACACACACACACACACACACACACACACACACACACACACACACACACACACACTGTATTGTAGGGGTGACCTAGAGCCACACCATATCATGCAGCCCATATCACTTGACCTAGCACACAGCCAATACCAGCTGCGAAGTCCCTTCTTACCCTTAACTCACCACCATCGCCGGAACCAGTGATTGGCAGTAAAATTCCCCGCTCTCCATCCACTGGCTAAATCAACGAGCGGGCTGGAAACCGCTCCTTAAAAAGGAGACTAACGCACTTTGCCGCTGCGACATGTAAAAACATAAACTGTTGATATAAGACATAACGTTGCCCAGCGGGGACCTCGAGGTGACAGCGTTTCGGTACCCGAACTCGAGCCGGATTCAGGCTCCTGCAGCGTCGGTTACACTGAACCTCTGGGTCGCGCCACCGAACGCATGTTTTATTCCGGTTATCAACACCGATTGTCCCGAGACCGGTTAACCCCGCGTCCCGCAAGACGCGTACGCCAAGATGGGTATTTCAGAGGAAGAAGGAGCCACCAATAATCATCGGTGTAGCTCCGGCCCTCACGGTCCGGACCTGTAGCCCCAGGCCCATCTAGCGGTGTTTAGCAAGCCTCACAACGACTTACCCTGATAGGCCCTCCCCCACCTTAACAGGAGAACGCTGCGTGGACAGACTCTAGGGTTCACTGAAATTGATGTAAGAATTCACCTATCAGGAGTCCCTACAGCCAAGGACGAGCCAACCCTGGTTCGCAAGGGCATCACCTTAGCCCGGATTACATCAGCCCGCCACCTACATCCAGCCAACGACGAAACGGCCTTTCTCTCTCTCTCTCTCTCTCTCTCTCACACACACACACACACACACACACACATCCACACTATAGACAATTTTAAAATCATACATTTTATTAAATTTGTTACATGTTTATGTAGCCATGCATGTATTACATAAATTAATGTAAATAGTTTTTGGTAAAATATTTATTCTTTGGTCATCAGTTTGCCGTTCGTTACATTCAATGCCTACAGCTACCGTACCAGCACGTTTCGTATTTTGAAGCCATAGAAATAACCACATGCGTTTACTGTCATACTTTGTTATGTGAGAGTACATTTCATGGATATTTAAAAATATTTCTTATGGATATTTTAAGAAGACTTGTTGTTCCAGAACAAAACTAACTTGTTCAAGGTGGTACAGTTATTCTTTAATAGACAGTCTTATCAATATAAAAAATACTTTTTTCAGCTACATGCAGGTTAAATGTCAGGTGACCAACAATTTTAAAAACGTAAATAAATTCAGAAGTACATGACTTATACTGTTTAATAATTTTCCAAACACCATTTTCAACAATTGTGACAACGTAATCCTTACCGAAAAATTATTATAAGAATAATTTAATATACACAAACAAGTTCAGACATTTTTCCAGGGTCCAGTGGTAGAATCTATATAACACTAGTATTTATAATTCAGTAAGTTTTTATTTAAATGTTGTTGTTCTTAATTATTATATCATTTTTACTTATATTTTTCAATACAATTTTGAATATTTTTATTGTAATTTAATTTTTGGAAAATACGTATGAGTTGAAGTCTTAGTGGAAAACAACATTATTAGATGTTCCGCAGTATAAAATTAAAGGGAATATAAAAACGTAAGCTTAATTTTTGTGATTACCGTATCTTTTTAAAGATAATCGCAGCTGATTTAATTTTTCGTTAGGTTTTATGTTAGGCAGGAAAACGTGGATCAATCTAGAGAGGTAGGATCATCACAGAGTACCTATTGGTGTAAATGAACTTCAACTGACTGCGCGTTATGCCATTACATTACTAACTTCCCATTATTTCCATCTCAAATGGATATAATAAATACGAAAACGTTATTTGACAGAAATACCTATACCGTTGTACAATAACAGTTTAGTTGTGATCGTTAGAATTAGTATGACGATAAGTCGAATCAATATTTTTCTAAGAAACGGACTGATTTTAACTTGTTACTGTAACATTCCGTGTTTTCTCACGGAAAAATAATCACACATTCTTTAAAACGTAAGTAGTTTTCCCACACATTAAAAAAATTATGCGATTCCACTAACAAAAACTTTTGATGAGACCTTATTATATTATTTTACACCTAGCGTTATCAATTAATGACTGTGACGGTTTTAAGTGAAGTTGTCATTGCGACGATTAAACATGATAAATGAGAATTACGGGAAGGATTAAGGTTAATTAAGAAATTTGTTTTTTGGCATAGTATTGATGTCTCAAAATGAAGCAACTTGCACTGAACAATAACTTGCATTTTATAGGAAAAAGTAATTATAAGCCTGCAAGTATTTTAACCATTAACTATCGTATAATAATTTCTCTAATATTTAACTTGTTTCATAACGCACCGGTACAAAAACGACTTTTATTTTTTCCTATAACCTCTGTTTTGAACGCCAAACACGCATGTGTGTGTAAATGATTTGAAACAATCTAAATTAACTGGCTATCGGATGTCATCAGTTTAAAACATCTTTTCTCAACTGACGATATTATAAGAGAACAGTTAAATATACCAGTTTAACTGTTCAAAAACATTTTATGTAGAACAGTGGACTGTGAAGAACAGCAAAGTCAAGTAAGAACATGCGAAGTATTTCGTCAAGAATGTGTACTTGTACTTGCATTAGAGTATTTTTTCAACTTGTGTACTAATGAAGAATGAAAGACTATTCTACCACGGTATTCAAATGAAAATCACGTTGTAACAAGCTGTGTAAAAATATCATGGCACAAAATTAGAAAAATTTCCTTTGATGTCTGAAGTTGAAAATTTCTTAGACTAAATGAGTGAGGAATACTTATGTGTTATTAAACAAGAAAAGGCACACACTAAGTTGACAAATAAATTGAAATAAAAAAAGTAGAAAATTGTTTGTTTAGATAAAATATGATCACAGTTTGCACGATAATCAGTACCGGTATTATTTGAAAGATACGTAAAACAGTGTGCGGAAGAAGACGGTAGAAAACAATTATCATGTAATCGTATAATAAGCGTAGACGATATTTTATATATCAGAATATGAACGAGATACTACTACCATTAAAGTATCGCCTTGATTATTGCATTATCGGTAGCCTAATATTAAAATAACATATTTCGTTTTTAAGCAAAATCAAGAGGAAATAATAATAATAATAGTATTGTTATTATTATTATTATCATCATCATTATTATTAAGCCAATTGCTAAGTCAATAAATTTATAAAGTAGAGATCGGCAAACTTTCATGAACATAAAATCAATTATGAAAACTTTAAGGAGATTATCAGTCAGGTATAGTTTACTAACGTTTCCATTATTTCAACGTTATCATCGATAACTCCCGAACCGGCCGCTTCGTATCGGTCGAGACCTTTCACATTTAGGCTTCAACGTTGTGGAGACCCCGAAAGACCTTTCCCAAATGCTAGCAATTTGTGGTTTGGCAATAACATGGACGACATTGGTAGTCAAATACATGCACACTACACTCTGTATACTCTGTGCACCTTAAACTTTAAGCACTGTGCACGCCGTATAATGTACTTACTGTATTATAATAAGCATAATATGAGTACATATCATTATGTATAGATTATAATTGTTTCTACGGAAAAGACGATAAATATATGGTTCAACGTTTTTGCGGTAACTTGTATAAGGGAATGTTTAATCTGTTAAAGTGGCTTAAGGTATGTGAAGTAAAATAAATAACGTTGCACTGGCGCGTCGCGTCACAGTCGTCGTCGCTGGTGCACTCAGGCGGCGTACTCCACATCACGTTAAGTACCCTATAACTCTAAACATAAACTACATTTGATAATCTGGTTTTACGCATATGCGCAAGTTAATGTCGCCTAAGTTAAATTTAATTTTCGCACACATTAATCTAATTTAATGAACGTAACCGATTTCCTCCTTAGATGTTATTGTCACTAATAAACTGTGGTTACATAAAATGTTTATTTTATTTTAAATGAAAAAATAGTGATAACTTCTTTACCTTTTCAGCTTTTTTGCTGCAAGCGTGATCAAGAAAACCGTATAACTTATATAAATTTAAACTTATCTTTCATTAGAGCTTTTCCTATTGTGTTTCTTTTTGGCCCTAAGTTATAGAAAATTTGATTCTTTCTGAGTACAAGAGAGAGTTATTATAGATGGGAGAGTTATTATAGATCATTGGGTCGTCGAGTCACTATGTTTAGAGTAAACAGCCATATTGCATGTTTTATTGTCAATTTGTTTGCCTTGGAACAAACGAAAACCTGTAACCCCACTGCAAAGCAGGGATGCAAAGAGCTCCACCCACAAAATTACATTAAAAATGCTTACTACCTACCAATATAGACCAACTGTTTACTGATTTGCTAATTAATTCGACTACTCAATAAAACTCAAAACAATACACATACTTTTTTCATTATTTAACCAAAAATAACAACATTTTTGAACTGCTCCCCATTCAGCGCTTTCTAGCCGTAGCCTCCTCATGTAGGAGAATTAATTAAATTCACAAAAATTTAACATGTACTGAAAAATGTTTCAGACAAATATTTTAACTTTTTCTTTTGCATACCCATCACATATTAGACAGCCGCTTATTAAAAAAAAATACAAAAATTCCTCCCTTTCCATATTTTGTATCACATACTTTAAAAATTATATCTACAAAATAACTATAAAATTATCTTATTTTCCAAAGTTACATACATTTCTTGTTTACATAAAATTGGAACGGACGGTATTCATAATTTTCTCCCTTAAGCCTCATATATATCTCGGGTAACTAAAACGATACTAAGCTAACGAGAACACAATAGAAAGGGAAGGTTATTTTGTATCTTACACTTTAATATATTAATGATCCCTTATATAATCTGTAATACGTTTCTTAGAGTTCTGGCACACTGACAAATTAGAAACCAACTTGTTAACAGTCCACGGTTCGACAGTACTAAAATAGCACCCCCAAATTTGGCATATGACATACAGGAAACATGTTGAACTAGTTTCTACATCATAAATTGTAGATTGTCAATACATTCTATAGAATTTGTTAAAAAAATAAATTTGTATCCGTCATAGAAAAGATTTGCACGTTCTAAAAATGTCACGTATTCGTACACTTCATGTCTATATTTGGCGAGAGGTCACAATCGTTCTTGCACTGATTGTGCGATTTACGACAAATTGTATAAAGTTTTATAATTATATATTATCCACGCTACGTTATAAAATATTTACTAGTACTCTCTAGTGACTTTTATGTTGTCGAGGGAAAAAGTGATCCGCAAATCTATTCCGGCCAAAGTAAATAATGGCTACTTATTTCCAAAACAAATTTTTGAGGACTTTCTAAGACTAACACCTTTGAAATCGTTTTCACTACACACATAAGTATACTTTCACTACTTGGCGTATTTTGTAAAAAATTACATTCGAAAATTCCATTGATTCAGTTTTTTTCTAAGAGGTGTTAATTCTAAAGCAACACTGGGGAACGCCTGAAATGGATAATTATGGTTTTCATAGTGAAAATATGTAATTAAAATTTAAATAGTAGATCTGATCGTTTGTGACCGTTATGATTACTTTTAAACAATCAAGTGCGTTAATAATTTTAATATCTTGTTTCAAAATTACACATGATAAATTTTCATAATTAACTATATTGTTGTTAATCACATCCGAATACTCTATTATAAAATTAATAGGTATTCCCTTGTTCTTTCTGAGTTTTCTTAAAGTGCCTAGAGGTGCAATTTCACCTCTTACATTACATACTTTCGAATTTTCAGTTTAGGTCCACACAATTGAATTTGTTCACGATCCAATTTTTCATTGACCAAAAGTGACTATTTTAATTCTTCAAGCCTCACTTCCTCGAAATTTTTATATAGTTTTGGTAACTGTATTGTTATTTAAATATTACACAAACAAACTCCTTATGCTCTGGAGAGAGTGACAGGAATTTAAAAAAAAATGTAAGTGAAGTAGTGCTAATGTAACGTATATACATACTAATAACTCTTAATAGTTATTAATCATACAAATGTGTATATGTGACATTCACGTACAAAGTTTTATATCCCTACAATAAAATAAAAATAATTTCAGCTACAAATGATTCAAAGAATACAATATAAATTACGTTAAATAAACCGTATAAACACCTTAAATAAAGCGACTTTATCAAGTCCTCCAACTCTACTCTTACCTTTACATAATCGTCCCGATTATAAGGTCTTCCAAAATGTACTACTTCGGTCTTCGGTCTTACCTAAAAAACCTAATTTAAAATAAGACTTATTAATCTCACTAATTATGATACAATAGAAATATTACTGTAAAGAAAGTTCATTAGTGTTATCAGTGAAAGATGCAGGTTAATATGCTTATTCGATTCAATAGTAGAAATTAAAAATTATATTTTTAATAAGTTAAAAAAAATTAATAAATATGATATGAAATAGAAAGCTATCCCCCCTGACAGAAACAGTAAATGCAGGTTTTTAAAGAAAACATGTGATATATGGTATAACGTTAGCAGCTATATTTGTCAAACATACATATGCGCAAGGTAAATTACAGTATGTTCCCCTGTGGGCTGTCAACTCTACTTAATGCTCCCAACAGGCGAGTTCGGCTTCTGATGCCATTACAATTTCACCTAGCAGAACAAACCACAGTTGACATCAGATCGTGCATTATACTGTCAGTACTACGCGCTGTCTCTATTTGTCTATCTACTTACGCTTATGCATTTACTTTTTTGTTCGTTTGCCACTCGTTGTTAAGAGAAGATATTTTCTATTGAGAGCCAATGAATTAATACATTTGCAAATTCCTACGTAGTGTTAATTTGTCTAAAATCTGACTAGTCGGTTCAAGTAATAGGTAGAACTAGGTTACACGGTTCTTTTTCCCTCTTAAAGTAGTGGCTGATAAAGGGCACCCTAAGCAAAGTTTCACTAAATATTACTTTCTCGAATATAGAATATGTATATCTTCACACTTATACAGAATTATCTTTTATTATACAGAACAGAATAATAAAATAATTCGTAGCGAATTGTACACAGAAACAGCGTAAATGTGCCACTGCTTGTATGAAGTACACGATTTAACCGTAATGAAAGTCGGTTACATAAACTGCCAGCTTTAAGTTCTTGCCATAGCGATCACCCGTATGAAATGCGGTAGATCTATGTCTAATACATGTACGATACATTTTGTAAAATTGTGATCGCTACTGCAGGCCCGTGAGTTTCTCGTATTTTTCGGTTGTCCATCTTCACCCTCATACTGCACACTTATAGTAAGTAACTCACTGATGTTTGAATATACTATATTACAACAACACACGGTTTTAATGTGTTAGCCCCACGTTTTTGGAAGCCATTTGCAACACTACCAAATTTAATGTGTTTAATAATTGATGTGTGACATATCTTTAGGTACATTACATTACATTAAATTCGTGTGTGTGCAAGAATGAAGGTTGTAATCATAATAATAATAATGCTATTTGATTTGTTTAAAAATCATTTTAATTTTTATAAACACTTCTTTTTTGATTTATTTTGCTATTTAGAAACTCATTATTATTTTGACATTTCTATTACGGGTAATTTGCAATCTCAGATAACACGTTAATTTTTTATTTATTTTACAATTCCAAATGATTCGTATTTTTTACGTACCTACTACGTATAATTCGTAGTCTTAGTTGACACAAAAACATATTATAAAATCTTATTGCTAATACATTGTTATAAACTTTTTATCTGCTCTCAGCTAGCTCAATTATCTTATTGATTATCTACTCTTTTAAATTTTTATATTAATTTCTTTTTGTTATTGCATATGCATTGCTGTCTATTAATTTCTCTGACAAGGTCGTCACTTAGTACTAACAATTATATTTTAAATTACAGCTACTGCTAACTCTTATCGTTACACAGTCTTTCATATTACTGTACTTAACGTACAAACAAAAACATATCTACAGCTATACAGTTACTTGACTCATACTAGAATCGAATTGTTTATTCATTTTTTTCTTTAATATTTAAAGTCTTTTGGTTCGGTCTCGGTTTCTTATAAACGCATGGTTATTTGTCACCTTGTTATTGGTGCGGTACATCTTAAGCGTGTCCTCTTCGGTCCTGGAAGTCCTGGAGTCGGGTATTCTAGGAGTCTAGTCGTCCCCCGTTCGCTGGATGCTCGTACTCTGGATCATTGGATGCTCGTACTCTGCTACACTGGATTCTCGTACTCTGCTTGTGGTTGATCTACTGTGGTTGTTGTTTCTAAGTAGATTCTTTGGCTGCCATGGTCGTCGATCAAATCTAGAAGTTCTAGTTGTTGGACATAGCCTCCGATTACATCAGTAGTCGAACGAAGGAAAGCTGTAGTTCTTGAGCAGAGCCTCCGGCCGCTAAGCTGGTCTGACGAGAAAGAGAGCGATGTTTGCGCGTCCTCGTATTTATACCCAGAGCGCCAAAAATCGTGTCTCGACAATATTCTGCATGTTTGAAATTGTTAAGAGCGTCACTCTTACCCCACGCTTTCTAATGACACTTAATTTGATCGTTTTCGCGAATTGCGAAGTCTTTAGCACATTATCCGATATTCATTCGATCGGCAATTTTCTAGACGTTCATCATGCACAAACCGTTTTTCTTTATCTTAATTACTCTAATTACTATTGGTTTTTAACTTCGTACACTAACACTTTTTGTATGTTTTTCACTATTTTTTATACAGTTGTTTGTTATTTTTAACCACACATTTTGGTGTCTTTAGTTTTTCGCTACCATGCACACAAGCATTATAAACTAATTTAAATACAATAATTTATATCGTTACTGATAAGGGTGGTGCTTTTCATGAATGAACTAGTCGATCTCACACAAACCTTTTACGTGTGTACACACATGCAGAGAGCAGCTGGCTCTAACCCCTGTCTCAACATGCAAGTTCTATTACAGTTTATATTGCAGGCTGAATGATTATTATTACCAAAATGCGTTATTTATGTCTTCTAATCACTTATTTAAATTACTTGGTGCAATGCACAGTACTCAACCTATTTGTACTGTTGCAATATCTATACTATACTATACTCATATTATAATTAATATATAATTATGTATGCAATACATTGAATATTTATAATAACTTTACCTCAAGATGTTTTTTCCTAATTTGGAACGTGTTTCGGGAAATTTATTGTTTCCATCCTCACCCTTCTTAATTTTGAATCTAAGATTCTTAAGGTAAAGTTATTATAAATATTAAATATATTATATGCATCAAGAAATAGACTGTAGCAAAAATTGTTTGAATTGTATGTGTGTGTGTGTGTGTGTGTGTGTGTGTGTGTGTGTTTGCGATGTACAGGGGTCGCATAGAATAAGTAGTCTGTTAAATCGTATGTTGGAATGCTTTCGTATTTATTAATGATAATTACAAATTGCACTGTTTATTTAATACTGTTTATGGGCAAACAAACAAATTATACTATCTCTGTTGACCTTTTACAAAATTAACATAATTTGTCTCTTATAATCTAACACATAAATTTTGTATGAGTTCTTTTGTCTTCTTAGTTTATAAGTCTTTTTTAAGTTTATAACAAAAAATAAAATAACTTCCCTTTTTGACGAATGACGATCAAGATGGTGATGATCCGGTCTGGAAGACAGGCGTATGTCGATCACTCTGGATACATGTTCAGGATACCGCTGCGATCTCCTCCTGTTGTCTGGAGTTCAGGGTCGTTCTCGGATTGAGCACTTCTATACATTATAGTCAATTATTTTTCACCGTAATTTATTTTTGTATTGATTGTACACAATAGATCTAAAAAACTTCAAGTGTCTTTAATTCCTATACGGATAATCTAGTACTTTCCCGGATTAGCACTATAGCACTAAAAATCAACTCGCGAGACCAAGCGTTTAGACTCCAGCAACACATCTACACGTTTTCAAGTTCAGAGAGAGACTGACTCAGTCGGAATAAGAAATAACTGAAATTTTGGCCTATTTCTCGAACACTCATTGGCTAATTACATATCCTTTTCCTGGGACTCAATTTAAGATAATTTATTCTTCTAAAATATTTAATGAAGGAATTTGTGTTAGTGGTTGAAATCACAAGCAGAATGATCACTGCTGCACATCACTATATAAAATTTATCCCGATTAGCGCTTTCAAGGTTCACAGCTCATCGTCAGATCGGAATTGACAGAAATTATGTGAAAACAAACCCTTCACCCCTCTCACCCGACCCTGCTCACACACAACAAGCTATAATATAAATGTCCCTTCCCCACCCCCTAAACCCTGTCCCACCATCTGTACAGTTACCTATTTTTTTCTAGCAAATTCCTTGTGTTTCAGTGTTGTGTGTTGTGTGTGTGTGTGTGTGTGTGTGTGTGTGTGTGCATCCTTTTAAACTTACCCTCTTCCTCTCCACACACGTGGGTCAGTCACACACCCTTATTTTAAAACATCCAATTAGTACTATGCGATATAATTATAAATCTTATCTATCTGTCTTATCTTAATCTTATCTTATTATATTATAGCTTGTTGTGTGTGAGCAGGTGGGGTGAGAGGGGTGAAGGGTTTGTTTTCACATAATTTCTGTCAATTCCGATCTGACGATGAGCTGTGAAGCTTGAAAGCGCTAATCGAAATAATTTTTATATAGTGGTGTGCAACAGTGATCATTCTGCTTCTGAAATATTGTCCGAGAGCAAACTTTAGCTTGTCAAAAATCTAGTTTAATTTTATTACTTTATTTTTACTATAATTTTATCTAGACGGTCACAAAACTTTTCTTATTAAAAAACTCATATATTCCAATCTTTTATTATAAAAAAGTACTGCAATTCGATTGGTCTTTTTATTTTGCGCATTCTGGTGCAAGTCTCATGTCAGGATTTTTATTTTAACGAGAGTTATTTAATTTAATAGGTTTTTTTGTAATTATCCCGTAACATAGTTACATATTCACGCACACGCGCACTCGCCATATGCCTACGCATATTTTCGCTCCACTTCACAACACTAATTTTTTTTTTAACTGTCTAAAATTTACTTAAATCTAACAAATTGAAAATGTCTTTTAATACTTATTATATAATGTGCAAACCTGCAGTCTTTACTTATACAAATTTTCATTTCAACATGCTATCATATGCTCAGAGTTGAATTACTAATTTGTGTGCATATTCTACTCATACCCATTTATGTGAAATATATATATATTTATTTATTTTGTGTGTGTGTGTGTGTGTGTGTGTGTATGCTAGCTTATTACAAATAACCTATAGTATAATTTCCGCGTGGACTTGAAGAAAGTAAGGAAAGTCAATTAAGTGTTAAACCTTACATAAATATTAAAATGAGCAATGTTCTCTAGGATTTCTACGCACTTTGGTAGATACAGTCATATCAAAGTCTGTGACTAAATAATTACTTTATAATCTAATGTGGTGGAAGAGTCTAACTTAAGACGAGTACTTGGTAACAATGTGTGAAATGCACTGTTCAATTCTTCGATTTTTTTGAAATATTATTCAATACTTTTAGCCATGACCTAAAGCTAGAGAAATAATTTAAATTTCCTTTCACAATGAAAGTGATTAGGTTTGTTCAAGTATAACTTTGTAGAGATTAAAGTATAACTTTACAAAGTTATTTATTACTATTATTAAGTAACACACAAGTAGTAGACCTACTAATTAGGGAGACTTGGCGACTAACTTTGCAAAACGTGCAGCACTCAGAACCAAAAATTTAGCCGACCTAAAATCAAGGGACGATCATATACAGGAAGAAAGCTCAAAACTGTATCCACGTGTTTTATAAACTATGATTTCTGTATGCTTGTCGCAATCGCCGAATTTGCCCGTTTCCCCGAATTTTTTAACCACAACGCGATGGTTAAATTCCCATTACGGGTTCTGGATTGCGAGTACATATTTGAATACATGTATGAACTGAAATGTAGTTCACAGAATTAAATTTTGATGTTATTTATTTGGTCTTTATTGTAAAGATAGTATAATTTTATAACAAGTAATACAAATTTTTGGCCAAAGTCCTAACAGCAATAATTGTTTAATTGTTTATTCTTATTTTGTTACTATAATTAATTAATAGCTGTTATTTACATTGCAACTGAAAGTACATTAATTTTTAGTTTTACGATATTACAGACTATTGTTGTGGTATAGGCACCAATTCCTTATCTTACAACTTATACTATCCTTAGTACAACTTATATATATATATATATATTTATTTTGTGTGTGTGTGTGTGTTCGTTTTTACGTGTTTTTGTTCTTGCTCCAAAATTTTAAAACGTCTGCTCATAAATTACAGGTACCATTTCTTTATTGTTGTACTATTTATTTAAATTTTTTTTTTTGTTCTTGCTTAAAAGTTTAAAACATCTGCTCATAATTCCTTAAAACCAGCATTTAAATGTTGAATTAACCTTTACTACATTTGTTTTACGTAATACTTTAAAATTTCTGAAAAAGTTAAAATTTGAAATACCCGGCTAGTTATCTGCTTCACTGTATATCCACGAAGAGAATAAAAAAATAAACAAAATCATGAGCGAGAAGCGAACATTATTGGACCGATAGGATTATCGTTATTACTAAACACACTTCAATCGGTAGCAGAGAGTGTTTTAAACGGGAATTCAGTTTCGGAAAAGCAATTAATTTTTCATGTGTTAGAACCTGTGTGTGTGTGTGTGTGTGTGTGTGTGTGTGTGTGTGTGTGTGTGTGTGTGTGTGTTGTATGTGCGTTTGTGGTGAACTCTACATGCGCTCTCTCGCGTGTACGGCTTGGCTATATGTGCCACTCGACTAAGTAGGAGGGGATTACCACTGACGTGAACATAAAAACATTAATTAGAACGAAGTATGAAGAGAAATAAATTTCCACGTCGTTGGAGGTAATTACCACCGCAATCTCTATTCATAATACGATTTTGCTTTACAACAAGACTGCGAAAATAATCGTTTTTTAAATAGATTTAGACCTAAACGAACTGAGAGTTGTGGAAATTTAATTGTGTAACAGCATTAAAATTCATGCAGTGGTTTTGTACATTGCGCACTTTAATTCACAGAGAATGAAGGAGAGTGAGAATAAGGCGAGTGAGAGGGAAGGAGGAGGAAAAGAAAGGATGTGTGTCGAGAGGCTTAACTTTTTATCTGTTGCGCTAACATTCAGCTTTCTACAAAACTATACTGGAGTGCTTGTTTACTGAGCCTCACCATCTTCTTGAAACTTTATTCTCCCGTCAATGTAATTTAATGGGGCGTATAGAATTAGTGCATTCTATTTAACAATAAATTTTCGCTGTATTAACCGATCCAGGTTACAGAATTAATATATAGCTGTTATTTGTAGAATAATAACTGTCATCATCGAATGGTATGTTTTCCCAATCTGTTAAAAGTACACTTGGTAACATTAAGAAAATCTTGTGAATGAAAACAGAGAAAATACAATACATGTCAAGAGGAGGGTGCTCCTCCCTTACTCCAATCTAAAATAATATCAAACCAGTTTGTTTGGCATGGCCGTTTGTCTGAGGCATTTTAATCGTCTTCTATGTTTAAACGTCTTCCACCATCTTTCTCCAGCTCAGTCGATTGGAATATGTGTTGTTCGAAAGTTGGTACTTATACAGAAACACATTGCTCGCTTTGGTCATGTCACAGTCAGATAGAGACAATGAGATACTTGCGTCTCAAGTAATCACATTCTTAGCCTACATTTTTCTAACAGCTGGATACCGTTTATGAAGTTTAGAAGATCGCATAAAAATGTTCATTATTTTTAATGACAACACGACATAATCCACAATCCTGTCATTGATTCAACTGAGTATTAGTAACATAAGAAAGCGACAAGAATTAATTTTAAAATCATATGTTTCATATAAGTATAGGTGACTGAGGTCGTAACTGACAGTTAGACTTGCTGTGTGACTACATATAGATTAGCGTTTCCCGACATTTTTGTACGCATTCCGTCAAACTAAAAAAATTTCAGGAACCAAAATAACTTGCGTATTTCGTACTTCTAAATTAATTTGTCTGGAACACCAGTAGCGACATGCCACACGCTACAATGTCAATTCTATTTAGAGGTGATATTTGAAACGCGAAGCACATTTCATGTGTCGTAGAATACTCGTACAGACCGTGATAGTCAGAACTGACTGACAGCTCACTGGGGACACTACGTTCCCGTTCGCAGACACATGTTATAATTTCGCATATAACGAAACATAATGTTATGTTAATATACTTATATATATTGTTTTTCATTCGTTTTTACTCTACTTCATATTCATGTAAATTCATTTTAATCGGTTGCTTTAAAAGTTTAGTTTTACTCTTCTGAACTTAGTTTTCCTTCTTTGAAATTTTAAGTTCACTTAAGAATACACTTAGCGATATTGCTGTAAGATTGGAACAGACACACTGAGAAAATTATACGCTAAGCGATACGCATTGATCTGGAACTACGGGCGTATCCTTATAGGGCAATACACTTAGAACGAACACCAGACAAAAGGCCTAATGAAATTTTTGTTAAGGAAGTTAAGAACTCTGTAAGTAGATCCTGCACAAGAGATTATATTTTTAGAAACGTATAAAATGTTGTAATTAAAAAGTCGGATCATTAACAACAAATACTACTTATAAAATGACTAGACTCATATGACTTAAGTGGTAATAGTTAAGTGACCATAACTTATCATTATCGAAAAGTAGAAGGAAAATGCCATAGTAAATTTACGAATAATTATAAACGTACTATACTTACAGTGTAGACGTTTTAAATAAAAGTGAAACAAAATGAATCGGGAGCATAACCTACATAAATACTAAAGACTTGAAACCAACCAAGAATCATTACTGTCATCTACGTTGCGCGCATTTTTATTGCCTGATGTCACGGGCTTTCTTAGACTTTGTTCTTGTAATCTTACGTTTATCCTACTGTAGAGAACGTAATAGCATTCATAATACTTCAGTCCATTCCAAAGTCAATCGTACTGATCTTATACGTTTAAAATTTCTGACCTTGACATATCCACTGTTTATTATTATTTTACCAAATAATTCTCTTCCATCATAGATTCTAGGCTTTCATCGACAATGTTCATCCTCTTAGCTGTTGCAACTTTATTAACAATTGTGTTTATCTTTCTCGTATTTAATCTTAGACTAACGTAACCATTTTCTCTTTGATATTAATTTACACAACCCACACACACACACACACACACACACTTCTACATATGTAGAAATTAGACCACAGGAATAAATATCGAGATGAATCTTGAGGGGAAGCTTAGCTATGGAAATGCGTGAGGTAGGGATGTGCCTTATCACTGTTTCCTTAATATTCTAGTGTGTCGTATTCACTTGTATGCCTGTGGCAGCATTAATATCAAACGTAGCGTCTTCAGCAAATCAACGACGTTGCATGTGCCAGATTATATTTGGAACGTTAATCATCAACATCTACATGAAAAACTAGTTTAAATTATAAATTAAATTTACTTAAAAAGGAAAACACTTCGTCTAAGTAAATTTAAAAATTGTAATTTAATATAAATTAATCACTTTTACTAAGTTTTTCAATACTTAGGAGCATTGTAGGGCCAGCAACACAACTATGGGGTAAAACAGAGACGTATGGTTAGTTACATATGGTCAGATTTTTAAGTTAGTTTGCTCTTTGCCAAACTAAAAACATGAATTTGGTTTTATCTATGGATTTCTCTGTCTCATGACTTTACTAATGATACTATTTCTTTCTTATTTCAGGTAAGACGTTCTACACTCATTATTAGATGAGCATATGAGACTCTTAGTTTCAAAGGCCAGTCAGTAAGTTATTTTCTAGGACACACTTTACTGTGATAAAGTTAAGCGTTTCTTCTTGCAATATTAATTCTGAATTGGTAAGTGGATATATTCCAAGATCATTGGGTCATTTTGTTGATCGCGATTTGGCTAAATTCCTGCGTCCTTTAAAACTCTGTTTCGCAGCCCCTTGATTTATGTTTTTCTTTCCTTGCAGTTCTGTTATCAGCCTTTCTCTTTAATACCACAGCCATGAAAATGCTGTGTCTACTTGGGTTCCTACCCCTGTTACCAGATATTGATATTTCCTTCTGGCGAGGTTCAGCTGCAGACTTTTCTACATTATATTCTAACATTATTAAATCGTTGTTTACTCTACCCTTCTTTGATATTTCAAGCATCCTCGTCCCATTCTTATTGGTTTTTGATCCAGAGTCATAGAGAATTACATTCCACACAAAAGTTGTTATGGAGTTTTTCTTCTCTCATTAAAATTATTTTTTATAGTTAATAAATCCTTCTTTTAATATAATGTATTTTTTGCAGAGATAGCCTTGATTTAAAGGCTTCTGTGGATCCTTTACTGAACATCTGCTGTCGAGTCTTTACCTATGATGAGGCTTCCCGTTTGTAGTCGTAGTCTTCTTCGTGGCACTTGCACCTTTACATATTCTTCCTTGGAACAGATGGATTTAATGTTCATAGATCTAGACCTGTGTAATACATAGCAACCTTCTTCTGCTATGTGACATGTTTCCAGAGTGTGAGTACGTTGCCTGTGTCCCTTATATTTAATTTTGAATTTCCAGTGGACCTCTAATTAATTTTGCTTTCCTTTGTATTTGTGTTGATGTTTTGATTTTTTCGGACTTTATTGGGCGTTTCCATTCAGTATGTGTTTAATTTAAAACAATTATACACCTATAGGCCTAAGTCAACAGTGAAAGTAAATAACAACAATTAGTTATCTTAATACATTGTCTCCTTCTTGTCCATGGAAGACGATTAGGTGATTCTTTTATTAACGAAAAATTTATAATTGACACCACTGTTACATTTGGTTTTACGTCGAGTGCAGAATATAGGCTACCTATATGAATTGATATTGGTAAAAATTAGTAAATCCCTTCCTGTTTGAGAGAAAATGTTTATTATAGCCATCACAAAACTTCACAGCACATCTAATAAAACATAATTTAAACTAATCGAATATATTTATATTTAAGAATTATTCTAGGTTATAAATTTTAGATCCCCTTCATTAGCTTACATTTAGCAAGTCAGTAATGCATGTTGGGACAGCTTAATGTTGGGGTTGTTATCTAAAATTAATAGAAAATAATTTTTACCGAAACCGGATGAATGCGATCGAAATTACCTTGTGCAGAACGACTTTTATTAAACCGTATTTTTTAATTAAATTATCCTCACTCTTTTGTTTTCATACATGTTATTTCTGTTCCCTATTCTGTGACTATCTTCTCTACACTTGACTCTTTACACACAGAAACTCATACTTTGCTGTTATCTGTTATTTAAATAAAGTATATGGGGTCTTAAATATTGTTACCTACGCTGAACGAGGGGGTTTTAACTACATTAAGTGAGTTTAATGTAAGATGAGCACACAGATAGCTCGAGACTAACATGTCGCAGAGAAATAACGGACGTTTGAAGTGTTCAATATTCTAAATTTAGGCAAACCTAATGTATATCTACCGAAATTTGGTTGTTTTGTGGATACAATAGCAATTACTGTTTCAATGCAAGACACCGTTCAGTGTGCAGTTTATTGGAACGTAGCCACAAACTGCAAACCCAGCACATTAGTAGGTCACTGTTATGTTACTAAAACGCGTCCTTGTCACTGTATTATAACCCTAGTTTTTCACAAACTTTCATACTATGCTAAATAATTACACTAACATTTCTTTACAAATTTTTTACACTTTTAAAATGTCGTCATAAAAGTTTTCAAGAATTTAAATACTTATTGACGTGTAGAGCACAATCAATTCAGCCTTTTTCCACCTAGTTTTATTCCAACCGAATTGTACGTCTTTTTTAATTGTACAGTATGTCCACCGTTAAACTTATGTTCATGGTTTTATAATAAAATGTCAAAAACATTTGTGCACAAAAGAATGAACCAGTATTACAAATAAAAATGTTGTAGTCACAATTAAAGAATTATTGTACATCTAGAATTGTTTGTACTGAGTATTCAAACTTAAAGCGATCTGTAAAGATTCTGGCAAGACAAGAATGTTTTGTACAAACGGCAGAACAGTAGAAAGCCACATAATATATATAGTAATTGTTACAACGGTCACACTGGTTGTCATGTTGTTTAGTGAAAACCAATTAAGTCACTAATTACAACTTTAATTAGACGCAAACAGTAGTTATAAATCACCAAAGAACTCTTGTACAATAATTTACGTCAAATTTGTCCAACCAAAACTGTCACCTTATTACAATTTTGTACTGATTAACACAATATCTCTTCTCAATAAACCGCAAAAATCACTGCGAACTGCACTTGTAAAATCGCCAGGTGTAACCTTGAACGCAACGCACCGACTGACTAGTCGAGAAACGTGTGGTGTGGAAAGGCAGTTTCGAATTGTCTAAATCGTTATGTAATTGTCTTTCATCTCAACAAACGTAGCAATACGTATATGATTGTATAACTAAGTGTCAGTTAAAGCTAGCCTAACTTATTGTCACGGCGACGGTAATAAAACACGCTGGAATACTTTGTGTTGTTCACTGATGATTCGTCAGATAAGAATGATATGAGTAATGAATGCAGTTAGAGAGGATGTCAATAATATTAAACGTTTATTACTATGGTTTAATAAATATTATTTATTGTGAATAATAAAATTATAACGAAATAATAAAAATAATAATGAAAACTAAAGAGTGTCAGTATTTACGAAGGAGAGTTTTTTATTTATGAGTGCGGTTTCTGAGAAACGTTTTACAGTACATTTGATTTCTCTGGAAATACATTAAATCCACAATACTAAGGCTTGCCATTTACAATATGTTGCATAATAAATTTACTTAATATCGATATAATAATAATGGTCATGAGTGTAATGATAATAATGGTCAATATAATAGGCCGAACTTTTGTAATTAGCAGGATGTCACTCTCATAAAAATTAAGTTTAGTTATTCTAAAATATTGCAGTCGTTAAAATACATGTTTAATTTTTATAACCAACATAGGCCTAATATGTTACTTTGATTTAAATGTTTCTTGTTTTTGACGCTTGTATTATGTAAATCATACTGTATGTCTACAATGTTTTTAGTATAGTTTCAGTGTGAAAACACTGAAATACGAGAAAGTTATGCCACGTGCACTTTAAATGTACTTACTCGTATTATCAACGTGACTAGCGTTCGTTTTTTGCTGTAGTGAGACAAATATCTGGTTTTAATACGGTCGTTTGCTATCATCAAACCAGCGTGTGATACAGTTTCCTATTAATATCTTTGTGCAGAGGAAGATTCCAAACGTCATTTTCCAACGTACCCACCACGTATGCAGATGGGTAGCGTATACTGGAGTCAACTAGGTAAAATGAGTACAGTGTCCAGTAATGCAAGTAAACACTTGTAAATTAATTAAATAAATATTTTATTAACTAATGAAATAGTTTGTATATTATAAATTGTTACTATTTAAACAGAAATAGTCCCCGATAATAGGAAATCGGCTGTTGGCAGTGTGAAGTAGGGATCATCTAAGACTATGGATATCTGACTTGTACAAACATCAAAGTATCTTACCACAGACGCACACGCTTACACTAACATTTAAATTGATTTGCACTACGCAATTCGTGATAATAAATGTAGTTATGCGGAATAAACTTGTTTAAATATTGTGGAATATATTAGACAGCTTTCCTCACTAAACATTAAGTACAATTCAGTACAAACTCACAGTAAAGTAAGCACTAGGAAGAACCAAAAGAAACAAAAATGAACATTGAAGAATTAGCAAATTACCACGTAAATTAGACAATCGCAGACCACAAATTTCACTACCATTTTGAACTGAATCGGCAACTGCGAACTCTTGGTACGTGACTCGCAAAATTTTACACTCAACTGCGCGAAATTTAATTTAGTCAGACGTGTAGAGCAAAACTTATTACAAGTGCAATTTATTACGCGTTAGTTACATACGCTTCTTATGCAAAAACTTTTTACATTGTAGAACGTGAATGTATTTTGTGTTCTGATACTTTCAGAAGAGCAAAAATACTATGTTTCCACCTAGGCGTACGAAAACTGAGTATTTGTCTTATTTTAGTAAGTACGTGAATATGTATATTTTTAGGCATTGTATTAATCCTCCGTTGATACCATTTAAAACTTTTTGTTGACTGCTTTTTGAAAAACAAAAATAAGTACCTACTACGTAGCTAGGCCTATATGTTTGAAATACGTCATTGTAATGTGCTACCGACTACTGAAGTATTGATAGATACTGTTACGTGGATAACTAATTTTGTAAACTACTTAAAAAGAAACTAACGGCATTTACGTGTCTCACTTCACGTGTCTATAGTCGCAGCAAGATCATCTAGACATCACCTGACTTATCTCCAAATGTATAGGGGTTTTCCAAATGTACTGGGACGTGCTATTAGTAACTCACTACGCACCGTATTTTTATTTAATTTTAAAAATAGAGGTATATCACGGCTCATTACGTAGTCACCACGCTTGACGTTAATAGTAGTTCTGTTATCGCTTGCGTAGCCCTAACAGTTACTTGAGAGTCGTTATACTTGAAAACAGCAGAACCTCGGAACTCAGCCTCTGTCAATGAATCGATCTGAAACCTTTAGCATGTCTTAAATATAAATAAAGTTTACCCCTTAAAATTTTGCGCTCGTACCTGTAATCACTCAATTTGCGCTCAATTTGTAAATAAATTATGAACATTGTACGTAAACAATTTTATATTATTTCAAATATAAACGTCTTTGAAAATATTATTTCTCTCAACATAGCTATTAATTCGTTTTGTTTTGTTACTTGGGAGCGACTTTTTTAGGCCCAATTTTGAGACACATGTCTTCGTCAAATGTATAATATCTCAATGAGTTATAATCGAACGACGACATTTCTTGCGACTTTTTTATAATCATCAGCTAGGCCTACTATAAAAAAATGTCTACTATAATAATTTTGCAAATATCTGAGATAATGCCTACACATCGTTGACAATTTTTCTTCCAATTAACCACCTGATCCGATACAATAACATCCCTTCCTCAACCACATAATTGAATTCGTCCTTATCCCAAACATTCAGGTAGGTCGTTGACTGGAACCGTAGTCGGCCGACTAACTGGTCTGACGTAGACGCCCGTGTAAGAGCGACTGATCCCAAAACGAGTGAAAGCGCTGAATGGCGTCCATTACGTCAGACTTAGTCGCCCGAATTCGGCCGACCTAGCGTCCGATTCTATTGGAATGGGATTTTTCGCATTAGTCGGACGACTAGCTTGCTTTGAGTGCGTTGTGGTTTTCATCAATTTTATAAATTTGCGTTAAAGACCATCTCACATGGGCTCTTCGACATGGGCATATTTCGACCAAATGTTATTTTTTAAAGATGTTGTAGGTCACAGAAAACTCGAGGGAAATATACTTCTAGGAAGTGATGTATCTACACCAAGGAGTACACACCATTGTGATGAATATAATATCTTTTATATGCGATATCTCTTACCAACGACAACCGAATGCTTAAATCATCGCTCAAAATTTACTGCCACCCGAGGAGAGGACACTGTACAACACTACATATAGCCTATAGATCCTAACTTAACAAACCTGTCTTAAATAGTCGTAATGTTTCATGTTTTTCTTACATTCCAAAATTGTTTTATTTTTAGTGCCTACTTAACTTATAATAAATAAAACTTTGATGAATAGTAATTTTGTATAACGTATTATTCACTTACTTTCATGTCAGAGTTAAACGTTCCTTAGGTAATATAACTTCACTAAAATTTGACCATTTTGTAACTGATGGCTGAATGGCATTTACAATATACTGAAATCTCTGCAAACCCATTTGATAATAATTGGGAAATTTTGCGTTCTCTTTTTGTAGCTGCTCGTGTAAATGGTGGTACTCACCCAACCGACTCCTATTCAGTCTCGGGTATATATAGTATTTCCTCTTTTGAGACCTCCTTCTCCTCATGAAGTATGGATTTTCCAAAAAATACATATCACGCACATCCATTGCGAGTGTCATGTTAAACACAGATATATTTTAAATTTTCGGTCACAAGAAGCACTACAGAGGGCAAAATGGTAACTGAACCCCTGTCTGATTATCGCTTCCAGTGGACGAAGCTCGGTCGTCCGACTGCTCGTCGGCTGTAAACGTCCGACCAGTTAGTCGCCCGACTACGGTTCCAGTGGACGACTGGCTTCAAAGTCAGTTCTGTAAATAAGCCATGAAAAAAATTTCTTTCCTTGCTTTTTAAAAACAATTAAAGAAATAGGCTAAGGAAGTATCTTGTAATGTATGCCTGTTTTAAATTCATAGTCCAAATTCCAGTGTGTAAATGCATTGTTAAAAATAAATATTGGTTAGTTAAATAAAGTCAGTTTGACATGCGTTTTCATTTTACTATATACATGTAACAGCAGAATAACGTTATATATTTTTATTTTATTAATTTCACTTCTTCAAAATTTGTATCATTTTATTGATTTAATATTCTTCTCAAGAAAGTCATAACAATTAGTTGTTTTACTTGTTCCAGTTGTAACTGATATAACGGTAAGCATAAGAAAATGGTTCGTGTTCTGAAGAAAACGCGTATGTCCATTTTGCAACGTTTAATTATCGTTCCTTTTTCTTTTAGCAGTTCACGGACAACAAATCAAAAATTTTAATAAATTGTTTGAACAGGTTTGCAAAATTCAATTCAGAACTTCTTTCATACGCATACGTAAATGTAAACATCTCACACCGAATACAAACATATTTTTATATTATGAATCTGAAAGGTAAAATGAGCTAATATATTGAGTGTAATTTAACTAATATCTAGGTAGGTGATGCTGCATAATTTTTACAGTTTCTTTATACATTTACATTTGTAAATTTGTCAACAAACGTATTGCCTAAATTATCATTGAACGTTTTTATT
Source organism: Magicicada septendecula (assembly GCA_034769895.1). Classification (NCBI taxonomy): domain Eukaryota; kingdom Metazoa; phylum Arthropoda; class Insecta; order Hemiptera; family Cicadidae; genus Magicicada; species Magicicada septendecula. Next base: position 1,024,863,245 of record CM068367.1, read on the forward strand.
AGACTCATACTGTCAACAGGTCACTTTTTGTTAATCTTATCAAAGCAAAGTTCATTATTTCTTGTTTTGTTAGTACATCCTAACAGATCATTCAAGAAATTAAAAAGCTCTTATATTTTCTATTTTGTAATGTGGTAGTGCATGCGTGTTACTTTGTTACTGTCTTTGTGGAATCGTCGAATACACGTGTTCAAGAAAGAAAATCGTCTCGCCTTTGTTACTAATTTATATTCATCATAGAATAAAAAGCACCGATTGAAAGAAAAGAAAAATGTTAGAAGTGATAAAAGGAAGGAAAGACGTCACGGAATTCAGATTGGCAAATTACTTGCGGCCACTTGGCGTGCTACGTGACAGTGCTGATCGGTTATGTACTTACCCCAAACACATTTTTTTATGTAACAGTTCTTTCATCTATAAAGTAAGTTTATATAGTACTAAACGGAAAGAAACGTTCAGTCAGTATTTTAAGAAGTATTAATACAACTAAGTTTGTTTAATGAAATTAATTAAATTGTCCTTCAATCAGCTGAATTAGTAGGGGGTTGCAGGTTAGCATATTTTCGTATGATAAACAGTTTCTGATTTATCAAATGTGTTTATTTCCAACATTTTTTACTATCTCCTAGTACATAACTAATTACATTAAAATATAATATTTTGTATAGAATACAAAATACATATATGTATTTACATATACATATACATATGTATAGAATACATAATATTTTGTATTATGTACAATGTTATTTAATATTATACATACAAAAGAAATATATCGTGTTTTTTTTATAAATTTCATGCAGAAGTAAGAATATGTATCTAGATAAAGTACTCTTTGTGTGGATAATAATTTATTTTGTAATAATATTAAAGTAACAATTTTTACTTCACACTTGGTAACTTTAATAGCATAATCATTGTGATGCAGTGAAAAGAAATTCGATCATCGTTGACCTAGACAGATTGCATATGAAAATCTGCTATTTAGGCTTGGACCGTATATAATAATAATTTTTCGTTTAGTACTGTTACACCTGTTGTACGAACGGTTTTTGGCAGCTCATTTAGACTTACTGCAGCCGGGCTCCATAAAATTAAAATAAACTTATCACCTATATGTTCCGCTAGCTTGTTCATATGTGTTATTATATTTCAGTAGCTGTGCATTTAATACATAAATCCCGCATACGAATTTTGAGGGTCTGCTTAAAAATTCTTCTGGTAAGAAATTAGTTTTATTTTTTATTTTTATTATTTAACAAGGTTAATTTATTTTTTCTAGAAGTTTAGGATTCTTCCTTTACTCCATTACTCCAATTTGACTCTAAATTACTTTATAATTAAAAAACATATTTCTTATCAGTCCTGTTCTAACTCTATTTCATGATTCTAACTCTATTTCATAATTTTGCAGTCGCTTCTTACAGTGACATAGTATGGCAGGAATAATACATATTCCTTACTAATTTTTCTGTCTTTCTTAATACTCATTTTTCAAGTATTCCTCTTGAGTATCTTGACTGTACACAAGCATTGCCCTAACTGTGTCAATTAGAAAAATTTATGTTGATACTAACGTGTATTCCCGAGACTTAGAAATATTGTTTTACAGTTTCAGAAAAGACTACACACACTCACACTCACACACACACACACACACACACACACACATGCGTAGGACGTAAATATTACATTTTCTAATTCACCAAGTGTCTATCACAGAAAATTATATTATTCCAAGTTGAAAATTCAAAGTACGTCCGAATTTATTGATTTTGTAGTTTGATGTGTACAACTCCATGAAAAGAGAATTCATTTGCCGAATACATAATAAGAAAAGTAAAAACCGTCGAACTCAACGTTCAGTAAATTACAGCATGTTGCCAACTTTGCGATCGCTACGAACTGTATTCGGAATTTTAAAACCTGAAGTAGTAGGCAGGCTACGTGACCAGACAAGCAGCCTTGTGCTATTACACAGCTAACGCTTTATTTGCCGCCACTTTCGCTCACAATGTAAACGTATCTCACTCGAACGAATTTTTTCACTTCTTCTCGACAATCCGTTCTAATTTTGGCGACTAAAAGCGCCACCCTTAAAAGGAATTGAATTTATAAAATAGAAGATATTGAAATAGAAAGTAATACGTGATATAATAAAATTAATATTTCAGCAGAACAGGCTTAGGCAATTTATCTTCACCTTTACTTTTTATTATGTTACTGAAAAAGGATATTTCATGTTAATTAAATAGTCCCTTATATAGAGTGTGTTATAAAACGTTTTACCTGTAGCCTATGAGTTCTAAATAACTGTTTACAAGTAAAACAATAATATTACGTAAATGGAAAACTACAATTTTTATTTAAAAATCGTTCATTTCGCTCGCAACTGTAGTTCTACGCACTGTACCCAAGTATTGATTTCCCTTTGAATATTTCCTTTATACAATATGCATGCTCGTCAGCGTCACCGTGTACTAGACCTCTCGATCTCTCATTAAACTAAACTCAGAAGAATGGTTTGATTTCCAGCTCGTAACTCATTCAGGTGAATATCTGACTTATATTTGAAACATGTTCGCATCTTGAAATCTGTTTTACACTGTGTGTCTTGCACCAGTGACAACCTATACTTTCCGTAGATTTGTGATCATTTGGCTCCTGACTCTAATGGATACGTAGATGTGTGACTTCTAATATAATCTTGCTCACTTTGTTATTGTTATTTCATTTTTTTGTCATGATATATTTTCTCTTATCTACAAATTCCATCAACTTATAAGTCTTTTCTGTTATAAAGAGTTCAAGCAAGTAATAGAACGAAAAGAAAAATGTAAAATAAATTAGCTCATCTATAAAGCACTGTTTAGAAGAATTGCATGTCGCGTACTACGAGCTCGTACGTAAGTACATAATTACTCGTATACCTATTATATATCATATCATACTGTATCTTATTAGGGTAGGTCTGCACTTATCCAAGAAAGACTGGACTAATACGATCATATACAAGCGCAGAATCAAAGAACAACACGAGGAACTCGGCTTAGCATTTGAATGGCTCCTTAGGTAATAACGATTTTCTGTGTATCATGACTAGCGGTGAAGTAATAAGGACGTTACGGTCGTGAGGCATGGTATATTCTTTACAATCATTGTTTAGATGGTTATATTTTTAGAAACTTCAGTCATGATATAGACAGGACTATAAAAAGTTTCTTAAAATTCTGTAAAATCAGATGTCAATTATTGATGCGTTTTGTCACAACAGTGTAATTTCCCTGATTGCAAAATGATGCACAAAGTTCTGGTCGTTATATTTAGTTTTCACCTACCTAATAATAACACATGAAATCACGGCGTAATCATTATTAGCAACCTGTTCTATATTCTGTATTCTACAATCATTTTTTCTATTTCTGGTTTGTAAATTAAACACGGAAATTAACTGTGCATTACAACTATTATTCTCCGTAGTTGACTATTAACTATGATCTGTCAAAAGTTGACTTCTTTTAATCGGTTTATACAGATCCAAAAACAATAGCTGCAATGTATCCGATGGAAATACTGAAAACTTATGAATTAAGTTTACTGTTGAGTTTTATACGCTAACTTGAATACGCACGATAGTTTACTCGAAAAACGGAGTGTTCCAATATATATCGAGTAATAACTTCGTATTACTTTTATAACCAACTGATATTTTTTTGTGACTTACTAAAACAACCTGATGCATGTAATTAAGTCCAACTAATGCATATGTTTCTATACCACAGCTATACCGTGACACCGATTTTTTACGGGACTATTAGAGTGAACAAAAAAGTCTTTTTCCGGTAAACAGACGCGTACAACAATTTTGTAAGAGCTGAATCAACACAAGCTAACCAAACAGCAGAGTTTACCAGGTAATTGAATACGAATGCAAGCGCCAGCTGAATTCAGCTAGGGCCTACGGTAATTAGTTTATGCAGCCCTCGGGGCGATAATGATGTTGCAAGACAGTCTGTCGTGATATGTTGCATCCAGTACAACATGCCGCATGACATTGTCAGTTCTCTGTTATACGGTATTCATTTATGTACCTCTCTGTTGCGTCATTTGTCAAGTACTTAATTTAGTTAATTGGTGCTATTACAGCATTCAATGTCACAATGACTGTCACTGAGGTTCTAAGTAAGGTATATCTTCAATAATGTTACTCATAAAAAACAAGTAATTAGTTGGTAATTGAATTATGATTTCCGTTAAACAATTAACGTCGTCTTTATCCAGCTAAGTAAACTAACGTCTTTATCTAATTAAACTAACCTTTCCAGCTAAGATCAACCGTGTGTTTTTCACAGAGTTAAGATCTCATCGACGTTTGGCCAAATCTCGTCGTCTCTTAATATGAATTGATTCGACTGTTTGACAGATTCAAAACAATAACTACTAAGACTAATACAGACGACTACACTACATATATATAGTTACACTAGATATTCGTAACTAACTCATCAACCGGATGACGAGGGCCTAAGAACATTAAATCTCTGAAATATTTTAAAAATATAATAGATTCTGACTTCTACTTCCATCGAATGAGAGCACGAGAGCAGACGTCCTCATAGAGTAGTGGAGCTTCATAAAAATTTCGTACGAACATTCTTACAATAAACAGTATAATATAAAGAAGTTCATAATCTTAAATGCAATCTTAAACTCATTCAGTTGCCATTAAAGTTGGATATTTTGTTGTAGCAAAAAATTTAAACAGTTCTGTTATATAACATAATCGTTTTTAGGCGACTGATTTAAACACATACACAATATATCTAGAGACGAAAATGTATTACATCTGTTGATACTACCAAATCAAAATAAACTGCATTTTTTTGCTTAGGCTCGCATTTTTACTTAGTCTTCAAATTAGCGCAGTTGCTGTCCCCAGAATTTAAGGTTAGTATTAACGTGTAGACGTGGAGGTTGAAGTCTTATCCATGTATACGTGTCACAATCTTCCTTCAATATCTGGTGCCATATGTAACTAAACAATAAAATTTAGTGTCTTAGAATATTCATAACAGTGTTTTAGAAGCAAACAATTTCTAGAAGTGAAAGATCTTCAATTAGTGTAGTGTGTGTTAATTATTCCTTCAGTGGAAAGACAGAGATACTTTTACATTAACCGTTTATTTATCCAGTGGACAGGTCAACTGTCTACTGAAACCCAACAGTTAGTTGTTACGCAGATGACAATAGCTTCATTGGCATCCTACTTCACTATAGTCTACTGCTATGACATTTACGGAACGCTCTCAAAGAGTCGAGAGTGTCCTTCCACCGGTTTCTCGGCTAGCCAAGTAGGTCTCAGACAAGGCCGCACAGATAAGTACCCTCTAGACTATTCGAGTGTTTGTTAACTACGCAAATTATGATGGCATGGAAAATTATTCTGGAACATCTGCAGGCTAAATATAAGCGACTGGCTTAGTAAGTTACTTACAGTAGCTAATTTCTTTAGTGCGGATCGAGTGGTTGTTGAGGATGAGTGGAAAGTAAGTATTCTGTTATAATTAGTACAGACCTCTATTATTTGACATTATTACTGCGTGTGGTCAAATTTAACTTGAATTGTTATTGTACGAAAGAAGCTTGTTAATTACAACTTTGTGATTAATTAAAGCTGGTAATTAGTGAATTCATTGGTGTCTGTATTTTGTTTCCACTGTACAATACGACGATCAGTAAGACCGTCGTACCAATACATTAACTATAGTTTATTTGCACAACTGAAGAATATAGCCTTCAGAGATAATTTTACGACGTGGAAAGTTAGCTTTACAAAGGTCTGAATTCCACTAGGTTTACAAAGGGTTTACAAAGGGTTTACAAAGGGTTTACAAAAGTTGCGTCTTCCACTATTTTAAAAGGTTTCACTATGCCTTCACAATTCTAAATAAACGGATGGTCAATAATTTAGAAATTGGGGTTTGTTTAGTACATACGAGAAATTCATACATTGAAGTCTGTCGTACTGTCTTGCTTACTGAAGGTTGAGAGTTATCTTTTTGTAGAATATTGTTTTTAACAACCACACTTTGTTTTAACGAAGAGCATCTCCAGAAACTGTAACTCTTCTAAGATCATATTTGGCCTTGTATTTTTTTATTAGAACTCTTTGGTTTCTAGATTGGTATATGATCATTAATGAGCGTATGTGTCGATCTGAGTTCTGTAACTCCTTATGTGTCGTAAGTTCTGTGAATACCGCACTGATTATTTGTTTACAATGTCTGCGCTTAGGTTGATCGGCGTCGCCTTGAAAATAATGGTTTTATATTTCAAAAGATTTTTTCTAACTCATAACGACTGGTTTATGAACAATATGTAATGTATTTTTTTTTATACATCTATTCTGTAATGTGTTTGTAACGATTAACAAGTAACTAAATTTCAGACACTTCATATGTTAGTTTAACTTTAAAAACTAATGGTAACAAATGGTAACACTTTAACTCTTTAATATGCTTATTAAAACATATTCACAAAAACAGCATGTTACTAATTCGTCTACCACAAAGGAAACATAGAAAAAAGCTAAACCTTTTAAAAAATATTTGGGGTCGTTTTGTTTTTCATAGTCAGGCTTGTGCTTGTTAATGTGTATAAACGAAACAAAGAAACTGTATTGAAAATGTGAAATGCAAGAAGTTGAGTACAAAGTCAACAAATCTGTAACTCGTCTTTCTGTTGCCCCCCGTTGGCCAGAATAAGGAATGAATGAATGAACGAACGACAAGATCAAGTCTGCAACTGTTCTCCGGTAACTAATGCAGACTCGTACAAGTGAACGAACGAATTAGATCACGAGATTCAGTAGGTTGCTGTTCTCCGTTAGCCAATGCAGATGCAAAACATGACAGACATATTTCGGAATTTTTTAAACAATTTTGCGAAAATCTTAAGTTTACATGACAACAGTGATCCTGCTCAAATATGTCATAAGTTAAACACATGAAATAATGTTATGAAATATAATTCAATCTGCGTTAGTTACTGTCAAGACAGCTTATGCAGTTGGTTGAGAACAATTAATATATCTTACAAACCATACGGTTGCGTTAGCGTTGCATTAGTTGTGTTATTGTGTCTTTTACAATAACACTGGTTTTCGTTCTCATTTTCAGACTCTGACTTTGCAAAACGTATAAAACTTACTAAGAGTGTGCAACAACTTTAACTTTATATCTTCGTATTTCTAGCGTCAGTAAAACATAAAATTTGAAAAAGTCATTTTACACGCAACTCGGAGGTATACGATCACATAACGCTACATGGTGGGTACACAGTTGTAGTTTAGTTTAGTCATATAGTAGTTGTAGTTTAGTCATATAGTTTAGTGTTTAGTGTAACGCACAGTTTTAGTATTTTTTTATATGAGGTATGCGCGAAATACGTGCTTCCAATACGTTCCAACATTCCTGATAAAGAAATAAAAACTTTATTTCCAAATGAAGCAAGCTATTTATTTCCTGATTGCACAAGAATATTAACTTTTGTTTTAAATTTTATTAATTAATCACTCAAAATGAAATTCTGTGATAATCTGAGAAAAAGTTACGATACCGACTTATTACATATCCAAGATATGTAAGCACATTGTTGTACTAAAAATTATGGTATTTTCAGGAGAGATGGCGCAGATTTTTGAAAAAAATGGCTTCATTTCTTTTCTTTATAAAATTTACAACCTTTTTTTAAGAAAATATTTTACAAGTTTATTCTTTACAAAAATTTTGTTTTGTAAGAATGAAGGTAGTTTAAATGATGAAATAACCGAATTTTTTATGGAATTTTTTGCGCCATCTCCCCCCCATAGTTTAGGATAAGTTGGCGAGCATCATGGGAAAGATGGCGCAAAAACCAAGCAAACGGAATCTTATGCAACTGTACATTATTAATTCATTTGAAAATTACTACAATTTTATTTAAATAAATATCATTATCACTTAAAGTAAAGGGTATCTCCTCCAAAAATTAAACGCAAACATATTATTGATTATTAAAATATAAAAAATTAAAGTGCAAAAATAACTATAAAATTAGAAAGTAAATTACAAAAATGCAGAAGGAAAATTATAGAAGCATATAACTATACATGTAATTACTCTTAAATTACGTAAATATCAAATACAAAGTTTCGGAAAAGTGTAACTGAAACTAGTAGCAAACAACTATGACTAAAATGGGACAGAATATTAAATATTCATTTTAAAAAGTTATAAATATAACAGAAAAGCTTAAAAAACTAAGAAAGAAAATACAAAGTGAATCAAAACACGATATTTTTGGAAAATCCTTATAAACGTTTTTCCACTGAAATTTTACATTTTTTTTTGTCTTTTTCCATTTCTTTTTCACCTCTTTACTCTTTATCGAAGTTATAACCTATTACGACTTTATGACAAAGTATGCTGTAGTCTGTTCAATATAATGTGATATATTAGATTACAATGTTCACAGCTGAAAATCTGATCTTATGAACTTTTATCATGCGAGTTACTGTAGTGTTTAAGACAGTAGATGTAATCTCGTAACGGCGATGTGTGTTGATTAAGTAATTACTCACCAGATAAACAGGTTTGAAAACTTTTCTAATATTTTTATACATTAATTAAGTGCCTCCCTAAAGCACCACGTATATTTCAAATAATGCAACAGCTATATACTCTTAAAATTGAATCAATAACTGTTTCCTCACAAGATTTTTCTTCGAGCTTCTTTTATGATGATAGAATACAAAGAATACGCTATTAGTATGTTTGCATGCAATATGGAGATAACTGACTGCTTTAGTAAAACATTACAATATAAGTAAATATATTGAAATTCCCATCACTTGTAGATACTTTAAGTTAAGCACAAATACTTACTGCTAATTGTAAGCCACTGTTACGTAACAGACTTAGACATCAAGGGGAAACCGTGTAGCAACAACACCCCTCATTAGCTTACCAAAGTTACTTTGTACTAACTGGTTCCAACACTAATGTTTACGTCATTAGCAGTCGGTGATGTGTGCAAGACATCAAGCGGTTGTCGTATTACGTGTATGGATATTACTAACATTACTTTTTCACCCCCACGTTTCCATAGCCAATGGCTTATTAATATGCAATTTACAGCATATAAAATAAGCGAATAAATGTGCTTGATATGTTAGTATTTGCACGTCAACTAGTATGTAGGAAATGGATTTCGCTCTAATAGAATCTTACAGTAAAATCCAAAAGTAATGTACAAACAGCACATTCTGTTCACATAAAAGTTACTAAATTACTGAAGTGTACACGATGCAATGATTGAGAAGAGTTTGAGAATGAACACAGATGGTACACAAGGCGATCAACAGGACTTCAAACTATGCCTGTCTACTATTATATTATTTATTAATTTAAGTTATTGTACAGTCTTTTCAATGCACTGTCTGTGCTTTTAAGCGTTTATAATCAGCCCTGAAATTTTACCTACAACGAACATCAGATACAACAGATCTTTTTTGCTAGTTCTATTAATTTGTGTTATACTTTAAAAGAAATTGAACGACTCATATACTTTTTTGTCTACATTTTGGTCTAAAAAGCAATACACCCAATAGCCCCGGCTTCGTAGTACACTGTTTGACAATACTTGTTTGTTCACAGAGTGACGGCGACCACTGATAAAACACCACTTTTCAGATGATTATCATACGAAAAACATAAGACTATATAAAAAATACGGACAGTTTTTACGTGACATTACTTTGTTGATTTTTAATAATCGAAGCGGTTGAAGAGTGCAAACTACAAAAAATTAAGTGACAAATTTTCGTAATAATTGTTCAAATTTATAAAACAAAATGATTTGGTTAAATTTGCAAATAAGTAGGTAGAAAAAGTAAATAATATAAACGGTTGTATTACAGTATAAAGCTGCTGAGTATGATCTATTTAATTTAATTGTTACCCACTTAGAATGACTTTATTTTAAATAACTATTTCTGCATAGTTCAACAAAAATCAGTTGTAGTACTTAAGTACCTTCATTCAGTTCATATGAGCGTATGTAAAGAAAACGTCCGTTTAGATTAATTACATACCGATATGAATAACACCAGTTTGGTGATTACAGTTTACCTTTTCTGAGAAAGTTTGGAAAACTATCAAAATAGTAAATTTATTCTAAATATGATTATAATAACCACTGAATAATGCGGACATCGACATCATAATTTATTACAAGCAGAATGATCACTGTTGCACACCACTATATACAAATTATTCCGATTAGCGCTTTCAAGCTTCACAGCTCATCGTCAGATCGGAATAGACAGAAATTATGTGAAAACAAACCCTTCACCCCTCTCACACCACCCTGCTCACACACAACAAGCTATAATACAAATGTCCCTTCCCCACCCCCTAAAACCTGTCCCACCATCTGTGCAGTTACATATTATTCTAGCAAATTCCTTGTGTTTCAGTGTTGTGTGTGTGTGTGTGTGTGTGTGTGTGTGTGTGTGTGTGTGTGTGTGTGTGTGTGTGTGTGTGTGTGTGCGCATCCTTTTAAACTTACCCTCTTCCTCTACACACGTGGGTCAGTCACACACCCTTATTTTGAAACATCCAATTAGTACTATGCAATATAATTCTTAATTTTATCTATCTGTCCTCTATCATTTACTTCTTAATTATGTTATAAAATATTTCTTCATTATCAAATTTAATTTTAATATTAATTAAATTGTCTAGCCCTTTTTCTCTTTCTTTCAATATTTCTAACTCCTCTCTAAGCTTCCTTTCAACTTTGTTATTTACTACTTTTACAATTTCGTATTCTTCCAAAGGATTAACAAACTTATGGTTGTCTTCTATGAAATGTCTTGCATATAACGAATTGGTTGTTCTATTACCTTCCCCACGTTTGTGGTCAAACAACCTGCATACGAATTTTCGTCCTGTCTCACCTAGGTACACTTTGTTGCAGTCTTTACATTTTAATTTATAAATTCCGCTTTTCTGTAATACTGGAATTTTTTCTATATTCTTATTCCTTATCTTATCATAATTTATTATCTAATCATAATAAAAGATTCGAAAATTTCAAGATTTAATAATTATGTGAATAATGAAATACGAAAAATCATTATTTTAATAATATGTCACATTCATTCATTTTTCTTCAGGCAGAAAATTCATGATCAAAATGGAAAGTGTGCAGAATAGAGATCGCTTCCAATGACACAATGGAAATGATAATGAATCGCTACAGAATTTTACATCTTCAGAAATAATACATATTTAATGAATGTGCGCGCGCGTGTGTGCTGCACCTCTTCCAGGCTGTCACTGTGCTCAGCGCGCATGTTTGACTTACAAATATAAGATCAGTGAAGTAAATTCAACTGTATAAGTTTCAAAATTATGTTACAGATAATATAAATAACTACATTGTTTATATATTACCCAGAACGTCGGGTTTGCATTGATCAGTACCACTCACACAGAAAACTATCTTGGAATTATTATTATTATGACAAATAATTACTATTACATAATTATTATTATAACAGTGTAATTACTATTACGCATTATGACAAACAAATAAACGATGACACGGCTTAGAATGTAAAAGATAACTAGGAACGAGGTAGCCATTATGCACTAGCATTAGCTAAACACACGTAAGCTAAGTAAACAACGCGTTAGCAGCTGAGTTGGCCGGGTCCTATGGTAATTAGTTTATGCAATCCTCACGGCGATAATGATGCAGTCTGTCCCGACATGTTACAGTTGCGCCGAAAACCATCGATACACATCGAATCATGTGCATAATTACTCATTATGTATTCAGTTCTCTGCGACGTAACGCCCTGTAATGGCGGTCAGAAAATATTTTATGTACTCACTGTATTGTTGTATAGATTCGGTCATCAGTATTACAGGCAGTATATCAAGTGCCAATATCTCATAATACCAGCTGACATATACTGAATGGTAAAATAAAGAATTTGACATTAGGCAAATTAGCATACCTATTTAAGTAAATTAGAATACGAATTTAAGTAAGTTGGTGTGTATAGTTTTGTGTGTCAGTTGTTCGAACCCAATACGTGATCAGCGATTTAAAATTACAAATTCTGTTACTAGGAATATGAATTTTTTTACAATATCCTTGTAACCGTTCCTATTTGTGACTGAAGATTAATGATGAAAGGCAAAAATATTAACTTGTCATTTGTTAAGGACTTACGCTGTTAGCTACAATGAAATAATTCCGCATCAAACGTCTCCATAGTCGAAGATCGTTCACTAACATATGTGACCTAAAATGATTTACATAAATAGTGTTATTTTTTCTTGCATATTGTATAAGTACCAATTCCCACTTTACAAATTTAATTATTTAGCATTATTTAATTTGTTTTGTTAACGTTGTAAAATTAAAAGGGTCTGTAGTGGAAATCTGTGGTGAAAAAGACTGACGACGAATTGCTGATGGTTCTCTCGCAGACGTCCGTGGATGTTCGTAGATCGTCGCAGATTCTGATTCGGCTAAAACAAACACAAGTTACTTACTTACGGTGTATGAAGTTCTTGTCGATTGACCAATTCGTAAATAATTGAATCGGTAACTCGATCCTCATAGGTCAGTGGTACACGGTGCCACCTGTGAAAGTATTGCTGAAAATCTAGCTCGACTGTACTGTCTGTGTAATAAAAAGTCGTCAACTCTTTGTTTTTCTGTTATGAATTTTAATTTTATTAACAAATCTTGAAAATATTTGCAAATCGTTACTTCAGAATTTAACACAGGCTGTTTGCCTAGTCAGTCATTGACTTTACTTTCTATTTTGCTCTTAATCTCAGGGTATAAAATATTATTTAAATTATTCAACATAAAATTTACAATATAATTCTTGAACCTTGGTTCATTATGTATACAATTCTTCCGTGGTTCCTTTGAGCCTGCAAGGTACAAAAACAAGAAAAAATGTCTGCGCTACTGTTTAACATTAGTAGGCGGATTTAATTATTATAAACGATAAGTATATTAAATGGTTTCATTAATCATTACTATGGAATAAATATCGTCGGCTATGGTCAACCTTACATTTGCTTTACGCATAACGAATTAATCTTTAGAACAAAAATGATTTGGAACGGTTTCAAAATTATTAACCTATAGTCGTAACATTGACTATTCTCAACATTGAGTTGCCTCTAGGCATACTGATTCAAATATTTAATAACAAAATAACATTAAAAGTTTATACAATTATTAAAATGGTTATTAAATTGACTATTGTCAATATTAGAACAACTTCAGGCATACTGAATTGCAATAAATTATTAACTCTTCCAAAATATCAGGTATCAGCTTAATCTAAATATCAAAAAAGTTACATCAGTATTTAAATAATAGATTCACTTAATGTTTGTCAATTATTATTGTATCCATTGTATGTAGCACACTAGTTATTCAAACAATTATGATTTTTTACTTAATCAGTGTTCATCACAATATTAATTGGTTGTTTATGTCTGATACCAATTGAATTCAAAAGTTCATATAACCTCTCTTTTCGAGTTTCTACCATTCATAGTTTGGTTCTATTTGGTTTGATATTTGTAATATCGGTAATAAATTTATTATTTTATTTCTACAAAATAATTATATCAGGTTTATCAATGTTTGTGAATTACTGTTAGTCATTTTATTTATTCACTATGAACCTCGTTAATATAATATGGTTGGTTCCATGTTTCAAAAAAATGACAATCTTAAATCTCTGTTTTTTAATTAATTAATAATTAATAATCAATTAACACTATACTTCCTGTTAATACACTTGAATTGCAACTTTATGATGCACTGTGCAATTGCATTTCGCTATAATACAAGCGTTTTATTTAATCACTCAACACTAATGATTTTGGGGTTAGGATGCCCCCTTCTGTTTACGTTTTATAACCGCACAGCTGATATCTTGAAAACGACTGTATTCGTGCACAGAAATTTGCCGTCGTCTCGCGTCGCTAGTCTGAGGTAGAATAATACAATTATTTTTCTTCTTCGCTGTTCCTATATCGGGAGCACATACCCCCCGGTCGATTTTGATCGATTCCATTGGTTAAAAAGTCGACATTCCATCCAACGAGGTCACCCCCTCGCGAATTAATTAATTTTACAGAAAATTGTTAACGACTTTGGGTTGGAGAGTATCGTTTGTTGCCTTCTCGTTTTCCCAAAATAAACATAATTCCTTTAAAATTGGTTTAACGTTCTTGTTATTTGAGTAATGCTTAATGTAATCACATTATGTTATGACAATTAATCTGTTCTTTAAAATAAGTCCTCACAAGACTGTGTGAGTTTAATAATAAGAAAGTTAATTCCTTACTTATGACTATTATATATTTCGTATTGTTTTACACGATTAATAAATAAAATTGACCAAATGATGATTACATTTCATCATATGGTTCCTTTGAAGTTCGTTTATGATAATATTTAGTACAATGATTGTCTAAGATTAATAAAATTACTATATTTGACCCATGCTTTCCATGGCCTCGAGCATGGTCAGTTTGATTTACTTTATTTATTGACATATTTTGTTCGGTCCACTTTTTTACAGTGATACAGATATTCTAAGATGTCCATTACAACTTCTGGACAGCTTAGTTTTCATTAGAATACAATTATTTGCTTGTTTGTTCTCATTTATTGTTCATACTCTTAATATGCCATGTGTCATTATAATTTATTTCTGAATTAATGATATAACCATTTTTATGTGGTTCTTTTAGGTCTAAATTGTCTTTACAGTTTAAAGGTTGTTTTGCAATGGTTGTTCTCTTATAATTACGTGTGGTATTGATAATAATTCACTAATGCTTCTTGCATCTAGTGTGGTCAGACAGTTACCTCAATTTTCCTTAATTCTGGTTAAATTAGCTTTTCATTATAATCATTGTATACTATAATAGTAGTAATACATATTATATTGCACATCTATGTCATTGTTCTTCACTGGGTTACAATATTATAGAAATTCTGAGTGTGTTAATGTGTACATCTTTCTGTCCAATTTCAGTCTGTGTATTTCCATTAAATACCACACATACCACTTTTAATTAATAAAATTGTATCACTAGGTTCGTCTTTATAATGTCTACTTTCATTATTTTATAACACACTAGTTTACATTGTTTTGGTCTTAATTTATGCTATTTACAAGCGGATTTGTAACCGAGTTGAGGTTACCTGGGACCCCTTTTGTCAGACAACAATGGTCTATGTTTTAGCTTTCTGTTTCAATGTTTTACAGGTTATTATTTGACACTTTTACTCTTGTTAATTATTATCTATTATTTCTTTATGATTTCTACCTGTCTACAGGTGATTACTAGGTTCTCTTTTAGTTAATTTACTTGGATTTGGCTGTATTAAAAGCATGCATGGTATACTGTTCTTACTAATATAATTAATTCATTCTTATCATTCATTATTTTCTTTCATTGTTTTGATTTGTTTAATTAGTCCTATTCTTTTATTAGAATAAAGAGTTTTTGCCGTGGTTTGTCTTTGGTAATAGTTTGTCTAGGTCTGTGTCTCTTGGCTGTTTCTTATTTCTGTAGGTTCCTTGTTTGATTAGTTTCATTCTATATTAATATATATCCTATACACATTATTTGACATATTTGTTAATTCTTCTCTGTTTATTACCTTGCTTGTGTTTATTTATATTCTCTACCGTCTCTTGTTAATCCTGAATGTCATTATACGTTAGATTTATCCTCTCACTTACCATATCTATTGGGTCATTTGGTTAATCACATTATTATGTTGTCTTCTATATTTTCTTCTTTATCACTATTTATTATCCTTCGTTTGCTGAGTTAGTTATATTATTTTGTTTTACTTAGTTCTTGAACCATATATAATACTTGGTACACAGTTATTTAATTATCATTCCTTTCTTAGGTGTTCTGGTGTTAGTTTATGAGTGTCTCATTCTTTATCTTGGTTGTTACATTTATGGTGAAGATATGTACTGTTACAATATAATAAATATTCATTTACACAAAACGTAGAATTTTTATACTGTAGTCGATAAGACTTTTTATTCCGGTGTTGCTGACTTGTTAATTCTTATAAGTGAACTATGAAGGTTTTGAACCATAATTCCTTCCGTAACCTCTGAAGATAATTGTTATTCCGCAACGGCGAAAGTGGACGGGTCTAATTAGCTTGTATTATAACTAACACTGAGTCCTTAAATTTTATAGATTTACAGTCTGTAAAGTTGAGAGGCACGTTCTCATTCCATATAGCATAAAAAGACTAATCTGAATCGTGTGTACCATTTGGAGACAACGCGTTTTTTGCTCAGGTAGGAGGTAGGATACAGAACTGAGACCTTTTACGTTGTTTTTTCCTACGATCTCTGTACAACCGTATACCACCAATAGACACGTACAGACGTAATTCAGACGTGAGGCATTTCGTAGATCCTTTTACTTATCTACAGACTTGAATCATGTGTAACTGAAATTAAAAGTTGCTTTCAGGAGGTTGTACCAATAACAATCAATATTTATTATCTAATATCTTGGATTGATAAGAAAAAGAAATAACTTGGTAAGAAAATCAATAGCATTGATTACATTAACAACATATTTTGGGGCCAACAAATATCAAAACAAAATAAACATCGTATATACAATACAATTGTGAAACCAATTACGTCATACGGGTGTGAAATATGGCCAATAACATAAAGAACAGAAAAGTTGTTGGAAGCTACTGAAATGCATTATTGGCGAAGAGCGGCAGGGAGGTCAAAACTGGAAAAAGTAAGAAACGTCAGAATCCGGGAGATAATGGGGGTACAGTGCTCTATTGTCGACGAAATAAAAACAAAACAGCTAAGATGGTTTGGGCATGTGAAAAGAATGCCGGATAATCGATTCCCCAAGCAAATTTTGACATGGACACCATATGGTCGTAGGCGAAGAGGAAGACCTAGGTTGAGTTAGAGAGAAGGCATCAATCGGGCAATGAGAGATCGGGAATTGGAAGAAGAATCTTGGTTAGATCGAGACCAATGGAGACTAGGGATCGGAAGACGTAGGATAACGTTATGAACCGATTTATATATACTGTAACGAGGAGACCATTATCGTCTCTGTAAAAATGTGTTTTATCGTGTGTTAGCCCCACACGTTGTAGTCGTTACTTTATGTTTATTTCTAACAGTCGTACTTTTTCTAAATTTTCACGCTGGCGATGTCCGTCGCGAACTCACGAATTACGAGTACCAATAGCTTCACGAGTGTAATCCTTACCTGTCCTTCAATGAGTAAATTTATTTCCCGGGCGGCGCTAAATTGTTTATGAAACAATTAAAAATATGAAACTGAGCGGTTGACTATTTCAAATTACCCTCGCAACTGGCGGGCATTTGAATCTCGTTTGTAGTTCGTCGTGCTGCCGACGTCTAACGCTGGCAGACAATTTCGCTCGTCGCTAAAGTACACAAACTTTATAATGCTATTTATAATGAAATAAAGGACGGTTGTTACTACTCAGTACTAGTTTTCTAACGTGAAATAGTTAATAATTATTCAGTTAGATACAAAATTATATACTGTTATTAAATAATGTTGCTCCGGCAATAAATAGACAATATTCTCAGGTTGGCTAAGTTAATTGAAACGATTCTAAATCGACATGGCTGTCGTCAATGTTTATTTTCTACTGTTCGTTTAATCATTGAGTTCTTTTGATTACGAAAAAATATTAATAAGATGATAATAAAGTACACTACCTTACTTCAATGGTACTTATATACTATTAGAGTTAAATACAATTCGTTTTTTAAGTGTTAAAATGTGTGTGTTAATAATTCGCAATTTGTACACAGGTTATTTTATGTTTACATACAAGTTTAGTTTTTATTATCAATCAATCCTTAAAAGAAATTTAGTTATCAGTTTGGAGTGGGAGTTATTTGTGTTGTGAGAAAAGTTAATTAGAATTTATTTCGTAAATTCGGGTAGTTCAGATGTACTTAACAAATCTTGTTGAATTCTGGTGAAGAGTCACTTAGTTCTTAGTTAGGTTGGGTCGATACGATCATCAATCTTCCATCATTTATACTTTGGATTACATCTGGCTTCTTTTTCAGTTAATTTGGATAAAATAATTAATTTTGAATATTAAAATCTGGTCTATTATCTCTGTTGGTTTGACTAATTCTTCATTAGATTTCTTGCATCCTCGTCTCGTTAAATTTTGAAGTATTTATTATTATTTTAATTGAAAATTGAGTCGAATATAGTTTCGCTTCTGTATGTCTTGAGTGTCAATAATGGACTAATGTTTTATAACGGAATTATATTAAATAACGTTCCGTTGTTATGGCAACTGTCTGTACTCTCATTGGTTGATTACCTTTATGTCTATTGTTATAATATTTGAATTTTAATTCAAAATGAATAAATATTTTCTGATGGCTATTATTCTTCTGTCTTCTTATCTATGTATTAGATATTATCACAACTGTTTATATTTTCTTTCAAAGATCATTTTGACATCCCACAAAGCTGGGTTTGTTCATGTATTAAAGTTTTGACAAAAATGTTAATATTATGTTATTACATTTCTTTCTTATTTTATGCTTTTAATCTAACTCTGACATCTTAATATGGTTCACTAATTGTACTTAATGAGTTACTTGCCCTGAATTTTCTAATACAATAGTTAATTTCTTACAATTTGTTTATTTTGGATTTATACAGTTAGGCATTTTATAGGCCTAAGTAGTAATTGGCTATATCATCTTATTTTACACAATTAAAGATTATTCTTCATTTACATATGTTTTGCTTGGTGTCACTTATGACTTGTTTACATTTTGAAATAATCTGGGCTGCTTTACAATAATTGAATGTTCTTATTACTTTACCAAAATCATTGCTTGTCTGTTATTCTCTTATTTCTTTTTCTGTCTTTACTCTAATGATTATTATTATGTTTGTAAAATTTTATCTTCTTACTCATATCTATTGCCATTTCTTATAACTTGTTTATCATTTAATATTACTTATAAAACACAACATAAAAATAGGTTTATGGTCTGTTTACTTTTTTCAGCCATATTCCTTCTTATAAACTTAACTCTTTTAATTGAACAAATAGCTATCTTGGTGAGTATCATTATAACACCATTTATTCTATCTTGCTAATCATCCCCTTGAACATTTTTATTAACATAGGATGTTTTATTTATTTTGCACTCATATTATTTAGTTTATTCTTATTTAACACTATTATATTGGTTGTCTATCCATCTTTTAACTTTTACTATATATATATATATTTTTTTACTTTTTAAACATTGTAACAATAACATCCTTAATATCATTATGGGATTTTTATCCTGAATACAACTGTATTACTAATCTACTATCACTTCTAACTATAATAACAATATTCTGCTTATTCTTATTTTTTGGTACCTTTCACACTTAAACTATAGTGTTAATCACTGGTTTTGGTGTCTTTACCTATATGTTGTGTTTTATATTTATTTTGGGTTACACTTGCACTTTGTACCTTTTTTACTGTACTTTAGTGTTAATAGTGGTTATTCCCTAATATTGATTTCTTTTACTCACTTCTAACACTTACACTGTTAATCACTTTCATTTCCTACCTACCTCTCACTTCTGGGTTTTTTATTGTTTTATACACAATTGATAGTTAGTGTGTTAACAATTTTATGTTTTGATTTACTTATCATCATAGAGTTAATAATAACATATAATATCTATTACTCTGGTTAGTGTACTTTAACTGAGATTATTTTATTTTATTTTACTACTTGTTATTTACATTTATTATTTGTTTGTGCCTTTTCTTCATTATTTGAGTTTATACCTTCTCATTTTATTTCCTTTATTGGGTCAATCACTTGGGTTGGGTCGTAGTCATTTGTCTCGTCGTAGTCATTGTCTTTTCCTTAGTTTAATATAGTTAATTCATTATAGTTTTTTCTCTGGTATTGGGGCGGCTTTTTGTGTTGTAACAATATACATCTTGTATTGTTATTCGGGTTCTCTCATATTTATATTTTCTAACACCAGTCTCTAAAACAAGCTAGAAGACGACAAAGTTAATTTTGCCTTCACACTTTCCTGCATAACAACTTCTCCATCGTAAATGCACTGTAAACGTTTGAGTGCACTGTAAATTGCACACAAGATATGTGTAATCAACTTAATTCCTGTTTTCCCATCCTATTCGCCTATTTATATTAACTACAGTGTCAGATAAGGCATAATTTTAGGATACATTTCTGGCTATAGGCAAATTGTACTCAGAAGAATCGCGGTCAACTCTAATAATATAGGATAGTCATAACTCTCAAACAGAGGTCTTCACCAGTCATACGTTACTATGGAATACTGAAATGAAACGTGGATTCACTGAGAAGCGCAAAAAGTTTTACCTTAGAAGCGTAGCAGCCTAAACTTAAAGGACAAGGATTAGGATATCTTGCATTCGAAAAAAAATTTAAGACACGTTTATTTATTTGCTGTATAATGCTTGATGATGTAGTTACTTTGGGGTCTTAGGAAACATAATTACTTCATTAATGCAAAATTTACTAAAATTGAAATTTATATTCAAGAATAAAAACATCAGTCGATCTTTCTTAGTTTACCGTTATGCTTATGAGTGATCATAGTAGATAGTGAAAGAGAGTAACAATTGTAGTTATGAAGTACACATCTCATTGTAAGATATACTTAAGTATTACACAAAACTACGTTAGTATCATGGATCCTAAGATCTAATTAAATATAATACAAGGCTATGGTTATTTGGGCCTATTTAATATTTAATTGAATATATTATCATCGTCACTAAACGTAAAGCTAGATCATGGTTTCCCTTAATATTTGACAATTAAATATCTACATATGTATAATTACTTAGAAAATGTTACGTTTAATAATCGACGAAAGATTAAAGTAATTTCTGGCTAGTGTATTACTGGTAATGCGAAAATTCAATTACATATCGCGTCTGTTACACCTCAGCGTGGAGAACAATCGAATGGATCGTGGTCAACAGACAGCAACTACTTTGACCGAAGGGAACATTCCCGGCTTGGCTATAGGCAAACTACTGATATGTGGGAGCTATCCATTACCTACAGTGGACGCACTCGAATTGCGCTCAGATTAATGTCAGGTAGGTTTGCTAGAGAAAAGGTTACTTCATCCCCTACTGAACTGCGCTCACTGGCCCCAGGTACTAAAAGTAGGAATACTTGGAAACCGCGTTTATTGCTGCCAGGTAGGTACGAAAAGTACGGATACTTGGAATTTCCCCCAAACCCCACTTGGGTACATGAAAATTGAAATTATTTCTGAAATCAGTTTTGTTTGAAACGTTGTCGACGACTGTTAAGCGTGCGACGATGGAAACTATGTTGAGTGAACGAGGACAACCGTTGTTAGTTTTTGAGAATTACAAGTTTCGAAAATATCGAGATGTGAAATCAACAGAAGAAGTTGTATGGAGATGCACCAAGAAGAACTGTATGGCTACAATTTATACGTTAAATGCGGTAGTTTCGAAAAAATGTGGCGAACATAACCATGAAGCAAACTAAATAATGTCGTGAAAAGGAAAGCCCAAGAAGATATTTCAACGAAACCTTCAAAATTAATCCGGTCTGAAATGAGAGCTGAAAAGATATTTCAACGAAACCTTCAAAATTAATCCGGTCTGAAATGAGAGCTGAAACACACTCGTTGGAAACATTATCTGTTACGGACATTAAGTGTATCCGCAACAACATCAATATGTGCGACTTCTGTTAGTGCCCAAACTACCAAAATCAACGATGGAAGTGCAACATTTCTTAAATTCTTCAAACTTAAGAACAAGTACGAACGAACCTTTCCTGATGTGCAATGACTTTTTAGACAACATAGTAATTTTCTCATGTGAAAATAACTTGGAGTTTATGTGTCAACAGGATTTATTGTATATGGACGGAACACTCGAATATTGCACTAAGTATTTCGGCCAACTCTTCACTATACATGCGTATGCAATGAACTTTTATGTACCCGTCGTATTAGACAAGAAGAACTCTACGTATAGCAGAGTTTTCCAATTATTAATAGAAAAGTACACGCTGCTGGGTTATGTTTTAAATCCCAGTACTGTAATAATAGATTTTGAAGTTGCAATTCACGCGAGCCTGCAAGAAATTTTTCCAGAAGAACTCAAAATTATTGGTTGCCGTTTTCATCTTGCTCAGTCTTGGCAAGTTTAAAATGTTATATTTTGTTTTAACTTAAACTCACGATTCTGTCCGAAGTAAAGCGTTCCCGCCACACGTTGCTGTATAACCTGGAGAGTTATTACCGAACGTACGAACGTATGATAAGCTCGAAAAGGTACGTAACCTCAAAAATTAGCGTGTCAAAAACTAGTTAGAGTATTTCATCATCAGAAATACAAATGAAATATTATACGTATATATTTCATTTATAATATATAAATATTAAACATAATATTTCATTTGTATTTCTGATGATGACGTCTCATGACGTCGATTATGTTTACATACCTATATATAATACAGAGAAAACAGTGAGTCTTATTTCAACAATATATATATATATATTGTAACGTGAAATAACTGATCGGGTTTACGTCTTTTTTAGCCCATTCTGTAACGTGAAAATTACTAATCGGGTTATTTAAGCCCCACGTTTGTACGTCATTCTGTAACGTCTCCAGTCTCAATCATACGTACCTTCCGTCGCGAGACCTTTACCGTATAATAATTACGTTAGTTTATACTCTGATAGTGTTATTAATTTTTGATTGGGTGTGTGAGATTCTTTAGTATTGACAAATAAAACGCGATATTCTTTATTATGTATTATATCTTCTTACAGTTATTACTGTTCAGTTGTTTGTAAATGGGCAGGAGAGAGAGAGAGAGAGAGAGAGAGAGAGAGAGAGAGAGAGAGAGAGAGAGAGAGAGAGAGAGAGAGAGAGAGAGAGAGAGAGAATTCCGCTCTTTGAGTACGATTTAAACGTTTGTTTTTTTCTCGCGCGTTGCATCAGCTGTTTTCAATTTGCTAACCAATTGAAAGGTTATGTTCTCCGGCGTATTTCATACGTTCTGATGTCAGAGCTAACTTTCTTACTCTTCCCTGCTATTCACCTGTTTCCTGTAACAAAGCTGCTATCTACAAGAAATAATACAAAGTCAATTACCTAAAAGAAAGGTATTTATTGATTGAATTTGGTTTATTTTTCTGGAAATTATTACCTCCAAATCATCAGCTTACAAATCGATTATTTTCGAAATCACAACATTTTTCGATATAAGTTTTTTCATATAACACAACAGATGTATTCAATTACAGTTACTATTAAAATAAATAAATTATGTATCTCAGGGTTATTTTGGGATTCTTTGAACTATAAGAAAGTCAGAAATGCTTAGTTACTAGTATCATACTTTCCAATAATTAATGTTTGTTTTCTTAAAGTCTCATTCAACAAGTTCGTTTTTTAAACGCCAGAGCGCAGGTTACGTATTCATACAGAAAGCGAAAAAATAAAGATGGCTGCAGTAGAGTTCCTAATGAACATACATTTTTACTGTTTTTGGTTAATTAAATAAAGTTTATAATGTTCACACTAAGTTTTCTTATAAATTGAAAGATATGGTACTGTTTCTAGTGTTCGTTACTTGGTCGTCATGTGTAATATTTTAGTTTATTAAGGTAGGCGTTCTCACCCAAGAAGTTACAGTTCAAAATTTTCAGGCCATCAGATAGTTAGATGAATTTTCTATGTTCTTCGATTTTCTGGCATTAATTATTGTGGTTAAACGGATGTCCCAGATGTAGTGGCTTGTGCTGAATCGTTTCATTAATTTAGAATGGTGTTTTTCCGAATTGTAGTTACTTAATTTTTAAAATTTGGTGGACATTAGTTTTTGGTCATCTACTCACTTGAAATCCAATTTAACAATTAACAATTCTTGTTGATTATGTTACTCTTAGTAACCTAGAAATTGATGAGTTTTTATTGGCTAACCTAGGTACAGTTTTAGTAAATAGGCTAGTATTAATTATTATTATTTCTTCCCTTCTTTTAGGAAAAATACTCCTTTATAATGTTTAACTATAATTACATTTAATTTATACTATGTTTTTCTTCACATCTTTACATAAACTTAGCTACTTGTATTTTATAATTTAATGATTTTTAACTTGGTTTATTTCTGACTTATACTTCTGTTAATGTATTATTACTCTAGGCACTATTTTATTTTCCACCATCTTTTACTTTATTTTAATTAACAATTATTAATTTCTTATATAACCCTGGATCCTTCAAACATAAACAAAATAATATTTTAATTACATTGATATTGCCTTTGTGGCCTAACAACACAAAACTACAACAACTTTTTATTAAACTTATAGTTTATTACTATAGTACTGCATCTTCACTATTTCTGATTGATGTCCTTTTCAGTTTTTTTTTTTACACATATCATACTATGTTGCGCTTTGTACACACCGCACTTTTATGGTAACACTTAGTACATTGTTTTTAAATTGCTAAAGTGTTTTATGGTACAAATGTTTTCATAGCATGATACTTAATCCCTCATTTCTGACTTTTGGAAGGGGTAACTACTAACCTTTTATTATTATTATTTTACAAATACTTCTTTATTTTTATCAGTATTGAGCACTGATTATGTAATGTTACTATATATATATATATATATATATATATTTATTAATTGATTGTTCTTTTTTGTACATGCAAGATGTATTCTCACTTACTTTATGAGACACGTGTTTCGAAAACAGGCATTGTTTTTATTATCAATCCGACGTGCTACGGATTATATATATATATACATTTAATATTTATAACTAAATTTACCTCAAGATGTTATTTTTCCTTATTTGGAACATGTTTCGAGAGCTCCCGTGCTCCCATCCTCAGCCTTTGCGATCTTATGTCTGGTGAAATATTTGTGTGTTGGCTGCTGGATGCTATTAAGGTTGTTTGTTGGTCTTTGGTATTTTAAAGTTGTATTATTGTGTGTGATTGTGGTATATTTATTTGTATTTTGTGTATTTTCGATGTTGAGTGCTTTGAATATTGTGTCACGTTTTGTATTGATTTGTATTTGTTCTGGTATTAGTTTGTTTTCTGTTTTATGTTTGTATATTTGTAAATTTTCCCATATGTTCATTATGGTGCCTTTGTGTGGTATATGTTTTATTAGTGATACATTGGTTATGTCTGGGAATTCATGTCCTGTGTTTATTGCATGTGTGGCTAAATTGGATTTATATATTTCTGGTTTTTTGTATGCGTTTAGGTGTTCAAAATAACGTTTTTCAGCTGTTTTTTTGTTTGTCCTATGTAACATTTATTGCAATCTTGGCATTCAATTTTGTATATACCGTTAGTTGTTGTATTATCTTTGTTGTGTTAGCTATTTAGATTTTGTAATTTATTTTTATTAGTTTTGTATGCTATTTTTATATCGTGTTTTTAAATAGTTTTGTTAGTTTTGTCATTTTATTATTTATGTATGTGAATGTGGCCCATTTTTGTTGTTGTTATTATTTATGTGTTGTTCATTTTGATTAATTCTTAATTGTTCAGTTTTTATTTTATATTTGATTTTATTTTCTATTTTGTTCATAGTATTTTTATTGTATCCATTTTCATAACCAATTTGGTATATTATATTTCTTTCTTTGTCAGTTTCTTGTTTGTTTAGGGGAATTTTGTACATTCTGTTAAATAGCAAATAGAATGCTGCCATTTTATGTTGTGGTGGGTGGTCAGAATGGTTAGGTATAATGATGTTAGTGGAAGTTGGTTTTCTATATATTGCATATTGTATGTGGTTGTTGTATCTTGTGATGCTTATGTCTAAATAGTTGATTTTGTTATGTTTTTCTTTTTCTTCTGTGAATTGTATTTTAGGATGTATGTTATTGATTTGTTTCAGTATGTTCTCTGCATTTGTGTTTTTGTTATTTGATACATATAGCCCATCATCTACATATCTTATCCATATGCCATTTGGGTCATGTGATTTTATAACATTTTGTATTTTGGTATCTATGTGTTGTAGGAATATTTCTGCTATTATGCTTGATAATGGTGATCCCATTGCTAAACCTTCTTGCTGTTGATAAATTTTGCTATTAAATTCAAAGTAATTTTGTTTTAGTATTAGTTGGAGGCTATTTTTTATTTCGGTTATATATTGTTTGTTTTCATTTTGTTCTTTAAGTTTGATTATTATTATGTCTATTGTTTCTTCCACTGGGATGTTGGTGTACATGTTTGTGACGTCATATGATGTGAAAAATGTATTTTCATTTATATTTATTATTTTTAGTTTGTCTATTAATTCGTATGTATTTTTTATGTTATGATGGTTATTTGTTAGATGGTTATTTTTTAATTTTTGTGCTATTATTTTTGCTATTTTGTATGTAGGAGCTTTTTTGAAGTTGATTAATGGACGTATTGGGTTGTTTAATTTGTGTATTTTTATTAGGCTATTCATTTTAGGTGGTTCTGGATTATTATTTATATATATATGTCTGTGTTTTTATTGTTGAATATGTTTTTAGTTGTTTTTATTAGTTTTATTGTTTGTTAAGATAGATTTCTGTTGGGGTTTTATTTAGTTGTATGCATTTATTATTGTTGATGAAGTCTTAGGTTTTTTTTTAAATGTAGTCTGCTTTATCAATGATTACTGTTGCTTGACTTCTGTCTGCTTTAGTTATTATTAAATTATTGTTCTTTACTTTATTTTTAATTTCTTTTATTGTTTTATTGTCTTTCTTTTGTTTATCTTTGTTTTTCATTTCGCTAGTGATTATTTTTTTAATTATATGTGTTGCTTCTGTTCTTTTTTCTTCTTGTATATTGTCTTTTATTAGGTTAATGGCAAATTCTGTTTCTACTATTAAATTTTCTAGATTTCTGTTTGCATTTTGAGTTATGTTAGTTTTTGACACATTGTTTAAATATTCTGTTTCTTTTTTGTTAAATTCTGTATTGCTAAGGTTAATGGTTCGAGGGTAAAATGTGTTTTTTTTTTTTTTTAATGTGTTGAGTTTTTTGTGATTGTAATAGTCTTTTTGTTTTTTTCAAATCTTATTTTATTTTCTGTTATTGTATTTATTACAATGATGGCCTACATGTATCAAATAACAAAAACACAAATACAGAGAACATACTGAAACAAATCAATAACATACACCCTAAAATACAATTCACAGAAGAAAAAGAAAAACATAACAAAGTCAACTATTTAGACATAACCATCACAAGATACAACAACCACATACAATATGCAATATATAGAAAACCAACTTCCACTAACATCATTATACCTAACCATTCTGACCACCCACCACAACATAAAATGGCAGCATTCTATTCGCTATTTAACAGAATGTACAAAATTCCCCTAAACAAACAAGAAACTGACAAAGAAAGAAATATAATATACCAAATTGGTTATGAAAATGGATACAATAAAAATACTATGAACAAAATAGAAAATAAAATCAAATATAAAATAAAAACTGAACAATTAAGAATTAATCAAAATGAACAACACATAAATAATAACAACAACAAAAATGGGCCACATTCACATACATAAATAATAAAATGACAAAACTAGCAAAACTATTTAAAAACACGATATAAAAATAGCATACAAAACTAATAAAAATAAATTACAAAATCTAAATAGCTAACACAACAAAGATAATACAACAGCTAACGGTATATACAAAATTGAATGCCAAGATTGCAATAAATGTTACATAGGACAAACAAAAAAACAGCTGAAAAAACGTTATTTTGAACACCTAAACGCATACAAAAAACCAGAAATATATAAATCCAATTTAGCCACACATGCAATAAACACAGGACATGAATTCCCAGACATAACCAATGTATCACTAATAAAACATATACCACACAAAGGCACCATAATGAACATATGGGAAAATTTACAAATATACAAACATAAAACAGAAAACAAACTAATACCAGAACAAATACAAATCAATACAAAACGTGACACAATATTCAAAGCACTCAACATCGAAAATACACAAAATACAAATAAATATACCACAATCACACACAATAATACAACTTTAAAATACCAAAGACCAACAAACAACCTTAATAGCATCCAGCAGCCAACATACAAATATTTCACCAGACACAAGATCGCAAAGGCTGAGGATGGGAGCACGGGAGCTCTCGAAACATGTTCCAAATAAGGAAAAATAACATCTTGAGGTAAATTTAGTTATAAATATTAAATGTATTATATACATCAAGAAACGGACTGTAGCAGAAAGTGATTGAATATATATATATATATATATATATATAATTACATGCAATGAAAATAATTTTACAGATACTTGCAATTAATAGAGGTTAGAATTAAATTAAAAAAAAATCGACGACGTATTTCACTATTATCAAAATGTTCTTCTAATCTTTAAAATAATCACTCTCACTAAGAGTGAGTCTTATTTCAACTATATATATATACCATAGAAGTTTCACTTCTTGCGCGTGTACACAAGTTAGTGATTTTTTGAAAAACATTACAGGTGGCGCAAAATACAGCAAGTGGGACTAACCCAGGAATATAAAAATGAAGAAAGTTAAATAGGAATATATGGCTGAGACATTTATTTGGACTACCATTTCTTCCGGCATCCGAGGTAGGAGACTGCTTCGTTGAAGATTTTATAAGCGAAAAACCACAAGACAGTCGAGTGGATCAGTTTTTAGATTATTTAGTGGAAAATTATATCGAAAGTGACTCTATATTTCCCCCGACAATATGGGCTGCAAAAACAGCAAGTATTTTAAGGACCACAAATCCATGACAATCATTTCATTCAAAGTTTAAAAGTGAACATTTATCGTCTCATCCAAATATTCATTCATTTTTAAAAGTTTTATTAGATATGCAGACAGATACCTACATTAAGTTAAATTCTATAAAGAGGAATGCCAAAAGATATGTAAGACGCGAAGTTTTATTACGGCAACAATTTATACAACAAAAAATTGCTCAATTAGACAGAGATCAAATATCTAGATATAATTTTGTAAAATGTGTTTCATATAAATTTGGAAAAATTGTGTTATCTTAACTAAAAATAAAAATTTAAGTGTCTTGAAAATGTGTGTTTTTTTTTAGTTTGATTACACAATCTTCCCCAGGTATAACACTGAGCGCAGCTCGAGTGTCTCTTCAAGGACCTTCGCAGGTATAAGAAATGGTGAGCGCAGTTCGGGTGTTGGATTAGCGGTCTATTAGGCATGTGAGCGCAATTCAGTTGCACCGCCTACAGTAACGTGTGTGGCTGAGTCACACTGCCTACTTACCCCCTGAACACCCTGTTTAATTAGTGCTTCTGTATCTGCCATAGTACGTTACTCTAGACCTTTAGGCAATGTACGCAGTTACAGCTTCCAGATTGTATTGAATATGTTGTGTTACTGTTGATATTGTGTTTATAATAGTCGTGTCATTAATATGTGATACTCGTCTATTAGGCACGACAGAATTTTGTACATACGGTTTCATAGAAATGTACTCATCACACGGTAACACGAATCTTGTATTCTAAATAAAACTAAAATTATATTTAATCGTTGGAACAAATGAACGAGCAAAGAATATTACCGGAAGTGTGTAATACACAACGGTAAGTAAACAATATACAATATACTGAAATAATATACAATTTACAACGGTAGGAGTAAATAAAAAAAATTATTAAGTTGTGCAGTAAACACAAAATTCAACGGTACGATCTTGTAATTATACCATGTGGCTGCACTTGCGAAGTCAAGTGTCACATGCATGAGGACAGAAACCTGGATAGATGTCTACACAGTTGCTAGACGGCTGAGAACCTCGACTGGGTAAACAGAGGGAGGCAATTAATTAATTAAATTAAGTCAGAAAATGTGTTAAAGAACAAAGTTTTTAAGAGTACCCAGAAGGTGAATACGGCGACCTAGTCAAAAAGTGTAAACACTGTGCAACTATACCCTTAAATATAGGCCTAATATTGTAACATAGAACACACGTACACATAAAATTAGCTTCTCGTGAAGAATAAAAATTTATTAAACAATAAAATTCTCGTGAAGTATAAAGTATGTGAAATTCACTAGTAAAAAAATAAAGTTATTATGTATGCCAACATCACTTAATGATGTGCTGATTGGTAGTAACCAAAGTGTGTGAGATAACACTCATTGGTTCATCCTGAAAAATGACTGAATAAAAGTATAAGTCTAATGTTACAGAAGCATGTCGCAAAAAGCATTCAAAACATGATTGTTTTCTTCGTATAATTTTTCCAAATATAAAGACCGTTGTGGAAGGCGTGACGTCTGTATCATAGATATTCATATTGTAGTAAATTTTTGTAATAAAATATAATTTTGTAGTAAATATAGTAATAATATAATGATATGCGTACACTGGAAGAAAGTGCAAATTGTTAGTAAGTTAGGTAAGTAATCGTGGCAAGGTACAATAGAAAATAAACAACAAATTAAGAAAATTAACGGCAAAGATAATAACTTTCGAAAAATGTGAATTATTATTTTGTCTGCGTTATTGGTTGTTTGCTATCTCTCTTGAAAAAAGATAGGTAAGAGAGTAAGGGAGAATTGTGTTGAAAAGTAACAATAAAATGAAATGAAGAAGGGAAAGAGAAAACAGAAACTCTGCCAGTGAGACGCAGAGAGAATACAAATCGGCAAAGACTGTGGGGAACAGAAACAAATATATTCACACTGATCAGTCAAGCTAAAACTAAGTAGAGGATTCCGAGCTTTCGCTTAAATGCAGGACGCATTTTATTTACCCTGGTTAATTGACTGGATTTCTCCGCCTACACTGTGTACACCCAGTATTGCTGGATACATTCGTTGTGTTTAAATTGCCATTCCAAGCTCTTGACTCTGTTATTTATTGTAACAGTACTGAACAGTGGAGTTTGTTTTATATCTTTACAATTTTTAATCGTAGACAGATCCAGTTTTAGTACACATTGACTATATGTTTTGAAAATTATACTCCTTTGTTCCTCGTTCCCACCGACATACTGTAACCCATAGATCTGTGTGTGCGTGTCGTGGCGGGTGTAATGGCATGTATGTTTCAAATCATTTTGTTAAAATTTATCAAATTTTCTTGTAATTTGGCTCTCCAGATTAGCAACATAAATTTTTCCTTTACTAAATTCTCTTTCTAGACAGAAACTCATCTCATATAAAATAGTGAAGATCTACAATAAGTGAAGTGAAGTTTCAAGCTTTGTCTACATTCTATGGCAAAGAAGCAAAAAAGAAAAATAACGTTATACTAAAACACTAAAATCTCCAAAAAAAAGCCCTTCTCGGAGTGTGTGGAAAAGAAGGTATTACACTACTGTAGATGCAGAGACGTTTTTGACGCCATCAGATAGTACACCTGCGATGTCTAAATATTTCATAATAAAAAAGGAAAGAAGAAGACTTTACGAATATTCAAATTTCGGGGCCTGACTTTCGACAGACAAAAATACTCATGTGGACGACCTTGCTGCAAGATGCATATCCTCGTTAAACGCAATCAGGTGTATCTCCCATATAACGTGTGGAGCAGACAGATAAGTTTTATTGTGCCTGTACATCGCGCTGGTGTTATCCAAAATTGATTACGGATGCGTGATGTACTCTTCAGCCAGAAGGTCGTGGTTTGAAAAAGCTGAATCCTGTTCATAACGCAGGGGTGCGCTACGCCACAGGGGCGTTCCGCACTATCCCTGCACAAAGCTTATAATGTGAAGCAGGAATGACGTCATTACATCTTCGACGTCAATTACTTTTTCAGAGATATGTGCCACTACCCACCTACCCACCAAGAGATATTTTAGCACCACCCAGCCACATAAACTACGTATTGCTTACGAACAAGAGACTTGCGAGAGTTTACAATCGTCGTAGTACAACGGGCAATTTGTACGTTCACTCGATCAGTCGGCATCGTGCATTCAATATTGCCCCCGTCGCTACATCATCCAGGCATCGATGGTCTAAGCGCACGTTCCATGCAAGGTGCCTCCCTGTCTGGTATGCAAACCAAATTACAGGCTGGATGTCGCCAGTAGAAGCAAGAAATTGTGCCACCCAACAGAACTGAAACTCCTTTTTATATCAGTGCTGGAAGAATACGTTGAAGAACATACCATTATTTACACTGGTACACGGCTCGAAGGCGGAAAGCGGAGTGGGTAGTGCGTTTGTCGTCGAGGAAGCTTCCCACTACTGGACACTTCCCAGGTTGGCTAGTGTATACACCTGTGATGTGGCAAGCTCTTCGATTCTGTGAACAGCGAAATAAGAGAAAATTATTTAATGTACTGATTCACTATAAGTCTTCTAATTGCCTTGGATAATCCGGACACAATGGATCCGTTATTGAAAAAGATAATGGCACAATGTCATGTGTTAAAGGACCTTGTTTCATCTTTTACTTTGGGTTGGTACACATCACGTAGGTGTTGTAGATAATGAAGAAGCTGACACTGCAGCAAGACACGCTGCAGATACCCCACAAATCGATGCAACTGCCGTATGACCTGACGAGACAAAAGTGGCCATCATTATTAATGCGTGGCAGCAAACGTGTAATCGACGGCACACAATAAACTTTCTGCCGTGAAGAAAAGCATCCGTAAATGGCAAACACCAGGTGATCACAGTCGTCGTGGCCAGGTTTGCATTACCAGACTGCGAATTGGGCACTAACGTGACTAACTGGCGTCTTCTTACCTCCTCCAAGGACAAGAACGACCCCTTCTTGTGTCGATGTCGTTGCCAAGTACTCAAAATAAAAAAATAATAATAATAATCATCATAACAATAATAAATAAATAAATAATTTATTAATTAATAATAATAATTGTAATACTGTAACATTCATTGTTTTGTTATTACAAACTGTAACGAATGATAAATGTATTCTACAGCCATTTGTTATATCTATTAATCGGTAATAGTTTTGTATTTACCTTTCGTTTCATATTACCGAAGCTATACCAGAATATCAAAGAGTTTTAGTACAAATATATAGTGTTTCAACTATACTAGACAGTTTCAGGGACTTATCAACTATATATTGTTTCAGGAACGATAAATCTGGACAGGTGGGATCTTGATATATATTTCGCTTCTTCTTCACCACTCTCACCCTAACAATTCGGTGTGACAACCAACTTTTACTTTAAATCATGACAACAGTGTACCATTTATAACACAGTATTGCGCGTAAGGAGAGTATGTCGAAGGGCGTGGACGGGATATGCGCGCGAGGACTCCACCCGTGTTTTGTCTCTATAGTGTAATGACGAACGAAAAGTAACAAGAAGGACAAGAACCTAGTGAACCAGGGTCACATTCTATCTGTCACCGTCTTGTCCATTGAGCAAAATATAATGGCAACACGTGTTATGGATTGTGGTGTAACCTATATGCTGGACAAAATCTCAACTAATCTGGGCTGTCTGACAATTTCCATGAAATTATTAAATATTTAATACATATTACATTACACCACATTCCATCCACAATACCGCATTCAAAATAGTTTCAGTTCATATGTACATATGCATTTTGTAATAAATTCTTTGTTAATTAATTTGTGTTTAATTCTTTGTTTTCCATAACCACTCTAGCGTGGCAGACTTGGCAACGACTGCACGACGTGCATTTTCAACTATTTCAGTCTGAGAAACATTGTCTGTTTTTTGTTAACCTAGAGAAAAAATTTGAAACATATAGATAGTTGTTTATGTAGGTTTAAAATCTCCTTCTCGTTATGAGATCATGAAGAAATATCACTCGTTACAAAATTTCTTCAGTTTCGTTACCATACGTTTTACATTTTTTGTTATCTCATTAAGAGGACATTTGTTCGATGGTATCGATAGAACTTTCCATTACTTACAAGGTATTATTTTAATACTAAAATGTAGCATGGTAATATTTCATTCATTCTGTACAAAACTGAACATAATGGAAAAGATCTCGGTTACTTGTTGTTTATTAAAGTTAAAAAATTTAACAGCTGTAATCTACGAAAAAAGAATGAAATTATTACTCTCGAAAGTACTAATTATAGGAACAGAGGTATTATGACAGCGCTTTTATGAGAGTGTGGCGCTGATCTGTACCAACCAATCACGGACTGCCATGAAGATTCAATTCTGCGTTTAGTAGTTTCGCTCCTGTAACACAGCTCTGGTACAAGTAGCCTATACAATGCATTCGTTCAAGTAACAAGACAGCCACTATACATTAGCCTATATAATTTTCTGCAAGGTATTTCTGCTGCGTCCTTCTTGCCCGAAAATTAGTTTGTCATGAACTGATCAGATCGGTCGATCTAGTCCGAGTTGTGAACCTTAAGCCGCCATAGACTTTAGATCTAATACTGGATGACAGATGATTACGCTTATCACATTAATTATATTCTCCCCTTTATCTCTTATACGAACTCCATTTTCTTTGCGTCATTTTACACCCCGTCGAGATGTGTATGTTGTACCATCTTGCAAGTTTTTATTGAAAAAACTAATATTCACTGAAACACACATTTAATACCACGCCAACACAGAAAACGAACTGAAAGGGAAAATTAATAAAAATTACAAAGTTTGGATCAAATGGAAAGAAGTAGACTCTCATTATACTTTCACAAAAAATGCAAAATCCTTAAAATTCTATTTGTACTAAATTATTATGTTTCTGTTTCTTGGAAGTATGATGAAAAGCGTTTTGATGCACGCACGTCATTTAAGCATATACGACATTAAAAATTGACTTTCTGTATTAAATACTCTACTTTTAATAACCTGAAATACAAAAAAATTAATTAAATATTTTCTTGTAATATATATCACAAAATTGTATAAAAACATATTGTCTGCAAATATAAAGAATGTTCCTTCAGTTTGTTCTCTGTATGTACTTTCGGTACTTTAATTCTTCTGAGCCAGTAATCATCATTTACCTACTCCTTCGAGGGCATTCTATTCTGATTACGGGAGCAGTAGGGTATTACATTCCTAAGAGAAACAATAAGCACCGAAAAGTTTTGATGATTCTCATCATATGTTACCGTTAAAAACTGCAATTATAATAAAGTTACATAATTACAAGTACAAGTTTACAACCACTTTTACAGTACATTTACAGATTTTAATCTGTAGAAACGTTTACCAAATGACTTTATTTTATATAATGTAAACATAAATCAAGTAAAAAGGTGTACGTTTTTCACTTCTACATTTAATCCTACTGTTCAGGTGACAATTTTGCGTAAGCAAATATTATAGGCTATTAAAAACAGCTTTAAGGTTTCGTGTTATTAATTTAGTTAATAATTTATTTTAGTTAACATTTGGTTTATGAAATATTTATTTACACAAATTGCAACCTTAGTTTCATACATATTTGAGCACGAGTACACGTATATTGTCGCATAATGCAAGCTTCCACAAACAAATGAAATTATATTCAAATATTTACACAACGCAAATGGAGAGACTCGTAGCCGTTGTGCAAAACATTCATCACGCGATGGATATAATCTAGCGGTTTAAACAAAGCATGACTGATTAAGCAGAATTTAAAATGTTTACTTCATTTACACTGTTTACTTTCTCCGATTGGTTACAACTTTTAATTATTTTTCTCGCTCGCTTAAATTGCAGTATTTTTCACAGTGTTCTAATAGTTGTTTTTCGTTTAACTATATTGAATTTGCGCGTAAGTTACATGACGTTCGTTATTGCCTCCCATCAGTTTGTTATTCTTCAAGATATCACCATAATATGCACAATTTTTACTGTAGTTTCTATCACTACAGGTTTTAACATAATCAACAGAAAAACGTACATACAAAACGTTTACGGTACTAACAAATTAATAACATATATTCCACGAAAATATATTGTATGTTCAAATGAATATTTGTATATTATATTTCTGTATGATTCTTTCAATAACTACTGTCCTATATGTCGAAATTTCTAATAGATTCTCTTAGACGAGCATATAAATGTAGTACTAAATGTCTACAAGGTACGTGGACATGCTTACACATACGTAGGCCTATAAATACGTTTACTTGATTACCGTAATATGTTTACCGACACATGTTCAAAACGATTTACAGTGGGGCCAAATGCCAAAAAGGTAGCCAAAACATTAAAACCTTGTATAATCAATATGAAATGTAGTATCCCAAGGTTTCTGAGGTTGCTGATTGCGAATCTGAATTCGAATTAAAAAAAAAAAAAAATGGCGATCCAATTTGGCGACCAGAAACGTTAAAAAAAACATTTAATATTAATCAAAACAAATTTTGTTCGTTTCTGATTATTGCTAACTACAACTTAAATTCGCAGATGGAAAAAACCATATGATTAAAAAATTGTTTATAAAAGCACAGTCAAGAAAGAAATGTTGGTCAAATATTTTTAAGGTGATTAATTATATGAGGTCACTGTTATTTTAAAAACTTACCCTTCGCTGCACAGAATGTATACAAATATTGATTAATAATAATAATATATTTAAAATTAATTATGGAATATTTAATTGCTAGTATTTAAAATTATAAGTTAGAAGTAATTAATTTTTAAGGGAGAATATATAATTATTGTTTAATAATATTAATACTGTACTTGAACATAGCCTTACACGAGTTAGATAAGTATTGTAACACTACGGGATGCTCTGAGTGGTTCAAGCCCCGCGATGGAAGCCACTTTGTAAGACAGACCCTTTGTGTGGTTGTAATCAAATCAAGTCCCACTGTTTGGGCTAGCCACTTGGTCACCAGACCGCTGTATGCCGGTCGTTACAAAAGAATAAAAATACAATGTATACGGAAAATTCACTAATTATAGAATTTTCAAATAATAAAATAATTTTGTTTATGTTTATAGAGGTATGTATAAGAGATAAATCTGTTTTTTAAAAGGTTCTGGTAAAATTTTAATAACAGGTAGGTATTTATTGACCGTCGAGCACTTCTTGAAGATTTGCACCAAGTCTGGAGTTAAATAGATTAACTCCGGGTAATAATCGATTGGTGACTTTTCTGACTGGTCCTATATCTTGTTCAAAATAGAATATATTCTTCTCACTTAAGTCCTTCAGCCTTATAAATACCCTTAAATTACCCTGTGAAATAAGTACAGATACAAAATAATGGAAATATAAAGATTTATTGACAATTTTAAATAAATAATCGATATTTTATCGATGGAGAGCAATTATCGACTCTGTCTCGGGAATTATCGATTGTGTCATACAGAACAAAATTTATGATATTTAATATATTATAAGACAGGTTCTTTGAGCGATTAGAATTAATAGTCAGAGAAGGGTGACGAGAAAGTATAACATTAACAATTAACACAAACACAATAATTATTATTCAATAAAATTTAAATAATTCTAATATGTAATGTGAATGATCGTTGTCGTACCATACGCAGACGATGACGTCACTGCCGAATAAAGAAGGCCGGCTCTGTAGAATTAAAAGATGGCCGCTACTAGTTCTGGCGTAGTTAATGTGAACTCGGCATGTCCCAAAATCACGACAAAATTACCTTCGTCAAGGTCTAAAATGTCCCCGCACTGGTGTAATATGTCTGTTAATCTATTTGGTGTATTCTGGTGAAGTGTTCTGTGTAAACTTGCGTTAGTTAGTTTATTTTCTATGTGTTCAACTTCTACGGTTAAGTTCTCAAATTATTGGTTAGGATTTGCAGAATAAATCAGTTGAAATATAGTGTTTTACTTGTTTCTATCACTCGTATTATGTAGTTAAGTATTTGTTTTCACTATTGTCGTGAATGTATGAACAGCTTTAGCTTTAAAAAGTGTCTAAACCGTTTAACTCTCGTTCACTGATTTCAATGGCTAAACGCTAGTACCATCTTTCTCGATTTTTTAAAGAAACGTTCTTTTACACAACTCTCCAGCTTGATATTCAACAAAAGACTAATTAACTTGGTCATAAATCTTGCCCAGTTAATCCTTGAAAAAGTATTGTTAACATTTTTCGACTTCCCATACATATGATAAAACATAACATTATGTATGGAATTTATCTATTTTATTCCTCACTTTTATGAATTATTAACCTTATTATTGGTTTAATCATCTCATTCCCTTTAAATTGATGTATTATAGTCCATATCTGTAGGTATTTTGTGGAAATTAACAAATTTCTTTACTTTATGGAAATATAGGCTCAAAATTGGATTTCCGTCTTTATACAAAATCCCCTCCATTTAAATATTATTAATACTATTATAATAAATTTTAATTAGTCATATTCCTCTTCCTTTCCTTAAATACATATAAATTACACCTTTGAACTGGGTTTTTGTGTTAATCTGTAAATTTGACATTGCTCTTTAAAATTAATTAATTTATATATTTTGACAATTTACAAAATGTTAAGGTATATTTCCTTATTATCATTTTAATTCATAGGATCATTCCTAGTAGTGGTTAATTGTGTTATCTTATATAAATCTTGGTAGTTTGCAGGATTTATAAGTGAATTATACTATTTTATATTGGTTCTCTGATTTCACCAAATGGCCTAGATTTTAGAATTTTATATTTCTTTCTTTCTCAAATAATTTAAACTTAATTCCTCCTCTGACTTTACATAATTACAATTATATCAAAATAACATGATTTATAACTTATTGTGTTGTGTAGTAGTTAATTAACACTACATATTTAAAATAAATAATTATGAACATGGTTTAGCAATCTGCACAATTGAACATATTGCAGATATGGTTTGAACATATATCTTTTAACTATTTTTGAGCTAACATAGCATACCTATTAGAACATTATTACTGGTATGTAGGTTATTATTTATCAAACATAATTCTTTTTAAAACACATAACATAAATCTTATTTTCTAATAAACCTTACAAATAAATTTATTTAACACATTGATTTTAGGACTGTGAAATAACAGTCTATTTAAACATGTTACACTTATTCATACTATATTAGTACCAGTCCTTTCTGGTTTAAACCATTATTATTGTGATCCCCTACATAAGTAAACATTAACTCCCATACTCTATTTATTATCATTTTTTACAAATGTCTTGTAAATAAAGATTTACATTAAAATAATAAAATACTGGAAACCTTCCATTTTATTATTTTATTATGCTGTTTATTATTAGATTTTAAAGTTGTGATATAGCATACTACTAAGTTATAGTATCACCAACTTTAAGTTTATTGCATTTTTTTTAAAAAACAACACTTACACAAATTCACTTTCACTGTTGGTTCTGATATTTTGAGTCTTATTATCTCAGACCAGACCTTTAGTAATCATGGACCGTTAAGACTAGTTTATTTTCTTTATTACACAATAGCTTTAGCCGGTGCACTTCTTATAACGCTATACAGCACTTTAGTTTTCTCAATAATTACATTTTATAAGATTTTGGGTATGTTATACTTTCTTTTGCTTAGTTTTTGCGGGTTTGGGGTTGATAGTAGTTTATATAATAATAGGTTTTATAACGGTGTTTCTTTCATACTATTTCTTCCTCTCCTCCTGTCTTCTTTCTTGTCCTTCTTCGTATCTTCCTTCTGGTATTCAATCTTGTCCCTCTTCTAGTCTTCATTCTTGTCCCTCGTCTAGTCTTCACTCTTCTGGTCTTCCTTCCGTTCTTGGGTAAACCAAGGTACTTGGTGTTATCACGACTGAGGTTTAGTTTGGAGTATTTAATTTATTCACTAAACTGACTTTATTCTTCTATACAGGTTTCAGGGTATTGTTTTCTTCCTGTTCACAAACTTTATTCTTCCCTCTTCTTGGTTTTGGGATATTTTGGTATTCACCACTCTTTAATTGAGTCTCTTTTTTCTTGATATGGCCTTATATAACTGGTTTACTGCTCTGAGCTTCCTGGGTAACTTACTGGTATTATACTATGAGTTGATGAGTTGCTTCGATACTTTCTTTGGTTTTTTTAAAAACAGTGGTTTTTATATATAATGTAGTGAGGATTTTTATCTTATTGTGGTTCATTCCTCTGATTTATTTAAATGTCATTCAATATTATTATAACATTTGTTGGTGTAATTAAACTTTATGATTTCACATGACTTAAAATGTAGTGGATTTTCTGTCACGCTACAGTATTCTAAAGTAAATGTAGTAATAAAGAAGTAGAAAAAGTACTATTTATGAAAAAAAAAGATGGCGAATATAAAAAAAAATTGCTTAAAATATTACAAGTTAATTAAGCAAATTACATTAACACAAAAATGTTGCTAACTATTGAAATATTTACATAAAATGTAATATTAAATTATTTATTCAGCATTAATTCTGGTTAAAAATTTATTAAAAAAAGTATTAAAAATTACTTCAAAAATATATATTGTATTACGTGCAAGGAATATAAATGTTGAAAAAATAACATTTTCGTTTTAAATTTTACTAGGCCTAATCTATGCAAATGAGATGAGGTAAAAAATGCAACAGAATTTTTCAGTGTTTACTTACATTTTTATTATTACAGTACAAAAAATAATTTTTATATTAAACAAATTTAAAAGACGATAATTATAATAAGATTTCTATAGTAATGAAGATGTAATAAACATATAAATTTTACAGCTGATGTTAAAAAAACAAATGAACAATATAATTAGGCCTATTTATTCTTCGCTGGAGCCTTCAACATCTCTCCACTCATCTGTGTATCGTAACGTGTTGTCTGTTAATGATGGAAAGGATCATCATTGTTACTTCAGTCGTGACAATAACATATGGCTGCTTCAATGATTCTAGTGCTTGAGGTAATAAAGCTTTTGATGGATTTTCTGGTATCTCTCGCTGACTTCAAAATATGGATCAAAGTAGACTAAGAAACGTAAAAAAAACATTTTCGATGTTCTTCTTTTGCGAATATTTCCGATCAAAATTGAGACGATTTAATTCAAACTGTAATCTTAAATAAATAAAAATTAAATTTGCGAGCGATTAAGTTTTTTAAATCGCACCATTAAACCTAAAGCCCCTGTACTAAATCAGAATGAAAATCAACAGAAGCACTAACAAAAAGTCGAATTTTTAAAAAAACTTATTAATATCACAATTAATCCTTTGCTAGTCATCATGCGGTGACCTGTTAGTTCCGGACTCAACGTGTTTATCGAGTCGTCTGTAATTTAGGAAGATATAAAAATCATAATGTTTGTAATTAGAAATTTGAAGGCACGAGTAGTAGTTAAAATAATTCACTTAAATTATATATGTATAATTAATGTATTGTTTTTGGTAATAAGAATGTCTATTTAAATAAAAATAGGAACTATATTGTCGCGGAGTAATTGCCCCTCTCCGTTGTTATGTGCCAGTCGAATCTAGTAGAGAGTCACTATGCTGCCGTCAGACCGTACAGACGTATGAGCGAGAGCTCCACGAAAATGCAGTTGTTTTTTTTAATTTTATTTTAAAATGTTAGCTACCACTGCTAAACGTGGCGAGCGTTGTGTAATGTGTGAATGATATAAAGATGTGTTAAGAAGAAAAATGTAATAAGTAAAACAAAAACTTAACTAGTAGTAAACAAGATGACGTCTTCCCTCAAGAGGTAAATACAAGTACAACCTTCTACATGAAGAGGTGATCTGCATAAACTTCATAAATACACGTATACGATGCATAAGACGCTGACGAGGACCTCCGTGGATCTACACCTACTTTCACAAAAGAAACTCCAATCTCCGCAGTGAACATCCTATCTATACTTGCCGAAGACACGACCCAGATGATGATGCCGACTTCAAGAATTCCAAAGAGAGACACACACCCCAGGACGAGGTTACTACGACCAATTGTAAAGGTGACTCGATAGCTTGCCTATCGAGAGTTAATCATATTTGATACACAACTCACATTAAAAAGAGACTTTTCAAAGACTATAAATTTTGTTTAAAATTAAAATGAGACAAGCTAAGAGTTTACTGTAAGATTCAATATCGTACGTTGTAACGCCTTAAATGTAAATGTAATTTATAATCACTTTAAGTAAAAATACCATTCTTCAAATGGTAAAAGAAGTCTTGCAAGCGTCTAGATGAAATTAAAATACTTAAAAGTCTTTGCTATAAATATACCTAAAGTAAACTCGGATCCGAGGTAAAAGAATACATAATCAGTTTGATCCCTAAGTTTTTATGAAAAGCATTTAAATAATTTAATCTGATTAATGATGTCATGGGATCTTTGAGTAACAGTTGTTAATAAAGAGAAGTCATCTTGTTACACATGAAAATGAGTGCATAAATCAGTGAAATACCTTCCCTTGTTTCCTTATAACTATCTTATGTAATTTGTTCAGTTAATTTGAGTTTAATAACAGTTCGTTACAACGTAGGCAGCCCATGTAATTGGCAAGTGTCAGTTAAGATGGGTTCCCTGGATTTGTAACGTGGCAATACGTTACAAAATTGCGCCACTCTGCTAAATTAGTAAAAAGATTGTAAGCATCGTGACATTAACAGAGATACGTCACCCTGCTAATTAAAGTAATTGTTAAGTAGTAAAATAGATAACTTTTGGCACTCAGTTATCTGATCTATGCACTCAGGCAATGTATTTGATGTAACTTTAATTTTCATAAAATGAATTTGTTTTAAGATACGCAAATAATAGTCAGTATAACTTGAAATATCATTGTATGAAGCCAAATGCAAGTATGTACATGAATTGTAGTGCTTGGTGATCTGCTCAGTCTTTAACAGGTTTATATTATGACAATCCAAGACCTGTTGTTTCTTGAATATGCCTGCATAGTATATGTTAGTGTATGTCTGTCGTCACGGAAAAGTAATAAAAAGAAATAATAATAATGCTCCTGTGTAAAGTAGACCCGGTTAATTACGTGGAAAGAATTTCGTAACTTAAGTTTGTTACAATATAAATAATTAATTTAATTGGGGAAAGTACGAGAATTAGTAAAGTCAGGCTGTTATAACCGTAATACACGTGTAAGTTGAAGGCGTGCTTTGTTGAATGAGATTCACCCCATGCGTCCGAGCTGGCTTCTCCAGTTAAGACCTGTCAAGGAAGTTAGTCTGTGGCATTGTGTAGAGAACAATACGATACGTGAGCGTAAACCCCGCATTCTCACGCGCACACTTACCCTGCCTTTGTTTACTAAATAAAAGAGGGTGGCCTACATTCCAGCAAACAGCTGATCGGCAATTTAACTTTGAAATATGTGTGTGTGGAATTTCTGTCTCTCCC
Organism: Magicicada septendecula; assembly: GCA_034769895.1. Classification (NCBI taxonomy): domain Eukaryota; kingdom Metazoa; phylum Arthropoda; class Insecta; order Hemiptera; family Cicadidae; genus Magicicada; species Magicicada septendecula. The sequence goes on from CM068367.1 coordinate 1,024,906,840, forward strand.
TTAGAAGAGAAATTGTTCTTTTCTGAATTATGCAAATGATTTACCCAAGAATGCAGCTTGTCTATGTAATTGTGTATAGTATAGTAGAGCAAGTATTTTCACCGTGACGACAATTAAATAATATAGTGACTTAAATTTCAAATAAATAAATGACCTAGTTAACCCTCCATTGTTAGATAAAGTGTTAAACCCCATGCCCCAAAACAGTAAACTTTAAACTAAGCAAAACTGAAAACAAAGTAAATAAAGTGTGCTAAATAAATATGGTAATTAAATGGGAAATAGTTCTAGGTAAGTTTCTTAAATCTCCCCTAAGTAAATAATAAATAAATAAAGAAAAAGGTAAGCTTCTTAGAAAGAAAACCAAAAGAAAGTAATAATAAATGAATAATAATTGCTTAAATAATAAGGCTGAATAAATCTTAATTTAAACTAGATTAGTGTGAAGTGTAGCAGTAAATAAGGGAAACGAAAATAATAATACAAGTATAGTTGCATATTGTAAACACCCAGTCGTGGCCAGTTCGAGGAAATAAAGCGTGTTGAAAAATGTAGTAAGCCACCCCCTATTGTGATGAACTGGTGCTTATGTAAACAATTGAAAACCTCCCCAGTGTATTACAATGCATTGTGTAAAATGTCTCCCCTTCTGCATAGTTTGTTTAAGAATTGTTAAAGAGATAATAAGAATTATCTTCGTGAGATTCCGCTTCTCTCTGTAGCATAAGATATTAGGATTAGCTATAATCTAAAGTGGAGTATGGGATCCTCTTTAGATTATATTAGAGATAAGTTTATGATATATAATTAAGAATTATATATGTGTAACGTAACAGGTCACAACGGCGCCGACTGAAAAGGGTAATGATGGGGGCAGAAAGGTGCCAAAAGATCATTAAAGAGTGCTGAAAGCTAACTGGTGTAGTTAGAGTAAGCCGAAGTCAGACGGGCCACGACATTGTGAGTTACGGAAAAGTAGGGAAATTAGTATTAAGTATTAAAATATAAGTTAGCATTGTAAGTAACGAGAAAAAGGGAATTTCACGAAGGAGAACATTTAAATGAACAAAATGAAGTTGAAGAGAGATAGAGAAAACAAACCGTGTACTAATAATAAATAATAGTAATAATAAATAACTCCACACACTGACACCAAACATACTCCAAGTCCCCAATTGTGCGTTAGACTCACAAAACACACGTAACGTGAAATTTAAGCGGTGGAGTATGTGACGATTTCATTGAAACTGTAATCTTAAATAAATAAAAACTAAATTTGCGAGCGATTAAGTTTTTTAAATCGCACCATTAAACTTAAGCCCCTGTACTAAATCAGAATGAAAATCAACAGAAGCACTAACAAAAAGTCGAATTTTTAAAAAAACTTATTAATATCACAATTAATCCTTTGCTAGTCATCATGCGGTGACCTGTTAGTTCCGGACTCAACGTGTTTATCGAGTCGTCTGTAATTTAGGAAGATATAAAAATCATAATGTTTGTAATTAGAAATTTGAAGGCACGAGTAGTAGTTAAAATAATTCACTTAAATTATATATGTATAATTAATGTATTGTTTTTGGTAATAAGAATGTCTATTTAAATAAAAATAGGAACTATATTGTCGCGGAGTAATTGCCCCTCTCCGTTGTTATGTGCCAGTCGAATCTAGTAGAGAGTCACTATGCTGCCGTCAGACCGTACAGACGTATGAGCGAGAGCTCCACGAAAATGCAGTTGTTTTTTTTAATTTTATTTTAAAATGTTAGCTACCACTGCTAAACGTGGCGAGCGTTGTGTAATGTGTGAATGATATAAAGATGTGTTAAGAAGAAAAATGTAATAAGTAAAACAAAAACTTAACTAGTAGTAAACAAGATGACGTCTTCCCTCAAGAGGTAAATACAAGTACAACCTTCTACATGAAGAGGTGATCTGCATAAACTTCATAAATACACGTATACGATGCATAAGACGCTGACGAGGACCTCCGTGGATCTACACCTACTTTCACAAAAGAAACTCCAATCTCCGCAGTGAACATCCTATCTATACTTGCCGAAGACACGACCCAGATGATGATGCCGACTTCAAGAATTCCAAAGAGAGACACACACCCCAGGACGAGGTTACTACGACCAATTGTAAAGGTGACTCGATAGCTTGCCTATCGAGAGTTAATCATATTTGATACACAACTCACATTAAAAAGAGACTTTTCAAAGACTATAAATTTTGTTTAAAATTAAAATGAGACAAGCTAAGAGTTTACTGTAAGATTCAATATCGTACGTTGTAACGCCTTAAATGTAAATGTAATTTATAATCACTTTAAGTAAAAATACCATTCTTCAAATGGTAAAAGAAGTCTTGCAAGCGTCTAGATGAAATTAAAATACTTAAAAGTCTTTGCTATAAATATACCTAAAGTAAACTCGGATCCGAGGTAAAAGAATACATAATCAGTTTGATCCCTAAGTTTTTATGAAAAGCATTTAAATAATTTAATCTGATTAATGATGTCATGGGATCTTTGAGTAACAGTTGTTAATAAAGAGAAGTCATCTTGTTACACATGAAAATGAGTGCATAAATCAGTGAAATACCTTCCCTTGTTTCCTTATAACTATATCTTATGTAATTTGTTCAGTTAATTTGAGTTTAATAACAGTTCGTTACAACGTAGGCAGCCCATGTAATTGGCAAGTGTCAGTTAAGATGGGTTCCCTGGATTTGTAACGTGGCAATACGTTACAAAATTGCGCCACTCTGCTAAATTAGTAAAAAGATTGTAAGCATCGTGACATTAACAGAGATACGTCACCCTGCTAATTAAAGTAATTGTTAAGTAGTAAAATAGATAACTTTTGGCACTCAGTTATCTGATCTATGCACTCAGGCAATGTATTTGATGTAACTTTAATTTTCATAAAATGAATTTGTTTTAAGATACGCAAATAATAGTCAGTATAACTTGAAATATCATTGTATGAAGCCAAATGCAAGTATGTACATGAATTGTAGTGCTTGGTGATCTGCTCAGTCTTTAACAGGTTTATATTATGACAATCCAAGACCTGTTGTTTCTTGAATATGCCTGCATAGTATATGTTAGTGTATGTCTGTCGTCACGGAAAAGTAATAAAAAGAAATAATAATAATGCTCCTGTGTAAAGTAGACCCGGTTAATTACGTGGAAAGAATTTCGTAACTTAAGTTTGTTACAATATAAATAATTAATTTAATTGGGGAAAGTACGAGAATTAGTAAAGTCAGGCTGTTATAACCGTAATACACGTGTAAGTTGAAGGCGTGCTTTGTTGAATGAGATTCACCCCATGCGTCCGAGCTGGCTTCTCCAGTTAAGACCTGTCAAGGAAGTTAGTCTGTGGCATTGTGTAGAGAACAATACGATACGTGAGCGTAAACCCCGCATTCTCACGCGCACACTTACCCTGCCTTTGTTTACTAAATAAAAGAGGGTGGCCTACATTCCAGCAAACAGCTGATCGGCAATTTAACTTTGAAATATGTGTGTGTGGAATTTCTGTCTCTCCCTTAGAAGAGAAATTGTTCTTTTCTGAATTATGCAAATGATTTACCCAAGAATGCAGCTTGTCTATGTAATTGTGTATAGTATAGTAGAGCAAGTATTTTCACCGTGACGACAATTAAATAATATAGTGACTTAAATTTCAAATAAATAAATGACCTAGTTAACCCTCCATTGTTAGATAAAGTGTTAAACCCCATGCCCCAAAACAGTAAACTTTAAACTAAGCAAAACTGAAAACAAAGTAAATAAAGTGTGCTAAATAAATATGGTAATTAAATGGGAAATAGTTCTAGGTAAGTTTCTTAAATCTCCCCTAAGTAAATAATAAATAAATAAAGAAAAAGGTAAGCTTCTTAGAAAGAAAACCAAAAGAAAGTAATAATAAATGAATAATAATTGCTTAAATAATAAGGCTGAATAAATCTTAATTTAAACTAGATTAGTGTGAAGTGTAGCAGTAAATAAGGGAAACGAAAATAATAATACAAGTATAGTTGCATATTGTAAACACCCAGTCGTGGCCAGTTCGAGGAAATAAAGCGTGTTGAAAAATGTAGTAAGCCACCCCCTATTGTGATGAACTGGTGCTTATGTAAACAATTGAAAACCTCCCCAGTGTATTACAATGCATTGTGTAAAATGTCTCCCCTTCTGCATAGTTTGTTTAAGAATTGTTAAAGAGATAATAAGAATTATCTTCGTGAGATTCCGCTTCTCTCTGTAGCATAAGATATTAGGATTAGCTATAATCTAAAGTGGAGTATGGGATCCTCTTTAGATTATATTAGAGATAAGTTTATGATATATAATTAAGAATTATATATGTGTAACGTAACAGGTCACAACGGCGCCGACTGAAAAGGGTAATGATGGGGGCAGAAAGGTGCCAAAAGATCATTAAAGAGTGCTGAAAGCTAACTGGTGTAGTTAGAGTAAGCCGAAGTCAGACGGGCCACGACATTGTGAGTTACGGAAAAGTAGGGAAATTAGTATTAAGTATTAAAATATAAGTTAGCATTGTAAGTAACGAGAAAAAGGGAATTTCACGAAGGAGAACATTTAAATGAACAAAATGAAGTTGAAGAGAGATAGAGAAAACAAACCGTGTACTAATAATAAATAATAGTAATAATAAATAACTCCACACACTGACACCAAACATACTCCAAGTCCCCAATTGTGCGTTAGACTCACAAAACACACGTAACGTGAAATTTAAGCGGTGGAGTATGTGACGATTTCATTGAAACTGTAATCTTAAATAAATAAAAACTAAATTTGCGAGCGATTAAGTTTTTTAAATCGCACCATTAAACTTAAGCCCCTGTACTAAATCAGAATGAAAATCAACAGAAGCACTAACAAAAAGTCGAATTTTTAAAAAAACTTATTAATATCACAATTAACCCTTTGCTAGTCATCATGCGGTGACCTGTTAGTTCCGGACTCAACGTGTTTATCGAGTCGTCTGTAATTTAGGAAGATATAAAAATCATAATGTTTGTAATTAGAAATTTGAAGGCACGAGTAGTAGTTAAAATAATTCACTTAAATTATATATGTATAATTAATGTATTGTTTTTGGTAATAAGAATGTCTATTTAAATAAAAATAGGAACTATATTGTCGCGGAGTAATTGCCCCTCTCCGTTGTTATGTGCCAGTCGAATCTAGTAGAGAGTCACTATGCTGCCGTCAGACCGTACAGACGTATGAGCGAGAGCTCCACGAAAATGCAGTTGTTTTTTTTAATTTTATTTTAAAATGTTAGCTACCACTGCTAAACGTGGCGAGCGTTGTGTAATGTGTGAATGATATAAAGATGTGTTAAGAAGAAAAATGTAATAAGTAAAACAAAAACTTAACTAGTAGTAAACAAGATGACGTCTTCCCTCAAGAGGTGAATACAAGTACAACCTTCTACATGAAGAGGTGATCTGCATAAACTTCATAAATACACGTATACGATGCATAAGACGCTGACGAGGACCTCCGTGGATCTACACCTACTTTCACAAAAGAAACTCCAATCTCCGCAGTGAACATCCTATCTATACTTGCCGAAGACACGACCCAGATGATGATGCCGACTTCAAGAATTCCAAAGAGAGACACACACCCCAGGACGAGGTTACTACGACCAATTGTAAAGGTGACTCGATAGCTTGCCTATCGAGAGTTAATCATATTTGATACACAACTCACATTAAAAAGAGACTTTTCAAAGACTATAAATTTTGTTTAAAATTAAAATGAGACAAGCTAAGAGTTTACTGTAAGATTCAATATCGTACGTTGTAACGACTTAAATGTAAATGTAATTTATAATCACTTTAAGTAATAATACCATTCTTCAAATGGTAAAAGAAGTCTTGCAAGCGTCTAGATGAACTTAAAATACTTAGAAGTCTTTGCTATATATATACCTAAAGTAAACTCGGATCCGAGGTAAAAGAATACATAATCAGTTTGATCCCTAAGTTTTTATGAAAAGCATTTAAATAATTTAATCTGATTAATGATGTCATGGGATCTTTGAGTAACAGTTGTTAATAAAGAGAAGTCATCTTGTTACACATGAAAATGAGTGCATAAATCAGTGAAATACCTTCCCTTGTTTCCTTATAATTATCTTATGTAATTTGTTCAGTTAATTTGAGTTTAATAACAGTTCGTTACAACGTAGGCAGCCCATGTAATTGGCAAGTGTCAGTTAAGATGGGTTGCGCTGGTTACGTTTTCTTCTGCCCGTCCCCTTGCCTCTGAGGGAACCGGAGCGGTTTCGTTATCGGTTAATTCGTCAAGTATTCCCGTCTCTCCCATCTGGTTATTAACTTCGAACTCCCCTTCATCACTATCATTGGTATTATTGGTATTACAGTTACTTGCCATTTTTACTTCACTATTTATATGTCTATTAAAATTCCTTAATTCTCTAGTTTTACTTCTAGTTAACATTAATTTTAAATTTTTATATTCTATTTCTTATTCTCTACTCATCTCATTTTACCGAGCTTACTTAATTTTATAATTAAGCTCCACGTTGGGCGCCAAATATTAAGATTTTTAATAACTATTAAGAAAGATTTATTGAGAACTGGACCACTCAAATTTATATTATTAATTATTACTTGGGCGCCAGAGCAGGAGATCTCAGGTTTGTTTATGAAATAATAACAAACGGTTCAGATACTAATATTTGTATTGTTAGATTCTTGTTACTGAATACATCTTAGACTTAATCATTACTATCATCTTTATAGTTAATAACAATAAAAGAATTTATTAATATTTCTAGTTCACAGCTTCTTCGAAATCAGATTAATCAAGTATATTCAAAGGAGTACTCAGTAGATTCAATTTACTCCATTAACAAACTTAAATCATCGCTATCAATCAAAACAAACATATATGTGTATATAAGTATATCTATCATCAATTCTTAACTGCTACGACTTCTATACTATTCAATCTATATTCAATTATTTAATTCATTTATCGTTTCAATAATTATTAGTATTGGTTTCTTACTTTGCTATATCATAAGTCACCCAAACATGTCGTCTAGCATAAATTGAATGTTTAGTATCTGAACATCGTGGGTCTTTTTAAAATGAGATGAGTTTATTGAGATATGAAATTTATGTTAATCAATTATATTGTAATTTATAAATGATACATTGTTACTTGTTGCAGGATTCCTGATAGGCGAATGACGACTTGTATTCTTGCGTTAACTATCACACGACACTTTCACTGATCACGCTTTATTAACTTTCTTTAACCACATCACACGCTCGCGTTATTACTATACGTCACGCACAAATAAATAATATACTTCTTGCTGCAATCTACGCGCACAAGTTAAACATCTTCTGGTCCGTACGTACTATCGCGCACATATATAAAATAAACTTCTTGATGGCTGTAATTCTATCTCAACTATTGAACCGGGATCATCTAATGCTTTGAACTTAGAGTAATAGTATTAAAATTGCTCACATCGAGTGACTCAGGTTTCCCGTGTTTTTGCGTGAAAATTCAACTTAGACCCCCCGTTGTGGGCTCCGCGTGTTATTTTTATAGTTTCTTCAATTCTACCCTCACTACATCTTCTGTTGATCGTTCCATATTGGTCTTACATTCAAAATTTTGCCGGTATTTTTTAGTGTATCCAGTCCGGTGTCGTATCTCTTTCGCGCTCACTACTGACGCTATTGGTGATTGGTTCCCAAAGTGCGGGCGATATTTTTACGCGGTTGTTCGTTATACTCCCTAAAAAATGACGCGACTTTCTAAAATCGTCATATTTACTGGCGTGGCCTCTTTTGTCTGTTGAAGGACACCGTACCGTTAACCTAACGGTACATAGGCGTTTTTTGCTAGTTTTACACTACAAAACAATTTATGTGTTTACGACATGTAGGGTGTCTTAGGTCTATTATACATATTTTTGCCGGCGCCGGTCTGTCGCACAGCCGAGCCTCTTTAGATTCACTATTCAATTATAACTTTACTTAAAGCTACGTACATTTCAATACTTTAATTTATCATTAAATTTTTCTTACTTATTATAGGTGTTTACATACATATTAAATTATGATACCATTATACAGTATCGTTTCAAAGCTACTTTAAGCTACTGGTTTTTAGTTTTGTTCGTTAGTAAATAGTACAAACTTCACACTGAAATAGGTTTTTCCATCCAACTCTGCTTCATTATATTATTTGTTATTATTAAAAACATGTTTTTGCATAAACAGTGTAATTCTTGTTATGCGCCAAACACTTACAAATACAACTTTGCTTATTTTTATTTAACTTTCATGAAATGTAGGTAATGTCTTCTTACTTTCAGATAATTATTCCATTTTGCAGAATTAAAATCGGACGACTTTTCGAGTTTGTAGGACTTTTAACAGAGACGCACTGTCGACTCACCGCTGCGTGCTGAACGTGCTCCCCGCGCGAAGGTCACTTTACAATAAAAAACAATTATTGTTTTTTCAGCGTCAGTGAGATGTTTTTCGACCGTTCACCTGTACACGCTGAATAGTGGACTGTTACCCTAACCATCCCTATAATTCAAACGACCTAAATAGCAACTTTGTTTTTCGACTTTTGGCCAGTTTTTAGGTGTTTGGCCCTACTGTGGCAACTCAATGGCGTGGACGTCACATATGAATATCAGGTTTTCCATACCCATTGGTAAACCTGAGAAGAAACGGAAATTTTCAAACACTTCGAAGACATCTTCCACAATGAACGTGCACACTGATGTCTAACTGTTTCTCCACAATGAACGTGCACACTGATGTCTAACTGTTTCTCACGTATTTTTAATTTTTCACATTTGGAGTTTAATTTTCTTTTTTGTTTTGTTTTCGTATTTTACTGTTGATGCCATCTCTTTAACAGCTATTTCGGCTAGTCCAATATGCGATACTTCTCTTCGGTGAGATAAACATCTGGTCGGACGCTACAAAAAAGAAAGAAATTTTATAATACCTGTTACACAAGCCAGCGAAAACCATTTAGAGGCTAGTAAAACAAGCTGCCGTACCAATAGTGGACCATCAAGAAACATCGCTAGCCGAAACAATACCAAAAGTATTGTTATTTATGATTATATTTATTCGTCATCACTGACGCTCTAAATGTCAGACGACCAGTGTAAACGAGTAATAGAGACGTAGCCAGTACATATCTGTCTGAAGAAATGATGTGGACTAATGGCAAGGTTACCCGCATTGGAAGCGGTGATAATATGAAAACATGATATTAAAACTTAAAAATGAACAATATGGACAATTGTATATGTGGTGTGAATGAGAAAAAATTTATTATTCCGATATCGGCAATGAACGAAGCCCGTTGGAGAGAGGCCGGATGTTTTTAGTAAAGCAGGAGGAGCACTCAGTCTACAAGTTTCTAGTACTAGACAACACGGGTTCTGTGGCCTGTGTGTCTTTAGAAACTTAGATGATAGCAAGGAATAATTAACAATCAATTTCGCTGTACATTGTAGATAAACCGTCTCGACCTGAAACTAGAGATGGCGTCTTGAAACATTATTTGCTTAACAAACCAATAATAACAAGATTGCCGTTTGAATGACTAAATAAGGCTAAATCAATTACTTAAAATTATATTTACGCTGATATTAACTCCTATTTGATCTGCAAGTCTTTTCGTATACGTATTTTTTATGATTTTCATTTTTTTTTTGGGAGAGTCTTATTTGGTTTTTTCCCTTTCTTCTTTAATTTCTTGTGTCATTACCAAGTACAAACTAACTTTACCTACAACAAAACCAGCAGGAAGTGATAAACATTTTAAACTATTACGCAAACATTATATTTTTTAAGTGTTATTATAAACACAAAATTAGACCTTCGCTAACTAAATACAGATCTACGCAGGGGTTCCTCGCTTGAGTGAATCTTAAGCAGGGATTGGATCCGCCAGGGAGAAGCCACAAAATTGCCCCGTTTCAAAAAAAAAAAAAAAAATTCAAAATTTACTATTTTTTCCACACATAATATAATTATATAATTTTTGTCTTTCAGGCTTGCTTTACTTTAAAATACTAACAAATTTCGTTGAAGACTAGTCAGAATGAGTATTTTAAGAGAAAACAACGGGATTCTGTAGTCTTGTGCATAAGTTTATAACAAAAGTCACATAATATGTGACCTTAGGAAACAATAAAGAAATATTAAGTATATATAATAATACTTAACATATTATTATTAACATTATGCTAATAATAATCACGTAGCAACCTAGTAAGATTGGCGTAGAATGTACTAAATTGTTTGAGACTTCACTCACTCTTATTACCTGACGTCGTTTCTTTTACCGACCGATTATGTAAAAAAGTATAAATAGAATGTTTGCCAAATATCATCTTTTTGCAATGATCATAACGAGGATACACAGTTTCTTTATTCAATATTTTATGTGTAGGGTGAATACTGGAAGACGCAGTGGTAATTATGTCTGGTAATTGTGTCCTCACAATCGCGCCCAGCAAGACGACCAGCTCAATGCACTTGTTTAGAGCATGGTTCTATACACACACACACACACACACACACACAACTTCGTTTACCGGTGTTCATCATCTACCCTTTCCGCTAACATCGTATAACTTCGCGTATTAACTTTGCTCAATTTACTGCCATACGGGATGAATTTTCTACCAACTCGATTATAAGAAGGAGGTTGTATAGTGACGTGCATATAAACTGGGAGATAAAAAAATCGCTGGATGGGGTGACAAAATGTGTTCGTTTAAAGACTTCCCCGCCTCTAACGATATTTAAATACACTCTGCTACCAGAAAAATATAACGCACGATTTCATCAAAACTTTTTCTCCCCCCATCCTTATCGTTTTCTCGCATACAACGCTGTCACTTTCGCAAACTTTACGAAACCAGATTGACGTGGGATCGCTAATGCAATTTGTACTATCGACAGAAATAATTATCACAACTTCTTCGTGTGAAATTATTTAGTAGTAATTTAAGTCAAATTTAAAAACTCTGTATCATCATCATCATCATTACTAAATATTATCCGACGCTTATGCTAATATTCTACATACATGTGTTTTATGTACGTAAATTTATAATGTATTATGTAAATTAGTCAACTTTTGTATCAGCGGGAGTGTATTCGTGCATACATTTTGAAAGATTCAAAATATAAACTTGTTTGAAACTTTTCAATTTTAATACCACTTAAAAACAAGATGTTGTCATTGCAGTCAGATAAAAATATATATAAGAGGAAAATAAAACTATTAAGTTTAAAATATAAAACAAGACAAAACAAGAGACGTCTAAATCGATCGATATTTCATGCTCAGAGATTTTGCTTGTTTTGTGATATAAAAAGACTGCTTAGCACTGGGCATATCCGTCATTTGTAGGAATTACCACGGGATTTGTACAATGCTACTGTGGGATATAAAAGAAATTCTCGAATCAGGGCCGCATGCCGTGGGAATAGAAGAACTTCGCTTCGTCACGTAGACAACGGGGTCTCTATAGAGAACTGGCTTTTGTCGGCAGTGTTTTAATCAAACTTACTCAATACATCTATTCAAGAAAAAGTTCCTGCCTTCCAACAATTTTATGTATTAACTTACTAACATTAAACCTTCCCGTGAGATTCCTCACTCGCTGCATAAAAGCGCTTTGTTATAAAATATAGTGCTACAAGAAAAATTATTTGCGTAATTTTCAAATAAAACATACTAGTACTTACCAATTTTTATAAATAAGTTAGCCCAGAGCTAAAATACTTTTTAACTTATAAACAAAGAATATAAAATTTTGTAAGGGTAGTTTAGAAGCCCGGAGATAACATGGAAATAACTGATAGTTACAGTAATCTTATATGTAGTTATTAAATAGTTTTCTGGAATACTTATATTACTCATATAATCAGTTCTCAGTACTCATACCTACACTCAGAACTCAAAGAAAACTCAAAACTGATATTTACTCGTATACACTCAGTAAGTTAACTTTATTTTTCATTGTCTTATAATTGAAGACCGTTCTGAACGATTCATCGCCATTTTAACGTTACATATTTATCGTCTTAAGTTAATCTTGTTAAATTTTAGTAATTTTATAAAAGTACTCCTGAAAATGAATTAAATTATTGAATTATGTTCAGAGTCTGCTAATCGGTTTATTCTGAAAGAGCAGTTTCGATTGCTTCACTCTTATCAAGTCGTATCCTGCAACAATGTCTGGGTTACTCAAAGATATTAAGAATGTGTTGAAGAATAGGATTTGGGAATGGTGGGGACACCAAAGCCTTTAGAACGATGCCGTCAGCCGGTTGGTAACACATCTTAATGACGTCAAGATGGAGAGTGCTAAAATTATCTGAATGAAAACTAATATAAGATAAAATAAATAACCTTAATCGTTAAGGTTAAAATTTAACTCTACACAATTACTACCAGGTGAACTCTTTAGATACTACACAATTACTCTTTAGATAAACAGAAATATCATTTGAGAAAAACATTTGTACATACTTCGTAATAATATTGTAGTTAATACTGTTGTACTTTTACAAAGAGTTTTCAGAGTTAGTATCATCTTATACAAAATTTCCAGTTCATTTAATTTGTAAATATAAAAACTAAGGTAGGCCTATGTGTACACACATCGTGTAGGAAACATGCACTTTCACGTTATATACACACACCCACACACGCACATGTACAGTATATTTGTGTGTGTGTGTGTGTGTGTGTGTGTGTGTGTGTGTGTGTGTGTGTGTGTGTGTAAGCGCGCGTGAACCGTTCATACCGAACAGGAACAGTAATCTATAGCGCAGCTGGTAGGCTTAGAAGTAAATTGAAAATGCTGATATTCTTTGAATACTAACCCCATCCCCATCCCTGTGTACCCTTTCTTTACGGTGTATTACTCTTTATTACGGTTCATCCAGCACTGATGTCAGGCAATAAACTCGTGTTAAGGAGCTTTCGCTTAGCGAGACGCGAATGTCTAGAATTTTTACAAAGCAAATATAATTTATGATGGTACTTACCTCGTCTATTGAATATATAAAAATTGCTTAAAATGTGTGTGAAGAAAAAATATGATTCAAAAAATAAATATAAGAAATAAATACATTTCAATGTACAATAATATTACTTTTGTGCCATTTTTTGCTTTACTTATAGAAAGGTTGATTTTATTATATAGAAATCGTATTTACCAAATTTATTATGCCCTTTGCTCTTTTGTAGCAATTGGTGGAATAATTTTCAATAGTAAGTGCAGCAAGCCTTTGGGAATTATAGAATCTTTACTAACGATTAATCTAAAGACATACTGTATTGTTCTTAATAGCAAACGTTTGTTATTACTTTAATTGGCTTCTACGATGTATTTCTAACGTCAAAATTATATTTTCCTTAGCAATCAATCAATAACTATTCCACAGAATTATTAAGTGTTAAATTTTTTGATATTTTAGTTGGTCAACATATTTGATTTTACAACCGTGGTAAATATTTTAGTTTGAACTACATACAATGAGTGCATCGCGAACCGACAGACGATGTGTACTCGGGCTTTTTGTGTAATGGGTCGATGATGTTTTCATGTGAAGTTTAACGATATTAATGTGTTAAGGACTTTCAGTAGGGCTGATTTCTGATGCTGAAGCGGTAAGCTCCGAACGCGTCAACGTTTTAATAAAGACGTCACACGACAGAACAGTAATTTTGTATTAGTATATTTGGTTTCCGTCTCATAACTAAAACTTGGAGTTCCTGTAGTAATTGTTGCCGGTATTTTAAATATTTTACGTGGAGTACTCATGGCTTACGACTATCTTATGACGAACAGCAAAAAATAAAGCAATACAGAATAGGCATAATGAAGGACAGTTTATTTAAACAGTTATTTTTAATATAGGTTTTCTCCGTCGTACATTATTAAAATTAATAAATGTTATAATAACAATAATATAGAAATCATAACCTATTAAAAAATATTTTCAAAGTGACTAATGATTACTAATCTTTCCAACTCAGAATCAATAACAAATAATCACTATCATGTTTCACTCTCATCTACACTTCAGCAAGTGGTATATTGGTAGCTGATGTAACTGATGGTGACATAGCACAGATACAGAATATTATTAGAGACTTATGTGTTACTTGAGAACAGGTGATCTGACACTTCCGCTAATACGTCAACTTTGGCATATCGTAGCCTACATACAATGTACAACTTCATTCTGACGAAATGTGATTCATTACCATAGAAGACGCAACGAAATAACATCAAAACTTTTTTACGTTCTCTTGCATTCTTTTACTTCTTATTTTTCGTGACGTTATATTGCATTTTCAACAAAATTGTATTCTTCCCTTTTATTTCCAACACACAAAATTTAAATATTAATAAAATGTTCTATCAAGAGCCAAGTTATTGCTTGATCAATTCACAAATTTGTATTGATTGTCCGAAAACCTTACACGGGCCGTATTGTTAAATTCAACAAAAGTATTGCATACCTGCTAATGTCATAATGTTAAAATATTATTCAGTGACTGTTTCATGCAGACAATGTTTTCTCACAGAATTATTGATTCTAATGTATTAATATACTTAATGTAATGTAATGTATACGAGACTGTAATAAATTTAGCGTATTTATTTGCTTATTAGCGTATTTATTGGAACTCAAAATAAAAGCACTCAAAATATTCTTATCGTTCCGATATTTGTTCTCTAGGGTTACTCAAACCTGAATCTTATCAAAAAATGTTAAAAGCTATTCTACTAGTCTTGACAATGCATTTACATTATTAAACCCGTCGCCGGAAACGAACAATTAGAGTGACATAGCGGTTAACATTTTTTGTTAAGAGTTAACTTCATATTTCGAAAAGTATGTTTTTTCTGGAAGTCTACAATATGGTGAAAATTGAAAGTTTTTGCAATATGCTTCTAACAATAGCTTACCATTACTACTTGTCTAAACACGTAATACTTGAGTCACGCCTAGTGCGGCGTGTGTACAATAATGGGTGGCCACGAGAGAGTAAGTAGAGTCTAGTATTTAACAAACATACAACTACACGCGTGCGCAACCGTAAACTATGTGGAAGTACGAGAAAAACACATTTTTAGCAGACACGTACTGTGTACCGTAGAGTATACAGGCACACAGAAAGTAATGCTAAGAAATCGGTATATACCCTACTTTTGTAGCAATGATTTGAATAACCTGGACAATATCATTGGATAACCTGCAGAACCGAAACCAAGAGCAAGGTTATCGAAGCGGTGTAAACGAATTTATAAGCGGGAGAGACCCAGAAGATTGTCTTTGCTACTTATGAGTAACATATAATCACGTTATTTAGTTACTCAACCATAATGAACAAAAAACAAAAAATTATTTTTATAACTATAGTTAAATAGCTTGTTTAAATACAAATATTTACGGTTAATAAACAAAGCCCTAAGTTTAATAAAATGCTAATTTCAAATCCATTTTATGATTAGATGGGAACACTGTATTTATATTTCAATTAATTTATAAAACAGCAAATCGGTCCTAGTTAATCAGTAAATAAGGCTTAACAAAATGACTGAAATTCCAAACTTTACATATAACTTTTTAGTTTAAAACTTGTTTTGGAATAGTAACTTAAACATTTTAACAGAATGTGTCCAATTAAAAAAGAATTAAATATTTTGGAATGTTCATTTTAACGTACCTTTATAAAATTAAAAAAAAACTAAATTAAAGATAAGTAACGTAATCAAACGTTACCGTTAACAACGGTAGTGAAAGTAAATATTTAATGCAAATCCAATCATGGTAGGCTAAATGAAAAGATAAGAGTACTTAGAAATCAATTATGTGAAGTGGGAACTATTGTAAAATTCATTACCTGGAAACTGTCATTGTAAAAATGGTTATTATTAAAAATTAATTACATTAAGTGATATTTTTAGTTGAAAAACAAGACAATACATGAACACTCGCACGCGCGCTCACTTAACAAGAACAGTGATGAATAGAGCGTTAGTAGTTAAATGTAATTATGTTTATTGCACTTCCGCGTTTAGTAAATTAAGAATAAGTAGCGAGACTTCCTGTATTTTCTTTTTGCGACTTTTGTAATATAAGATAAAATACAACTTCACATATTTTCTAAATTAACTGAACAAATCAATGACGTTTGTCAATTATCCTAACAATGGAACTTTAAAGTAACACAATAAGAGGGATTTTTCTTAAAATTTTATTCAAGTTTTCCTTTAACTCGAAAAATCAATTATGGAATGGTAAGAAAAAGTAATAGACTATCACATATCTTGTATTTTTTCTGTCTGTTATTTTGGACAGACAGAAAATAGTCAGTGCTCTGAACCTCTCACGTGGGGTTAACTCTAACGGATGTAGAAAAACTTCCCAGATTCTCTATCGGCGATGTTCCCAGATAGTTACGTGAAGCATCATACGGGTATGATATGCTAATGATCAGGAACAATTTAAATTGCACATACGACGTTTAATCGAAAAGGTCGAGTAATTTTTAAATTTTCAGCATTAGAATTATCCGATTCGAAAACAAATTTTTGAGGTGTGGTACTCCTATTTGTAATAATTGGCAAAATGTTTAGCTATATTGGATGCGTAGTTTGGATTGGATGGCTAATTGAATTAGTTGTGTTCTCATTTTTGGCGATTTTTTTTAGCATTTTAGAGTGCAAGAAGAAAGCACTTGTAGAAAGATTTGTGCAAATATAAATTAAAGTTCTGTGACGCGATAACAATGTTGCAGACGGTTTTTATCGAGTTTTGTATGCACGAACGAGCAGTTTACAAGTGGTACAAAGTTTCCGATGATAGTTGTCAGTGATGGTGACGCTGACATGAAGAATGTAATATTATGTACCTGCAGTTTTACCATTAGTTGCTACTATCAGAGTTCTAATTAGGCATTTTACGTCTTTTGCGAGAAGCTAAATTCGAAGGAATCTGCCAGAATTATAGAAAGACAATTTATGTAAGACACACCACGAAAACACATCAGCCCGCAATCATTGCTTTTCATGAATTTTTGCCCACAAAATAACACCGTAGTGAGACCGCGACCGTTATATTCACCAGATATGCCTCTTGCGACTTCCCTCTTCAATTGTACTACTCGTAATTTGTGAAAAATCAACGATCTGCGACCGTTTAAGACGTAAAACAACGGTTGCAAAGCGAGCCCAACGCTATACCAAAACGTCCAAAATGTTTTGAAGACAGGAAAAAACGTTGGCATAAGTGCATAAGTACCTGGTGGGGATACTTTTAACGGGACAATATAAATGTATAAAAATAAGGACACTTTTAAATAAACAAAATTCTCATTAATTTTTGGTTAAAACTTGTTTACTCCTCGAACACATCACACAGTATTACATACACAATAAAGACATGATAACGATTTGAGCAATGGCGCTACTTGCAGAACTGGAACTACAGCGCTCCTAGCGGCCGCCTCTGATGAAGCTTGCAAACAGGGAAAGCTAGCCCAAGACATTTAAAATTGTATCTAAAATTAGTCTTTCTTAGACGGAATTATGCACATCATATTATCTAACATTTATTTTATATTAGACATACATGTATTTTTTATAGACTTAAAACTCTACTAAATATTTGCTCAAACTATATTCAAAGAGTTGTGGTTATGTTCAGAATTGAGCTTCCCTTCAGACTCTTCTTGATTTTCCACATTTCATTTGAGTTTTTCATTTCTGTCTGTACTTCCGTTTAAAACGCTTCTTTTGCCCTATATGTCGTTTCATATTCAAATGCTCTCATATCAATTATTTAAATCAATCATACACACGTAGTAAAATTCTACGTATTATGTAATTTTCGATTTAGTTGTATTCTTTGCGTTAATTTTTGTACTATTATCCAGTGAACAATATGCTTATTAGTCTATCTAAGGCAAGTATGCTGGTGTTCACGATTTTTTGGTATTGTTTATAATCTTGTTGGGTCTAGTTTATCTTATCAACAATGCTTGAACTTTAATTTCTTTCAAGTATAACTCAGGGGTTTTTCATTTTATTGTAAGAAATTTGAGACAGAATAACTTTATGCACTATAAATTGTGTGTTCTGAAGAATGTATATTCTTTGTCCCGTAGTCGATATATGTGAATTTTGTTTCAAAACTCATTTGAAATTTTCACATGTATTTTAACCAGTGTTGAAGCTTTTACCATTTTTAGTCCGATACTGACTTATAAAACAGAACGGAAAGTAACAAGTACTGTTTCCTTTATGCATTTCTTAAGGTTCCCGTATATACCTCACATGTTCTCTGTTGGTGACTGAGGTTTCTTTAAAACTGTTTTCATTTTTTATCAAAGAAATAAGATCATCAAGAAGTTTATATGTTCTTGATAGTTATATAATTATTATTTGAGTTTTATAAGAAATCTTGTAGAGTGTATTTAATGATGAAGGCACCAAAGTACAATACTATCAGCAGCTGACAAACATTTAGTATTTGACGGGGAAATTTTCAACAGCTTATTTTCAACTTATTTCATGGAAAGAAAATTTTAGTTTGATAATAATCGCACAGTGTTTATGTTTTGTACACTGGTATGTACACTAGTCACAAACTACAATTCTTATGATTCTTATGATAGTGTTTTACAAATCTTAAATATTGGTAAACAATTCCTTTAAAATCTTATGAAATAAGACTGGCGTTTCGTTTTTAGTCATTTAGTACTGTATTGAAGACAACGTCAATAGTGTTTGGGGGGGGGCACTGTATAAATATAGGCCTATATGTTAGATATAACAGAACACAAGTAGGATAATACAACTATCAATATTCCTAACCGCCCATCTGCTTAATTTTCGCTTGGACCGCCAAATAAGCAATGACATCAAATCCTCTACAAGGAACGAGTAAATTGCCTTGACCAGGAGGTCATCTAGGTAGCAAAACTTAACGTGGGTTATTCTGGTCTAACTGCCTGTCACTGCCATTCGTTGGTACCAATTACTGACAAGTGTAATAATACTATTAAAACAACATAAACAAATATATTAACTTCCAAACTAGCTTGACCATTCCAAACACTTCAGCAGGCATAATTAAGATAAAATTACAAATGTTAGTGAATTAACAAATTTCATTTTTGTAATATCATTTTTTTAATATACTTTATAATGTAAATAAAATAATTCTAGTCATGTTGGCTTTAAAACTGCTGACGGCAGGAAAAATTGCTTTTTCCAATTTAATAAGGGGAAGATGAAAGCAAGCACGCTTAATAAGGTGTGCTACTTTTTTGCTGTGTAGGAATGGAGCTTTCTGCAGAGCCGGATTAATTCTGCGGTTTATTATTAAAACAAAGTTTGTTAGCTGTTTCATTTTGGGCTGTTAATATTAAGTTGTTATCACTGTTTAAACAGTGTCAGTTACCTAGCAACTCTGGCCTCGAATTAATAAAGAAATACTGACTTTTGCTCAGTTTTTCGACCTGTCAAGTTGCATTAATTTAAATTTAGTGCCTTTTTAATTGCCTTTGAATTTTCGGTATACGTCATGCGTTGTATTATTCCTTGTGTAGTACATTAATTTTGAAAATATTTTCAATCGAAAGTGTTCTGAACGTTTGCATTACTTCAGCCTCTGGCAATGGTTTATTGATATGAGAGTACTTTAATAATCTTTTACCTTAATGCAAGTTAAGTTTACAGTTTAAGTAAACATAGGGTGCACAATTGCACTTATGCGAAAGACAAACACACACACACACACACACATATATAAAACACTCACACATAAATACTTATATACATATCTTTCCATAACATTCCTTTATACTTTAGTATCAGTAGTAAAGCCGCTTTCATAAAAACAACATTACTTCTTTTGCAATTTGAACAAGATAGCATCTTTACAGTTTAAATGATCTTCTATTCCTCTTTTACGAGTTTCTGCATTTTTCCAGCCTTCAAAAAGGATTCCGTTTGAACGTACACTTTTATGATCACTTTAAATAGCCTATTTAATCTGTGTCCTGAATTTTAAAATCTCTAGTTAACGGTAGTAGCAAGTTCTTTATCTTTAATTTTTCAGACATTACACTTTTTCAATGTCATTAATAGCAGTACTCTTTTCTCCCAAATCTTTTCTAATAGCAAAATAGCTGAAACATTTTTAATATATCCAAATCCTGTTATTATTATAATTTTAAAAATTGGTCTCTGTACATTTTTGGTATTATGGGAACAACTTAAAACACGAACCACTTAACTTCGTAAAATAGGTATACTCTGTTTTCGGAATATTATTTAACGCTTATGGCTTACAAGTACAATCGAAAAGCGTCCAATATAAATACGATACAATAGACTAGATAGTTCTTCAGTATATAGGCTAGTTAGTGATCGGATCACAATTCATGCAGCTAGCATCTGATTCATTTGTAATTATATCAGAATCAGATAATAATTATATGAGAAATTTACAATAACAGTGTCGTTCTCCTTGACATATTCAAGAAATACGGAAAAACATATTGCT
The DNA here is from genome assembly GCA_034769895.1 of Magicicada septendecula. Classification (NCBI taxonomy): domain Eukaryota; kingdom Metazoa; phylum Arthropoda; class Insecta; order Hemiptera; family Cicadidae; genus Magicicada; species Magicicada septendecula. Next base: position 1,024,927,522 of record CM068367.1, read on the forward strand.
TGATAAACGTCGGTCATTTTTTATAATTTGCCACAAAAAGCTTAAACCAATATTCATTTTAATAGAAAACTTATATTTAGAAAAATCGTTTTATAGTGTGTTAGTATTAAGGACACTTTAAGTCTTAAGCTTTGGGTTTACAGAGTAAAAGACTGACAGGTGATTTTTAAGGAGAGGGTCCAAAAACATTTGTAACGATCAAAAGTTAATCGCAGAATTGTTGCAAAGAATCCCGAACTATGTAATTTTTCAGTGGTTACGCTCTGGGTTACACCTTTTATCAATAATTAGATTTACCAGGTTTTCTTAAATTCATACCCACCGTAACATATCTAACATTAATTATTTATGTCGACATTTTAATATGTACAATTTGAACACTTGTAGCTGTCCACATTACCAACTATCAAACACCAAAGTCGTGAAAAGATTCAGTTTCTTATATCTTCCGTGCAAATACTGAGAGCTTATGTTTTTAAGATATTCATAAGACAAGCCAGCTGACATTTAGAAATTTTAGGGTACTAAGCGAAGAAACTATTTTAGAATATACTAGCTTACTGATGTAAGGAAACCTATAAAGAAGGAGGATGTCGCTTATAAAATATTTGGAAAATATTTAAATTACGTAATAAAGTGAAAGTGTGGTCATTACGTGAGGGGATTGTATTGACATTAATTGATACAATTCTACAAGACAAGTATATGATTATAAAAACTGCTGAAAGTATTTTAAAGTACCATTTCATTGAGAGGGGCCTTAAGCTGTACAACAAATTGACTCTAGGCCTAGACAATAAACTATCAGAAACTTTAGTTAATAATTTTAAATCAACGTACACCTAATTCGATAAGTGTGCTTTAAAAATGCAATAATCGATATACGATATATACGATAATCAGTCAATATACGATAATAGCAATAAAAAGGAACTAATTGCGGACGTTACTAAATCTATCAACACATAATCGCTTAATATATCACAATACACGAATCAGGCTTTCACTTCACTATTTAATAAATAATTCTGCTTTTAATGAGTGCTTATATGTTTTGTTTAATATAACTTCGGAATTGATAGTGCAAGTGGCAGGAATACAATGCTGCCTCGTTGTGTTGTACACCACGTGGTCCACACAGCTGATAGCTTGTGCAGCAGTCTAACGACAGACCGTTTTCAAACCAGAAGTTTTAGACATTTGACGGAGTTTAAATATTTGTTTTCTATTTAACACCTTTGATTCGCGGTTACTATGTTACAAACATTTTAAAATGATGGACAAACCATAAATTTGAAAACACGCAAATTTTTTATTTTTGAATCAAGTACACTTTTTATGCTTCAAGTAGTACGTAAAGGGAAAAACACCTATGTATATCATTTTTAATACGTAGGCCTAAAATTAAATACGTTTATCTTGATTCTCAATTCAATTCCGGTGTTAACAACACTGTCGTCTTTATGTCTGTCATTTACCCGACTCGCTGACTGTACGACTTCGTTATGTGTTACGACATTACAGAACAATCTACGTGTTTCTCGAATGTTCCAGTGGAATCCGGCTGTAATGTGTGTGCGTACGTGATTCTCAACGCGTTAGCTAGACTGTGATAGAATTCGCGCGGCCGCGCACTGTGTGCAAGGCCACAGTCAATTACGTTCTGGTGTTTTCTAGTAGCGTTCTTGACGCCCAGTATGGAATACTCTGGATTTTCGGTGGGATATAAATACAAGTACTCAGCGACGCTCAGTTCCGTTTTGAGTCGCGAGTTATTTCGGGTGATTACTCTGTGCATTCAAGTGGTTATTAGTGAAAAGTAATATTGTGGCGAAGTGTTATGTGTTTCATAAATTGTGCGGGACAATTGTAATACAATTGTGTTTTATATTAGTAGACATTTTTATTGCGTGTGAACAATTTTTATTTGATTTGTTGTAACAGACTATCTTGTTGATTACAAACTATTTAATTGTGATAATTAAAGCTGGTGATTAGTGACGTAATCGGTGTCTTGTATATTGTTTTCCACTGATCAGTTAGACCGTCGTAACAGTATGTTCTTTCCTTCTGCATCTTACTGGTCAACCTGCCTAACCAATAAACAACTGTGGTTCTGTGTGCAATAACCTGTACTGACCGCATCGTGGGTTCTGTTCAAGGGCAGAACAACTACGCACCTTCACTCACGTGTAGTAATTTGTTACTCTCACTTAGTTTATTTGTTACTCTCTAAGAACAGTGTGATCAATTTGTAATTTACTCATAATTTTTGTTTATTTTGGCGATATGATATTTTTGTGATAACTATCACCTGCTTAATAAATTGTATTAAATTATTTTTACCTGAACCATTATTGATACAAGTAAAACCATTTTGATTAATTGTGCTTTTTTGTAAGTAAACAAATGGTAATTGGGCTGATGCGTTTAAATAACTCCTTTATTTGTTACTACTTTCGAAACGGCTATGGCTAGTCTAACCGTACGCGGTAATGCACTCGCCACGACGTACTGGTGCATGCTGTACATTATCTCACGTCAGTTAAGGACAAGGTTTAATGCGTTTGGCTAATAAACTGTCTACACTAACTCCTGTGGACGCAGAGACAAATAATCTGTGCAGTGGTGAATAAAGGTTAACTCTTTGAAGGTAAAATAAACAACTGTATTGAAACACAAACTCATCAAAATACGAAGACCGCTTCAGTCCTTTTACAGAGACGTAATGCTTGATTTGCCTTTATATATATCATAATATCATTGATCTGAACACTACAGACAAATCGGTTTGGATGAATAATAGAATTACGGAAAGCGAATTCGTATTTGAGCCCTACAGAAGTGGATGTTACATAAACCGAGCTGAGAGAGACAGCAAATTGAAACTTCACATTGTGTTAACTGAAATGATATGTAATCACTAGCGATATTGTACAAAGCATTAATAACCGAATATTCCAGTACCAAATGTTCAGCAAATCTCTCCAAACTTGATAATGCAAAACACTCGATTCACTCTCACCTCCCTCTGACTCTCACTCTCTCTCTTCCTCTCTTTCTCTCTCTCTCTCTCTCTCTATATATATATATATTCTTTAGCTGCATGCACAAACAAACCCCATGCTCAATTTATTCCGTCTCGTTCGTCGTTCAATTAACACAAGAAAATATTAATAAATTGCCTTTATTGAAAACAGTTTATTCACAAAATTAATTATCGTAGCTGGGTGGTACGTCTTTCAGAGTCTAATGGTTATTTCGTATTATCAAAAAGTTTAAATATTCATAATCTCATAAAAATTTTAAAAATCGATATGTACATTCGAACACAAGTACATTCATGTCAAAAACTAATTTTACCAAGTAAAATACTGAATTGATAACTGATAAAACTGGTAATCTATATTGAATTACAATAGTAACAGCTAATTTAATATAGTGCTAAAAACAAAATCTCTAATCAATTACGCTTTATACTCATGGTATAGTTGTATAGTGCCATAGAAAATTAAGATTAATACGAAGTATCATTATTATTGAAAACACATCGAATCAGGTAAAAGGTAAATTACATAATACAGAACAATACATGCCGACAGTTGTTTTTGGTTTTGCACGACTATCTTCCTTAAAAACAATTAATGTTATGTTTATTTACTAGTGAGAAGTGGTTTGAGTCTCTTGGTCTTTTTGGATGAAACCATTCCTTGTCAATAAAAAAGAAAGAGAAGTAATACAAAAAAATAAAAATTAATAAAGGAAAACTACCTTAACAGGCTAATTTTCCTACATCTTGTAGCTACTACGTGATCATCTTCATGGGTGAAGTAGTCTGTTGAACTACTCGTAAAGCATTCATTCATAGTGTGTGCATCGTAGATTCTGTTCAAGGTCTAAAACAGCTTTCTACCTACACTCCTGCCGCTGTAAAATAATAGCCTTTTTAGGCCTGCCAATCTAAGTAAGCCCTCTTTTTAAATATATAAATACCGAAAAACAAGACCGAAACAAATACTATACAAAAATTAATACCGCTACAGTACAAAAAGTAGACAATTCTTTTAGTGTCTAAAATAATACACACAAAACAAATAGGTATTATAAACTAGTAGGTAAATGTTATCTTGTACAAATGCATCTGGACATAATGGAGGATGGACGACTACCTAAGGTTGCATTTCGATATAGACCCTTTGGTGCAAGAAATGTAGGAAGAAGAGTGGGATGGAGAGATACTGTGTCAGGCGAAGTACTATCATGTGTTAAGCTTTGCAACCCAACAAGGAATGCGGTGACGTTTGCCATTCCACTGCACGTATCACGGTACTACTACACATTTAAAATACGTTTAACACTGTCTTTCGCACGGTATTGCTAATTGCATATAGCTTACTGAACAATGTTTACAGAACCAGTAATACCGCACCAACACAAGCACGCGTTATCATTCAGTAGACCCCCGCTCTTCAGGCGTCTCAGTAGCATAGCTTGTGCTCGTGCAGTATCTACTCCGTGAGATGAAGAAGGAGAAGATATTGTACAATGACTGATCAGATAAAGTGCGCTTTGATCAAAGTAGGTGTGTTTTAGTTTAATTTTTTTTATCTTTCTATTAATTTAAAAGAATACGTGAGACTCAACTACTCTCTAAAATAGAATATACAAATATACAGTAAATTACAGCGTAAAAGTGAATAAGATTTTAATTTTCATTTCTATTTGCCGCTATCAAATTTTTGGATGAGTGGTGTAGGACAGTGACTAACAAATTCCCATGTGAATTATTCATATGGGTTATGCTAGTTATAAACAACCTTTTTCAGTTAAAACCTATAACGATCAATAAAAATTACAGTTTTCTAATACTATTTTATATGCATTTCAATAACTAAACGACATCGCATCTATTCTTATGAAGTACTAATTATTTTTCAGACGCATTATGTGACGAAAAAATAAATTATATCATAGAGAATAATAAGCTGTTGCTAAAGTTCAGACCATTTTACTTGACGTCCTGAGTTCATTAATGAGGAGTGCTTCAATCTTTTATTCTTGTCAATGTAAGTTAAAACCCTTAGTTTTTGCGATAAAAATAATATTTTGACGAACAAAAGGGTACAAGCTTGTTAGCAGACAACGTCAACAACATAAATTTGATTGTTGTGAGGACCGACTATTATCATTACTGTAACGGCTTTCGGCACAGGTAATCACATGCCAGGCAAAATCACATGCTGTACTATTCATGAAGAATTCACTCGAGTGTCACTCTGTGCGTTCAAGGTCGAATTAATTCCGTACGTTTACTCCTGCGGTTATAAAACGCTATTACATCTTCTATGATTAATAGGCATTAGCTGAGTTGAAATCCAATTGTCAACATTTGAATCTGTAACATACGTATTAGTTCTTTTTTAGTGTTTTGCCTAAGTATGCCTCTTTCTTGTTCTGATACAAGGCATCGCCTCCATAAAACATATCACAGGCTCAGTGTTATGTAATAATACACGATTACTATACAATTATTATTATACGTATTATAATAGTTATGCGATTAATATTTGACATTCGCATATTGAATGCGACTAGCAGACATTACTGTAATAAAATGAAGAGAAAAATCTCTAAACATCACAGGCATCTTACATTGCTTTATTAGCCATCCATTTATGTGTACCATTGTTTATGGTTTTTGTACAATGTATGTGGTATATAATTTAAATTTTTCATGAAATTTTTATTCGACTATATGCAGAAGAAACCAACGGTTACGTAAAATGAAATTTAGAAAAACTTAATTGCGATGTGGTGGCTAGAACCTACAGAGCATAAGCTGTGAAGGCCTGTGCACCGCGTCTTGGATAACAATATTTAATTAAGTCTTTAATTACTTATTTCTTGAAACTCTTATGTTTCTTGGTACTTTTGGGAAAGATTATTAAAGCATATTTATGTTAAAATGGCATGGCAAAACATAATACCCCCCCAGAAAACGGGTTATTTTAGTAATAAACAGATTGCTCAAATAAGCCGATTGACTTCACAATTACTTTTCTCAATTTCCATAATACTTTTTTATTTCGGCTTGATTATATACTCCCTTTACTTTATTAGTTTCCGTGTTGGTTAATTCATAAGTATTATTATTGTTATCCTTGGTTATCCTATATGGTCCTGTATATAACAATAATAACTTTTTAGTTATTCCTTCTACAGAACTTGGTAAATGTCTATTTTTTAGCAAAACCTTTTCTCCCATATAGTATTTTAAAATAATGTTGTTATCTCTTTCTTCTTTTTTCTTCTGTAGTTCAGCTTTGTGCAACACTCTATTATGTATTTCTATTATAGATAATTCTTTCTCTTCCATAAAAGGGAATTCCATTAAAGATATTATTTCCCTATGTGGTGGTCGGTTAAACATGACTTGGTATGGACTGGCTCCTATGGTTTCGTGGTAAGCTAGGTTGAGGAATGCTTCGGCAGCTTCGACATATTTGCTCCAGTCCCTATGTTCTTCGTTACAATATGTTCTCAGAATACTACCCACTTCACGGAGAACTCGTTCTGCAGGGTTACTTTGGGATGATACACCGACGTCTTATAAGTTTTGATTCCCCTACTTAATAATTCCGTTTTCCACTTTTTTCCTTTAAATTGGGTACGTGGTCGGTCACTATAGTCTCTGGTTTACCCACCTCAGGAATGTATTTAGTTATGATTATGACCAGAATTTTACGAGTCGTAGTTTTGCTTATAGGGTATAATTTCAAAAATTTTTGAAAAATGATCAAATATTATTACAATATATCTGAACTTACTTCTTCCCCCACTCTTAGGAAATGGACCACATATGTCTAAAAATACCTTTCCTAAATTATTGCTCGAAGTGATGGTTATCATAGCGCCATCCTTCCTTTCATTATTTGTTTTTACCATTTGGCAGATTGTGCATTTTCTAACGGTTTGTCTTACTTTCTTGTTGATTCCCTTTATGTAGACATGTTCACTTAATGCTTTTACAACTTTAAGTGGTCCCATGTATTTACAATTATAAATAAAAGAACTTAACAGAACTAGAAAAGTCGATTCAAAGTAATTATATGTAGTCAAAATATAGCCATAAAGTGTTGAAAAATAAATAATAAGAGTATCATATCAGTATAATAATTAGTAGACCCAGTAAGATATGGAGTAGTGAAGAGTAACAGCCCAGGACAAATAAATTAACATGACAATTTTTAAGATATGGAGTAGTGAAGAGTAACAGCCCAGGACAAATAAATTAACATGACAATTTTTAAGATACGGAGTAGTGAGGAGTAACAGCCCAGGAATAATAAATGAACATGAAATTAGCAAGATATGTAATAATAATGAATAATAGTTTGGAACAAATAAATAGAAATGACAATTTTTAAAATAGGGAACAGTAAAAAGTAACAGCCCAGGACTAATGAATTAAAGGGAAATAATAATCCAGATACCCAAAAGATCTATTATAAAGACAAAAACCTCTAGAGCAGCAAATAAATAATTCAAATGAAATCCAAATATATTAGATATACCAATTAAATGAAAAGACTAGCCCAAATAAGATAATCTAATACATATAATTAAAAATGATGTAAAAACTAATTATAATTAAAAGAAATGTGATTAAGGGGAACACCCCAAACCAGTTTAAAAAAGGACAAACAAAAGACAATTATTCATATAAAGTTTTAATGTAGTTATTTTTATAATTATTTTATGTTATTATTGTTTGTGAATACCATACAAGATGTGTTGATACTAGTCAATGCTAGATGTTAGAATGTAAGAATGTATTGTATTTTAATCATGTTAATTAATGTTATATTTTGTAAAGTAAGGAAAGGCAAAATAATAGTTCAAACAACCCAGAAATAGTGGATCAAAAAATATGAAATTAATAAGAGGAATTAATAATAACTTAGCTAGGAAAATTGGAAATTGATGACCAAGACAAATTCAAATTTGACCATATAAATCTAATCAAAGAATACAAGTTAATAGGACCTAGACTAATTTGATGTAAATTACCCTATTCAATATACATATACATTATCATAATAATAACCACGACTTATAATGGTAATGAGAGGAATCAACATGTGAAATTAACTTAAAATAGGTGTTTGTACCAGATAAGGCCATAATCAGTAAAGTGTACTAGTAAAATGCAAATAATTTGTTAAATGTTTAAAATAATAGCCAGATGTAAATTAGGTAAATTGCAGATATTTAATTAGGAATCGAGTGAAAAATAAATTGTAACATAAAACATATTTTGAACCATGTAATAGGTAATTCTGTAAGTCAAGATAAGGCCTACAGATAAATTTCAAAGAATGTATCCAGAAGCACAACTGAAACCAAAATAGGGAAAATTTAGTATTAAATTGTATAAAATAAAATCAGGAATATTGTTATATAATTAAAATTACATAAAGGTACTAAACAAATAATTTATAGCCATTTAAACATAAAAATTTCAATATTTTTTATATATATTCAAAGACAACAGCTGTTGGCTGAACAATGAGAAATGATACCGAAATATTATAAATCTTATATATGAAGGAACAAAAATGAGTTAGTTGTTTGTTAAAAGCCAAACGAGATAGACGTGTCAAAAGACTTCTCAGAGAAATATTAACGGAAATTTTAACTAACACTAACCGAGATATATGACGAAGCCATATAAAGATGAATAGAAAATCAATTAAAGTGAACATTACTATAATATCCGTCACTGAAACAGTAAACTAAATTAAATAGTATTAAATTAAACCGTCACTACAAATAGACACGACTGAAGAACAAAATTGAACTCAAATAAACAGACACCAAGTGAAGGGAACCTTTTGGGAAATGACACTGCTATTACCGAACCAAAATCCAGTGGGTAAACAACACGACACTCTACTACTCGTGGATATTCCAAGAACAACATCACTGGAGAGGAATTAACCAACGGAGACATTTATTTGAAGAAAAAACTCGTAGCTGAAATTACATCGCAGATCAACTCATTAAGGCAGCCATCTTGATTCCATTCGAAGAGGATGCTGAAACGTGACGAGTGACGTCAGAGAAACCAACAGTATCGTAATATTAACTTTTTATATACATTATACTTTATTATTTTGTCTGTTTCATGAATATGTTTTTTAATACTTTGTAAGTATTGAATTCTCTTGCCTTTCCTAACTATTTCTACAGTTAAAAGAACCTTTATAATATAACAATTCCATTGAAATATTTTGAATATATAAAATAATCGAACTGTAAATTTATATCGAATCAGATTCAAGCCGTTGCGGCAATTTCAAATAATTGTTTGACGAATAAACTCATTTACTGTTTTAATACTGTTTCATTGATCAGCTAAGCCTTAAATTAAATTACACAAATTATTTAAGAGAAAAAGTGAACTTCTTAAGGAGACGAGCTAGAAGAAGAAGAATAGATATTAAATTGGCTGCTACATGCAATCGATACGGCCTAGATAATCTATTTGAAGTGAAGAAATAAATAATCTTACAGCAGAACACGCACAGTTATTAAGCAGTATATTTTTTTTATTAGTTGAACATAAACAATTAAAAAACAACTACACCAATTAAAATTAAGTATGACATGAAAAATAACCAATAAAAATTAAAAAAATTAAAAATATATATAAATAAATTTTTTTATTAACCAATTATTATCTAAATATATATATTTTGTTGTAATTAACACACATTGGGTATTATTACAAATTGGCGTTTCCAACGTGGGGCTTATTGAAACATTCTTCAATAACAATCGTTTTATTACAAATTGACTCATCCAACGTATGGGACTTTTCACCAATAGACAAAACACTACATTTGTAAAAACAAATTTGTAAATTTGTTTTATTACATTATTGATGATTCAACACTCTTAGGAATATATAATTTCCATTCCTGTTTTCGGGAAGTTGGACATGTAAATATTAAATTATTATGGATACAACAAAATGCTAAAATTGTGGGGTCATTACTTGCCAATCTTTCTTTAATTACCTTTAGACTGATATCCATATTCTGATGATTTTTTACCTGTTTTAACACTTCTTCTAAATCTTCTCTTGATTTCAGTATGTGATATACTCTTCCAATGTTTTCTTTTTCTAATTCGTAAGTTCCGTTTGCGGTATTAATTCTGGATAATCCATCAGCCACAACATTTTGTTTCCCAGGTACATACTCCCAATTTATATGGTACTCTTGTAATATCAAAATCCATCTAGTCAGTCGACCATGATTTAGTTTGCATCTTTTTAGGAAAGATATGGATTTATGATCCGACCTTACTGTTATTTGATATCCTAAAATATAGGTACGGAACTTTAAGCATGCAAACACCACACTGAGGAGTTCTTTATCTGTAACTGTATAATTTCTTTCGCAAGCACTCAAAACTCTACTAGCAAAACTGATCACTAAATGGTTTCCTACTTCATCTTCTTGGTATAATTTAACGCCTAAACTAACATTACTTGCATCACAATTTAAATAGAACCTCTGGTTAAAATCTGGGTGGTGTAACATAACACTATTTAGAAACTTAGTCTTGATTAAATTAAAATTATCTTCTTCAGCCTTACCCCATTTCCATTTGTTCTTGATTGAAAGTAGATTTTGAAATTTAGTAGTCAATTCAGAATAATTTTGTTGGAATTTACGATAATAATTACAAATCCCTAGAAACGATTGTAATTGTTTATGTTTCTGGGTCTTGGAAAATTTTGAATAACTTCTACTTTCTCAGGCGACGGCGTGATCCCAGTTTTAGAGAGTATAAACCCAAGAAATTGTAATTCCTGAATTATGAATTTAGATTTATTTAACTTAAGTGTAATATTGTTTTGTTGGGGTTTCCTGAGTACAATTTCAATTCGGTCACAGTGTTCATTCCATGTTTTAGAGGTAATAAGAATATCATCCACGAACACTGTTGCGAACTCTAACGCTTCTTTTCCTAATATCTGGTCCATGCACTGGATAAAAATGGCGACAGAATTAACCAACCCGAAAGGTAATCTTTTAAAATGGTAGTTTCTTCCCTCGAAGATGAAGGCAACATACTGGCGACTGTCTGGGTGTAACTCTATTTGCCAGTATCCACAAACAGCATCCCAACTACTCATAAACTTACAACCATGGAATTTCTTCATAGTTTCTTCTATCTCTATTGGAGATGTGCGATCAGTAATTATATTTTTATTGATTTCCCGTGCATCAAGGCACAACCGTACTTGTCCATCTTTCTTAGGTATCGCCACAATAGGACTGGTATATGGGGAACTACTTCGCTCTATAATATCTTCTTGAATCATCCTTGCTATTTCTTTTCTAACTGCCTCTTTTAACGATTTCTTATTGAAATTAACAGAGTCATGAAATTTTAATCGGCATATGAAATTCTTCGCCTTTCCAGGAGAATCGGAAAATACATTACGATAAGTTTTATATATTTCTATTAATTTTTTCTTCTGTTCCACACTGATTACCTCGGTATACCCCTTTCCTTGAAACGACAATATTTCCTGCATTTTTTCCTGCCATAATGCTGACTCTGTTACGATTTATTTATCTCCTATGGGTGTCCTTATTATTTCCCTAACGTGGTATGAGTTCCTGTACTGAGGGGCTATTGAGCTTCCTATTATCTCAGCAGTCCATTCATAACCTTCTGTGCTCAGTGTCATTTTTCAACTGGCTAAATTAATAATCGCATAGTGACGCCTTAGCGTGTCACAACCTATCAACACCTTAAAAGGTAACCCTTGGGCCACCAGAAACACCATAGGAATTCCTACTCCCATACTCGTAACATTCAGACTTACTTGCTGTTTTATTGTTTTATTTTGTTTGCCAGTCGCTCCTATAATAGCAATATTATTAATAGGCAATGTGGATATTTTTTCCCTACTTAAACTCCTGTATTCTGTTCAGCTCTAATCTATCTATTAAAGAAATGTTTGTTCCTGTATCAATCATAACTTCAGTTAGCACCCCATGTAATTCTACCTTGATGTATACTATGTCCTCATTCAGTTTATCTTCTTCCATGGTAATCTCTTCCAACAAATCTCTCTGTATATTTTTTAAATAAAAGTTTCTTATCACGGTTATTGGTTCTTTGTTATTATTATTAGGGTTTATATCTCTCCTCAGCCCTGAGTCCGCTCGCAGTGATGGGCCGTTCAATGTTCTCACTGCGGCCTCTCGTTTTCCCTATTTACATCACTGTTGATTGGGTGAACTGGTTCATTGGGGTTTTGGTTTCCAGAGGGCGTTTCCCTTCTTCTATCCCAGATTCTGGATCTCTGATAGACTTCTCCGTTATCATTCCATTGTCTCCTGTTGTCATTATCTCTTCCATATCGTCTATCATAATTTCTTTCATTGTTAAAATTCTTACGTCTTCCTTGAAATCGCCTGTTATTCGGATTTCTATTATATCCATCCGTCCGTACATGGTTTATTGGCTGTCGATTGTCGTGTGGTTGTTCCTTGTTCCTATCATTCTAATCCTCGGTTCTTCTTCGACTCCTGTAATAATAATTTTCCCTCTCAAAACCTTCTAAGAGAGCCTCCATCTCTCCAATAGTTTTTATTTGTCCACATCGACGAGCCCGTACAATGTCTTCTCCAAAATGATATGACAATTTGGCTATGAGACACTCTTCAGGGATTTTTGGTTGTAAATGTCGGGCTACCCAGACTTCACCCAAAAAATAAGCAGTCAGTGTCTGTCCTCTTCCAGCATCATATCGGCCAGTGCTCAAATTGTCCCTAACTATATTTTGGATGGACTCAGACCAATACTTTATTTTAAAAATTTGTTTAAATTCAATATAATTGGTTATTTCGTTTCTTACTGCTTTCCACCAGTTATCATTAATATTTTTAAAACCATCATCGAGAAGATTCTTTATTATTTGCCACCGATTTTCTTTGGTTCTATTCAAACCTTCTTCTAACCTCTCTAAAATTCTAGAGGGTTCTGACGATATCCTTTAAAATTTATCACTTCTTTATTTTCTCCGATTAATGTAGGTACATAGTTTATTGGTCTATGTTTTAGTACCTCTATTTCTTCCTTAAGATTTATTATATCCTTCTGTTGAATTTCTTCTATTTTCTCCCTGTTGTTGGTAACTTGATTTTGTACCTGTATTATCTTGGTTTCCGCCTGATTCCGCCTGATTGTATTGTTCCCCTACCTTATTTTGTAGTATCTCTAATTGTTCCTGAGTATCTTTGTGAAGTATAACAATACTGGTTTTACTGTTATCCTCCACTTCAATTATTTTGTTTATCACCTCTTCACGTAATTGACTTAAATTTTCCTCGGTTTTCTCAACCTTCTGGTTAGTTTCTGTAATTCTATTCCTTATTTCATCTTTATACTCTTCTAACTGCTGTTTTAATTCCTCTTTATTTTTCTCACTCTCTTCCTTCAACAGTCCTTTTAATTCTTCATTACTTTGTCTAATATCCTCCTTCAACTGTTGTTGTAATGTTTCATTATTGCTTTCAAATTTTTTATTTAATTCCTCCTTATCTTCCCTCATTTGTTTCTTTAATTCCTCATTATTTTGCTTTAATAAGGTTTTTATTATCTACTCTCATTTGTTTAAATTATTCTTGGTTACTATCCATTTTCCTGTTAAGTGTTTCGATATTCTTTTCAATATCTTCCCTCATTTGTTTCTTTATTCCTCATTATTCCTCATTATTTTGTTTTAATAATGTTTCATTATCTTCCCTCATTTGTTTCTTTAATGTTTCACTGTTACTATCCATTTTTTCATTTATTTGTTTCAATAATGTTTCGCTGGCTTTATTATTCTTTTCGTTTGTTTGTTTATTATTTTCTTCTATTCTTCCGAATTGCTCCATCATAATCCTCATAATTTCCTGTAAATTATCGTCCATTGGTTGGGTTGGTTTCTTTGGTTGGTCCCCTTGGGCATCCCTTACTATTACTTCTTTTTCTTCAGTCGCTGTTACTGGGGTATCCCTTACCATTACTTCCACTTCTTCAACTGTTGTTACTTCCTTGTCTTCTATATTTAACTCTACTTCTTCTTCTTCCATACGTTTCCGTGACGTTGCTCTTCTCCTTGACATCTCTGTTGTTTAACCGTGCGCCGCCACTAGAGTAGAAATTGCTATAAAACTCACAATAAAAATACAAAGTTATTCTATCTCTAGCCTCACTAGTTGGGCTCCAATTTGTTACATACAAACAGACTCGTTATTTTTAATAATTGTACCTTGTTAATATTTTATAGGATGAGTATCTGGTCAGGGTAATATTTGTTGAGCGCCAATTTGCAATCACCGGTTGCAAATAAAATTTATTTGTAAAATACTGATTATTAATTTTTATTAAAAAAAATTAATATATTATATGGTTTCTTTATCAGCTAGAATTAAATCTCTTTTAATCTTTTCTTTAAGAGATGAATGTGATAACTAAAGCTCATCAAACAGATTTGAATAGTCTGCCATTTCTTTCAAATGAGGAGTGTTGCCAACTTAATCTAATTGCTGAAGCCAATTCACAGTCCCAGATATATTGTTTAGAATATCATACCCATTTTATATAATTTAAATTTTTCATGAAATTTTTATTCGACTATATGCAGAAGAAACCAACGGTTACGTAAAATGAAATTTAGAAAAACTTAATTGCGATGTGGTGGCTAGAACCTACAGAGCATAAGCTGTGAAGGCCTGTGCACCGCGTCTTGGACTAACGTCTCGTGGTTCAATTACAGTTTTGCAGAGAAATCGGACACGTAGTCGATTCTTCTCTTATACCAGCAACCTCGCCCATGAAATCTCTGCGATCAAACACACACAAAATCAACGTACTCAGTGCAATGTCTTGATTAAAATTTAAAAGTTCATCAAGTGAAATGTTTAAACATATAGGTTACAAATAGTTTTCCAAGAATCTAAACGGTCAACAGGATGCTGATAACATTTCCGTATTTGCTGCACATAGCGGAACATTAATAATAAAATCCAGAGAATAATCTCTAAACAAAACTTGAATCTCAACTGGCAGTCTTTTAATATGTGCAATAATTTTTATAAATTTTATTACTTTTGTTAAATTACATACTTTGGCCATAGGCCTAGTTATAATATATAACTGTATTATTAAGTAAAACAAATCGCGAGACAGCCTAGACTACATCAAATTGTTGGTCGGACAGTAGACCTAAAAGTGGCCGTGCAATTAAATTTCTAATATTTCATAGGAAAAAAAAATTTTCTGCTCAGGCACCGTACATCTTATATAAGTTTACTGTTTACTACAAATAGCAGTGTTAATTTTTTCTAATGACAATAAATAGGAAACAAATTAGCAGCACGTAGGCCTACGTTCGGATTTACGAACCACCACCGCACAAAAAAAAAAACACACAGAAATGAATAAAACAGTATAGTGACTAACTTTACACTAAAGGCGTAAAATCCTTTGTATTCATAAATAATGGATTAATAATTTTTAATGCATGCAAATAAAAGTGCTGCTGAAATAAAAGTTATATATATAATATTATATATAATATATATTGTTACATACAAATAGACTCGTTATTATTAATAATTGTACCTTGTTAATATTTTATAGGATGAGTATCTGGTCAGGGTAATATTTGTTGAGCGCCAATTTGCAATCACCGGTTGCAAATAAAATTTATTTGTAAAATACTGATTATTTATTATTATTATTAAAAAAAATTAATATATTATATGGTTTCTTTATCAGCTAGAATTAAATCTCTTTTAATCTTTTCTTTAAGAGATGAATGTGATAACTAAAGCTCATCAAAGCAGATTTGAATAGTCTGCCATTCCTTTCAAATGAGGAGTGTTGCCAACTTAATCTAATTGCTGAAGCCAATTCACAGTCCCAGATATATTGTTTAGAATATCATACCCATTTTGTATTCCTTAAATAAAGAAACGAATAAACCTTTTATCTGTATTTATTACACTCAAAATCCTTTTATTATTTTCTTTAAATTGCTTTTTAAATAACATATATAATCATTAACAAAAATCTAACCGGCTGTTCTTTACATATGCTCAGTATGGCAGCAGTAGCAGTATTGATTCTTATATCTTAAGGCTCACATTTATATTTATTAAATAAAATACAAATAGATTGTGTTACGTTAGGTCCTTTTGACTACGATATAAACAACAGTTACTATAGGAAAGTACCAAAATACATGGGATTATAAATACGGTAATTACAAAGTACCTTAACAGGATTATATGAATAGTGTAACAATGTTCAGTGTTTAGGTTATGTTTAGTCAAAGGTTTTTTAGACTTAGTTCACTTTATATTATTATAATACTCTACACTAATAGTTTTTCATACTGATGGTAAGATTATTCATTGATAATGTTCTCAGTAAAAGTTCCAAATTGTTCTTATTAAAAGTATAATCAGTGTATTTGAAACCTATGGCCTAGGCTTATAATGGAATAGTTCAGTTTAATTATATATCAAAATATACTTCTCTTCCTGTGTAATTTGATTGTATTTCTTCAGATATTCCTTGGTTTACTTCTTTATAGTAATGTAGCACTTCCTTCTTCTATTTAGTCTGGTTGAGGATTATTATTTAACTTTTTTATTTAGGTCCACTGATAGAAAATGTCAGTCACTGATATAATAATTTAAATTAGTCACTATCCGGTGTTTAATTCAACCTTTCTCTTTCAGATCCAATAATACAATCTTTATTTCATTTATTCTAACATTTTTTAGTTGCTAAGGCCTATATCAGCTCTCTTATTGGTTTCTAATGTAACATATTATGTCACCCTGGTGATATCATAGCATTAACATAAACAAACTCTCACTATTTTATCTTTCATTTTCTTTAAACTGATATACCTTTTTTATAAGAGCTTTGATCTTCACTTTATTGGTTTCTTGATTACTTGACGACGCCGGCGGGCATGGCCATAGAGTCCTCCTAGTCACGTCACTTACTACAAGGACACCCTACAGTAACTGCAGGGCCCCGCGCTGGAATTTTAAGAAAGCAAATTTGGCGAAATTCCGCACACTTACAGATGAAGCTCTTTCCCTCACGTTAGTATCAGACTCTCCTGAGAAGACTATTGAGGCGGTAAATAAAACATTGCTCTGTGGACTGTGCTGTCCAATGTATACCCCGTTGACAGGAAAAAAAATTCCAACCCTTTTGGAACTCTACTCTGTCCTACTTGAAGGGAAAACGAGACCACTGCCGCCGCACAGCCGAACGGACGAAAGCAACTGAAGACCTCATCTCCCTCAGGAGACACCAAGCCAGGCTGCACGCAGAAATAAAGAGTGCTAAGCGCTCTGCCTTCAAGACTTTTATAGCCAAACTTGACTTTAGGAATAACGGCACCCAAGCCCACAAATATATCTCACGCCTTAATAACGGCAACCCGCCAAAGGCACAACAACCATTGCTCTGTGCCAACCGCCCACTCACCGATCCCTCGGACATCGCCAATGCCTTATGCAAGCACTATGCGAATATAAGCCGAGCACACAGAGATAAAGCCATAGCCAGAACTCTGCTAAAACGACCCTCGGCCACATGTTTAGATAAGAAAACCCAAGACCTCTCCTATGATCCTTTTACTATTGTTGAGCTAGAAAATGCCCTTGTGCAAACCAAAGAAAAGAAGTCTGCTGGCGTGGACGAAATTTTCCCCGAATTCCTCACACACATGGGCAATACAGCCAAGAAAACCGTGCTAGCCGCCATCAATTTGACATGGGAAAAACACGTGCCCCACATATGGAAGAAGGCCGAAATCATCCCTATCCTAAAAAAGGGAAAACAAGCAGACTCAGCAGAAAGCTACAGGCCTATCTTCCTGACGAACGTCCTGTGTAAACTAGCAGAAAAGATGATCACAAACCGTCTGAATCAACTAGTTGAGGCTAAACAAATTGTTGACCACGCCCAAGCCGGATTCCACAGACACCGCAGCACGATGGATCACGTAACCAATTTCACACAACACGTCAAAGACGGGTTCCACAGGAAAATGTCAACGTTAGCAGTGCTAGTTGATATAAAAGCTGCATATGATACGGTATGGAAACCCATGCTCATCCATAAGCTGGCCATACACGGAATATCTGGCAAACTATTCAAATGGATTAAGTTGTTTTTGTCCCAAAGACAAATCCGAGTCCGATATTCAAATTGCACATCGAAATTTCGCATCCAACAGCAAGGACTAGCTCAAGGAGCAGTGCTGAGCTGCTCGCTGTTTAATATCATGATCGACGACATTCTCGAAGCAGTAAGGAGTGTGCCAGGCGTCAAAGCGCTTCTCTATGCGGACGACCTTCTCATCTGGGCAACCAGTGGAAACACACTGTCACTTGAGGCGTGCCTGAACGAGGCCTTAATAAAACTCGAGATGTGGGCAAAGCGAAACGCAATGACAGTAAATTCTGGCAAAACCACCTTTCAACTGTTCTCACTCTCTACAAAAGTACAGCCAATTAGCGTATTTTACAGCAGGACAGCGCTGGAAGGAAGCGCCATTTCTAAATACCTGGGAGTACAATTGGATAGGCGCTTAACGTGGAAACCTCATGTGGACCAAAGCGCGGAAAGGGCTTTAAAAAGAACACGACTACTAAAGAGATTGACAGCCACTAAGTGGGGAGCTAACCAAGATGTCCTAAAGACTACCTATAAAGCATATATTAGACCCATGCTAGAATATGGAAGCGAAGTCACCGTCACAGCAAGCGCCAGCGTACAAAACAAACTCGATCTCGCACAAAATACAGCCCTAAGGTAATAACAGGCGCTGCAAAATCCACCCCCATCGAGGCCATGGAGGCACAAACCCAGATAGAACCATTACAGTCATATAGAGAAAGGTCAGCACTGCGATTCTGGGAGCGCTCCAGGCGTGTCTACAAGCGTCTATGGAACGACAACCGACAACCTACTCCCAGGCTAAAGACACAAATAACTCCATTAACCATGTACAAAAACATCGCCGAAAAATACGATATTGCCCTCACAGAAACAGCGCCGCTGAATACCCATCAGGACTTCTTAAGTCTCTTACCCCAAGCCAGCTACCATCTTAAGAACCACTCAGCACCTAAACATGTATCCACAGATTTAGAACTAAAGCAATCAGCTTTGCAAACCATCCACGAAGATTATCCCGAGCAAGAGTGGATCCATATCCTACACTGACGGCTCATCAATTCCGGGCAATGGAAAAACAGGAGCTGGGTACTATAGCCGCCTTTTCCAAGGACACTTAGCCGTGGGCAGCCCCCTTTGTAACTACGATGGGGAAATCGAAGCAGTTAACGCTGCCGTTGATGAACTGGAAAAAATCACTCCCCCTTCAAAAGCCGTGCTCCTAGTCGACTCGCAGGCCGCAATACGCAGTCTATCACGGAACTCTCAAACCGACTGCCAAAGGACTATCGACTGTAGAGGGAAACTGGAGACCCTGGCGAGCCGAAGGTGGATCCTAAAACTCCAATGGATACCCAGTCATGTCAACATCTGGGGCAAAGAGGAGGCCGATAAACTGGCCAAGCAAGGCACAACTATACCCCAGCCTACCCGCCCGCAGTCCCTACAATCTTCCAAAGCTCAAATAAACTCCGCCGTCAGCATATGGAATTAGCGAAGACTGTCTGAGGCGGCCGCCGGTAAAAAATGGGAAAGCCTAGTCACCGACGGTCCAATCAACCCCAACCTCCCTCGTGCAGTGTGTGTCGCCAACTTCCGACTAAAAACCGGACACGACTATCTCGCTTCACATCTGCACCGCCTCCACGCGCTGCCAACCCCTGAGTGCCAGCTGTGCGGCCACGCGACGATGGACGCCGACCATCTGAGAGACTGCCCGGCCTTAGACCACACCCCGTCCAACGAGGACACCGAGATCGCCGAAGCCCGACGCTACTGGTCAGTGCGTCGCCTAATGGCTCAACAGGCAAGGGTGGGCGTTGGCTAGTATGTAAGTAAGTAAATGCTATATTGGTTTCTTTGATCTTCTGATGAAACACTGATTATTTTGACACCACTTTTGACTATCTTCTGTTATATATTTCTTGAGTTATCAATTTACACTTTTTATTTTATTTGTTCCAAACTTATTTATTATTAGTTCTTCTTGTAATTTTCACTTTATTAAACTTATTTGACACATTTAGTAATCCTATAACATAACCTGACATTGTTTCATTATCATTTTAATAGAAATTCTTATTCATATACCTTAACTGTCTAAGCTCAATATGCCTAGTTTTACAAAAATCTATTACTATTATTTTGGTACTTTCTTGTTAAGATAAACATTAGTGTTATTAACACTATCACATATAATATTAATTAATGTGACCCAAACTAATTACTAATAACTCTTAGTAATATATAACCACTCCCCTTAATTTACTGTATTTATAAATTTACAGTTTTTATAAATAAAACAAAATTTCATAAGTAAGTTCCTTAACATTGTCCTCCTTACTTATCATTATTGACATTATTTATCTCTGATAAACATAATTATTACAGTCTTCGTTATCATGAATTAAACAATAACATAAACAATATTTAATTAAGTCTTTAATTACTTATTTCTTGAAACTCTTGTTTCTTGGTACTTTTGGGTAAGATTATTAAAGCATATTTATGTTAAAATGGCATGGCAAAATGTCATGTAACAATATAAATATTATATATATATATATATATATATATCTAGTGTACTAGGATATATACTTATTCTAGCGTGCTGAGATGTTGGTAAATCACAAAAATTGAGAAAAATTCTGCTAATCCTTATTTTGTTAGAAATATTTAAATTTACAAAGAATAGTGTGTAAATATTTGTGTATTCGCTGTACAATATAAAATACGACATAAATATAGGGGAAAAATAATGTTTCGTCTAGCCATACAGGAAGGCTGGCGCCAGGAAGTGTATGACATTGCACATAAAAAGTAACGTTAAAGAACGGGGATTTCCTGAAAATAGAAGAAATATTCCACATTTTCTCCATCTTACACTTTTTCTCTCGCGTTACGTACTTCTATCATCTTTTTCCTCATCTCTCGCTCTCTCTCTCTCTCTCTCTCTCTCTCTCTCTCTCTCTCTCTCTCTCTCTCTCTCTCTCTCTCTCTCACACACACACACACACACACACACACTCGCGATATACGTAACCAACTTGTGTATACAGGTATAAGTAAATACACTTAACTATATATAGGCCTACGTGATTAATTACATTTGAATTTTTAATAGAATATGTCCATCCGCCAATCTACGGATTGACAAGAAGACAGTAAGACAAATTAAAAGTTTGGTATAAATTCGATAATAAAATTATTCATATGTCTATGAACAAGAAGAATAATAGTGACTAATAACAAACATACAGTTAAATTATATAATTATTTTTGTGAATAACAGCTGGTCAGATAACAAGTAACACACAGGACATACAAAAGCATCGTTGTTCCATGAGTTAGAAAAATAAAATTATACGCCAATATTGTTTATGTCACTAAACGTTTGATGGTGCATCGCAGTTACTAGCCTGTTGGAGAACTATCGTTTCTTGTTTCTGTACGTTAAATACACATGGTGTTATTTAAGAACTGTACGTTTTCACATAGTTACATTAATGTGAACCCACTCACTTTGGACTCATTCGACCATTGTCGGATTAGCAAGGTATTATCTCAGAAATGGGTACTTAACTATTCCGATGGAAAGTTGAGTATAGGAAAGCTTAACTCGCTAATCGTCAATACAAAGGGTAGTAGTGGTGAGTTCATGCAAAATATCACTGTCGGACCTAAGGCTACTCATTTCCTGTCGCTTTTAATAGCTTTGATTAATCACTAAATACAATATCAAATGAAACAGAGATTCCAGTTTTTAAAAATTACTGTCAAAAATTAGATTTTAAACAATTATTAATATCAAGTTGTAAAATATGGTTGCAGAAGTGTACCTGGGATTTTAAAGGTTTTATTGCCTGAAAAAATTCTCTAAATATAGTCGAATCGCCTGCTGTCAAGTATTCAACGTGTCGGGTTTCCCCAAACTGGTATGGATTGATGTGTTATTGTTGTAATAACTAAGAAGTATGGGACGGAAGTACGGCACACAGGACTATAGGGAATATATGGATTGGACACATCGTATGAAAGCGTAGTGACACAGCTCCCTAAACAACGTTCGTGTCGCTTCATGATTACTTTAGTGTAATTCACTAGCGGTAAGGTAAGGTAGACCTACATCACTTCACTAAACTGCATTGACCAAACTACAATGCCTTCAATCAGTAGTTCAATGGGATCAGTACAACACTGTTACGACTATCGCTCGTCGCGGGATCTTACAAGAATGTAATAAATTATTGACTGCCAAAGAAATCTATATTCGCTAGCTTTATTACACTTTTTGTGACTCAACGACATTCCTACTTTCTAGTTCTAATCATCCAATTACAATGAAGTTACAGCAGTCTGCACACAAATAAACAATAAAAACTTATCAGTTCTTCTAATTCGCTATCAAACAACATGCACTGAATTGCAAAGTTCAATTGGTCACAACTGCGAGGGTTTGGAATTTATAGCCAGCAGGAGCACCCGCGTGCCGCACTGTTGTTTCCGTTTGTCGGTAGAATAATCATGATCTGTCTTGTAAAAAAGTATGGAAGATCCCTCATTTAAAGTTCTTCGAACTTCGAGTTTATAAGATCCTAAAGATTTTAACAGTGTCATATGTGTTTCGTCTGTAACGTCCTTAGGATAGGTAGGCAGGAAGATACCGGCCAACTTTATGTAACAACATACATACATGTTCTGAAAGTAAATTACGTTGATGCAGCAGTTTTACCTTGGGGTCTCCTTGAAAACCATATTACGTTACACTTGATTAGATCACATGATTACTTAATGCAGTCGTCGTTGTGACGTTACTGCTACTATTGGACACCGACGGGGAGGCGAATCCGCGAGCGACAACAATAACAGACGGTTTTTTGAACACAGACGTTACAAAAAAAAAACAAAGAACTTGAAGTGAAGTAGGCACTAAGTGGTAGTAGTTGAGACACTTATAACTTTATTAAAAAAGTACCGTCTGCCTAGTGGCAAAAGCTAAAGAGCATGATAATGTCTTTCGGCCGCCAGCTAAACGCAACATTATTATGGTTACTGACTGACTGATTGTTTCCTTTCTGCAAATGTTCGGGATACAAATATGCCATTTGTGTCCACATACAAATACGTAGCACGTGAAATGATTATATTGCTAAAAATATGTTAACACTTCGTTAAAAGCGTTTTTTCCACTCAGTTATTTTGAGAGTAAATGAAATATGTATCTATTAATAAACAACAATAGACGGAGGAAACCCGAATTTTGGATTGTGTATTCATTGGGTTGAACAAACCACGAACACAAATCCACGTGTTCCTTGTGGGATAGGTACGCAGATGTGGGTAATAAAGTCCATTAACACTGCTTTCTGTGTACGTTCCACTTTTTCCAGCGTACGCGTATGTTAGAAATAGTTTCTAATTAAAGTTTTCGTTTCAAGTCAGCAACATATTGTAAGAGACGAACAGTAATTGTACTGAATTTTGCGTAGTTACATAATCCACGGCGTCCACATTTAGGTAGTATATTTATACAGCAGTGATTCAGTAAAACCAAATTTATTCTCACTAAAACGTTTGCTAAACTCAATGTCAGCAGCGATTATTTCTGTCTTGATGCGTTTACATATCAAATTTCTAGACTGTGGGGAATCGAAAGTGTGGAAGCGTCACGCAATGATGACGTCATACAGCATTACATGTTACAGTTTACGCGTTACAGAAATTTTCAAATGATGGCCAGCCAAAAGACATTATCATGTCAAAAGGCAAAAGACGTCAGAACGCTACAAACTACGTTGTTCAGCTTCTTTTCGAGCCAGCGATAGGTAAATCTATGAATGTTGCCTAATCGAAACGGCGCAACATTACGTTCTTTGAAGGTTGCTACATGCAAAACGATTTACATTTACATAAAGATAGTTACAAATATTTACTCTGGATTATGGATACCTAATTTTTATACCTTCCTTTTATATTATATAAATGAGATTGAAGGTAGCGAATTTTTGTAAAATTTAAAATTAGTATGATCTGCAGGTGCTTTTAACGTATTCACTACCATTATTTTCTACTTGCGTAGCTACACCTACAATAAAAATACTCTCACAATTTTTATTATTAATAAAAAACTTATTAACAACAGACTAATATTTATACTAATACAAATCTTATATCATTTAAATCCCTTTCAGTTTCCTTTCAGTAAAAATATAATTTACTTGAGTCTGTTGGTTGTTATAATTAGAGGCTTCTGTCATGACGAAGCATTTGTAAACGTGACAACTCAAAGGCCAGCCATTTACTTACTTACCCAAGTGCTTTGTATGAGTGCTGAGTGTAAATAAAGTTAAAAAAAAATCTTTTGTGCCGCCACTGTATTTAGCGACGTACGGTACTAAAACACGTTAGTTGCGCAGTAACATGGTTCCTTTTAGAGAACAATTTATACTACTCTTTAATCTGAAAACACCGCACACAGAATGTTTTGTATCTGTAAAAGGGTAATTAGCGAGCTCACGTGGAAAACACCTGACATCGCGTTTTTAACAAAATCCGCTCGTGCAGTGTACGTAAACATAAAACATAATCCTCGAGTTCTGAACATAAAACTTCCTCGTCTAAATATGAAAACAAATTGTTAAAATACGAAACGTAAAGAGTTATATAACTTATCTATATAACAGTTAATGCAATTATCTGCAGGAGATTCTTTTTTTTTGTCAAATACAGAATACAATTTTACAACTGAGTGGCTTCTTTATTACGTATCGATAAGCCGAGAAGTAGTTGGAATTAAGTAGCACTTTGAACGCCGAAAGATATGATTTCAAAAAAGCATTTAAAACATAACTTATTTTCACTTTTTGACGGTAATTTCTTCACATTACAACATAATTATTGGCATTTAAATGATCAAAAAAATATTAAGGAAATATTACAATATTAACATATTATTTATAACTAATAATGATCAACGTATGATTATACGGTAGCATTAGTGCGCTAAGTATATTGGGTAGTATTAATACGTATGCCGCGTCTATGACACAGAATTTGTATTTTGTGTCTGTGTATTAGTATCATATACGTCTCTATTTTCTGTGCCAGTGCGTAATGCTGTGACAAGGGTGGCACGGTTCGCGATACTACAGGACCGAATAAAATAATGAAGGCAAGATATAATAATAATATATCCACGATATATTTATACTTCTGTAAAACTGCAACACTCGTACACTCGCAAAAGTCACCAAATAAATAAAATTACAACAGACCGTAACACAAATAAACAATTATATCTTGTCACTTTCACCAAATACCGCTGTCCTATAACGCGCTGATTAAACATCGAACTACCCGCATTCGTGCCATTAGTATATTTTGCCGAATATCAACTAACTACACCGGCCTACCGCTGCACTCACATAGCAGGCAGGGACAGTTGCATGGTATAATAACGTTTGCGAGAGAGCTCTACGATATTTTAAATGACCGAAGAATAATCGCAGTATGGAATTGAGAATTTAGTACACCAGTAGACGAACAGTGCGCCTTCTGCTGCTTTTACAACACGTGACACGTATCATGTTAGCTAACGTTGCCTGTCACATGCGTAAGCAATATCTGTCACAGACGTAAGAATATCTATACGCTGTGATGTGCGTTTGATTATCAACGCAAGCTAGTAATAAATACAATCTTAAAATGTATGAATTTGTAATTAGTGAGCACTATTAAATAACCATGACAGTATAGTGTGCAAATAGATACACTACTTACAGGAATATCACATTATAATACAAGCCGGTCGCTGGTGAATAATTTCTTGTTGGCGCTTACAGTGTGCCTGATTCTACTAGAAGTAATAAAGTAAGAGATGGTTTCATGTTGGTCGTTAGGTCCATTTACATTCGTTAGCAAATAATGTTTGCAGGTGATATGGGCATATAATGTTCGACTGAAATTCGATTGAAAACTGAAACAAATTACACAATTTATAAAACTTGAATATTTATTTTTTTGGAGTAAGTACGAAAAACTAACGACAATAGTGTAACTAACGTTTAAACAATCGGACATTAATAGCAACTATAGGTATCGTCATACATAACACACCACTTGTATTCTGTGGTTTACTGTGCTCGAAAAATAAAAATGTACAAAGAATAAATATTGCCGATGATCATACTTTTGGTATGATGTGTTTTGTAGAAAGATTATTATCAGTTAAATATTGTGGATGACTAAGAATATGAAATAAGATTATTTGCTGCTTGTTTAGTATTAGAGGAAAAAAATTGTATTTTCTGTTTCATAAATAAACAACAGTTTTATGATTCCATCAGGGGCGTAGCGTCATGAAACGACTAAATAAATATTTAAAAACAATACTATTCTCAGGTTTTCATTCATAAATTTTAACTTTTTCACTATAACAATTATTTATACTTAAAAACATCATATCCGTTTTATTAAGCTGTGTTAATAAACACATGATCAGTTCAGTTCGATGTGTTCATTTTAAGGTGTCACATCGGACTGAAGTTATGCGTTGCCTACACACGGTCACATCGGTGTATGTCAGTCGACTGCAGTCTTGTGTTGGAATAAACGTATTGACGTAATGTCATTGTTTACGCCACATTACGATGCATTTTAAAAAATACTAAAATAAACATTTGTTTTTAAATGCACAAAACAAGACGTTTTAACAATATAATGGTAAAATCGGTCATTGTAAATAACAAAATTTCGTTGACTCAACCTGTTTTTTCCAACTGCATTTTAAAACTTTTTTCAACGAACAGTTTGTTTTCGTTGTGCAGAAACAACATAAACATCCACCACTAACCAGACGGCTCCGTCAGACAGCGCATCCCCGGAAAGCTAGATGTGGAGGACTGATCGGACTGAAATGAGCTGACTCCTTCACACGATCATTTCTATCTGATGTTGTGCCAAACTGACACACCGCAGTATGCGATTTCATCAGTCCGTCAGTTCACACTTTTGATGTAAGCTCACATCATTTTGTCCCTATACACGATTATTTCCGTGTGTCACATCGAAATGATCATTCCGATCATTTCCGAAATGATCGTGTGTAGGCCGCTTCAGCGACAGGATGAGCGATACTGTGGCACCTGTCGAGAGAGCGTCGGTACGCTTAGCTGAGATATCGTTAAGCGGACGTAAGCGGGCGGGGGACAGCGCTGAATCACTGTGGTCGTACACCTGCCTGTCTTTACACCCTATGGCCATTTACCCTTAAGCGTTCTTATCTTCTGTACTTTGTCCTGTAATTCGCTAAGCCTTGTATATTTTTGACTTGTGAAAATACAGCTTTTTTAATGAATTAAAAAATAATTACTGAATACATAAAATTATTTTTATTAGGACTTAGTTCCTATTAGTAATTATGTATTAGGTTCAGCTTTACTGAAACGTTAACCACTTTATAAATCACGAACAACTGAAAACGAACTTAACAATATTTATTATGATGACAAATGAAGCACAGTAGCTACTGCAGTATTTAATTATACAATAATAAAGACAGTTTATGAGGAACATTCACTGTTAACTGTTACATCTGCTGTTAACACTTCACGCTACAGCAGCTAGTAGTGAAAGGAGCATGAACATTCTGAAACGAATTAGGAACTCTACGAGTGACAATTGGCTCTCATATTTCAGCGCGTAGGCTAAAGACAAAGAAACTTTAAGTGAACTTGAGATTTTTTGGAGTGATTGAGAGAGTCAATCGCTGATAAAAAGAATAAAATCGTCGGAGTTAGTTAATGTACAAAGATTAAAGTTTAATTTTAGAGCTTATGCGTTACTGATTTGTGATTTATTTAGATTGCTTAGGTGTTACTTTAACAATAAAAATAATGGCTGCCATCATTTGCACAGGGTGCAATGAATCATGTCTTTACTAATTCATACATCCTCAAATGAATATTTATGACGATGTAAATAAGTTATTATTAGGCATTTTATTTTGATCGTGGGCGAATGTCGTTGAACCAGCGCCTCTAGGTTCTAATACTACGTTACGCCACTGGATTAAATGTAAATGTTTCGGGGAAACTAATACAGAAATAGACAATAAGAAAAAATAATGTATACTGTTTATAAATAACGTACACGATTTGTGTGCATTATTAGCAAGACTATTCAGGAAAAGGAAATGTGATTATACAAAATAATTTTAATTTCTACTAACATAATAAAATTTGTAAGCAAATGGAAATGACTTTTTTAGTAACTGGAGCAGTAGTAACACATTGTAGTATGATACTGATTACTTACCTCCACTTCTGTATGTAACTTTTCTAGCTATACTAATAGGCCTAATTAAATTTATTTCGAAACATGTTGGGGCTACCTAATTGTTGTCTGTAGAACAGGTCCTTTTATTAGAAAATATAAATTTCTCATAAAACATTGACAAAATTCCTTGCAGCTCACCGCATTTGCATGAATTATTTCTGCCTTAATAATGATAATATTAACATTAATATACATTCATATTAAAGACTGGTTTCATGTATTCTGTACGTTAGTGGTTGAAATATAACATACCAGAGTATACGAATATAATTATATACGAATTGAACACATTTATAAACTTATAATATACGAAGTGTGTGTGATCAGTAGTATCCACATACTCTTTGTATATTGTAGCCAACGAGCCTTACACGCACGCCGGCACACACTCACATATATATTTATTTACATGGACGATAGTATGGCCAACACTTTACCATCCTTTCCCCACTTACTGATGTCGCTAGTGTCACCTATCGTACTTATTTTCACAAGTTGAGTCAACTGAGAGTGAAAAAGGTTTATGACGCTGCCTTCAATCGAAGCCGGTGCGATTAGGAGTAAAGTGCCATACCCACTGTTACATACTCAAACAATACAAGTACAGGGCTTAATAATAATACTATTGTTTACAACATTAGCGTAAGTTTCAGAAACCTTTAGTGATTTTGCAAAGAGGTCTTTAGTAATCACAGGTCTACAAAAAAATATTTTTTTTCTGTAACACGAATAAAATATCCTTTTTCTTATGCATTTTGTACCGCAGAATCCGAAAATGACAACAAAAAACTGTATCACGTACAGTTTTTTTGTTACAGTTATCTCCTGAATGTTGTTGAAAGAGCTGAAAATAAATGGTGCAAATCCAGATGTATTAAAATACAATGAATATATTTATTAATTACTAAACTACAATCTATTTCACTCTATTTCAAAGAAAAAAATACTTTTGTACCATTTTTTAAGGTCTGGTTTAGTTTTTATTCACTTTTTCCTCTTATGTGGCGTCAAATCTTCTTTTTTCAAAAACCAGCAATAATCTCCCATCATAGCAGGATCTCAGCGGCCTTGATATCTTGGCTCAATGGTTTTAATATCCTGGTGAAACCTCTCTCTATGTTCATCACTTACTGCCCCTAAATGCTTGGGGAGAAACTCCATATGCGAATGTAAGAAATGTATTTTTAGAGACATTCGGCAACCCACGGCTTCTTCTTTTTTGTTGCCAAGAAATCCTTTTACTACTTTCACAAATGCTTCCCATGCTGCTAGCTCTTTTTGGTTTAACTTTTTCTCAAATTCAGGGTCATGAATCACTTTTCTTATGTCAGGTCCAGTAAAATCACCTTCTTTGATCTTAGCTTCACTAAGTCGAGTTAAAAGTTCAGTCAGATACTTGAATCCTTCTCCTTTTCTATCCATGGCTTTGACAAAATTCTTCATTAATCCCAACTTGATGTGTAGGGGTACAAGAAGTACTTTCTTAGGGTCGACTAAGGGATCGTGCAAGACGTTTTTCTCTCCTGGATCGTAAGATTCTCATTGGCCAAACTTTCTTTACAAAATGTTTCTGAATATCTCTACTATTCCATAAGCTTAAGAAACAGTAAAATTTTGTATATCCACATTGGAGGCCCATTAATATGGCAATTACCTTCAAATCTCCACAGATTTGCCTTAATTGCATTTAGAATAGCAAGCATGTTTCCATAAGTTTCTTTCATTGAAACTGAGTAAGCTACTGGAATTGATGGCTTCTTATTTCAATTATGAAGTAAAACAGCTTTCAGGATAGATTTAAAGGAATCAATAAAAAGGCGCCATTGTGTAGTAATATGGTGTATTCCAAGTTCAGCCATCAACCTCACAATGTCGAAGCATACACACATTGAACCCTCCAGTTTATAAAACACTGAGAAGTTAGCATTTCATTTTCTGAAGGAGGTAATGGTTTTTCCTTTTGCCAAAATATTCCACTCTTGTAGTCTTAATTCCAAAAGAGAAGTTGGCCGAGAAGTTCAGCGTGCTGTTTTGATAGGCTTAAGTTACGGACCAAGTCATTTAGTTTATTTTGCTGAATGAGATGAGGGTCACTCGAAGGAGGCAAATAAGTAGGATCAACATTGTTTTCCAATAAATCTTCAGTTTCAGTATATAGATCTTCATCATCATTCAGCTATGGAATAATAACATCTTCAAAATTTAAAGGCACAGCTGGGTAGTAAATTTTTTATTTTTTCCTTTTTTGAATATCCATCAGTATTGGTTAGACAAATATAACAGTCATAAAAATGGTTGGTTGGCTCACGCCAAACAATAGGTACAGCAAATGGCATAGAACTTCTGTTACCTCTTACCCACTGAATAAGAGTTACATAACAACTCACACAACAAATATGGGGAGCCCAATTTTTATCTTGGTCACCTACCTTGCAACCAAAATACAAAAATTATCCTTTTCTCACATCTTCTGTTATAGGTCTATGTTGTGACTTCAATACATAACGTCCACAAACGTAACAAAACTTATGTGGTCAATTTTTACACAATATGCTCTGAACACTTGACATTTTTAAAGAAAACTATACTTGTAAACTCACGTAACCTCACTGCACTGTCTCACTAACGATTAGGAGTAAGCAGAGACAACAAAGGAAATCCCCCCCCACCATAATTCAATGCTGCCAACCGTCGTATTGTGAAAACAGAAATATATTGTACAGGAACAATATATATAGCACTGCAACATAAGAATGTGACGTGTTGGCTCTTTTTTATTTGTTTATTCGTTATTTGCAAGCCAAATGTATACTAAAAATGATATTTTGATCTATGTTACAAATACACTGTTGACCAGTGTAATTTGTAGTTTTTGTTCATAATTATATATATATATATATATATATATATATTTCAATCACTTTCTGCTACAGTCCGTTTCTTGATGTATATAATACTGTAATACTTATAACTATTTTACCTCAAGATATATTTTTTCCTTTAGGAACATGTTTCGGGAGATCCTGTTCTCCCATCTTCAGCCTTCGCCATCTTGCTTCTGGTGCAGTATTTGTGTGTTGGCTTCTGGATGTTATTAAGGTGGTTTGTTGGTCTTTGTTCCTTCAATGTTGCATTATAGTGTGTGGTTGTGGTATCTGTTTTTGTATTTTGTGTATTTTCGATGTTGAGTGCTTTGAATATTGTGTCATGTTTTGTATTGATTTGTATTTGTTCTGGTATTAATTTGTTTTGTGTTTTATGTTTGTAAATCTGTAAATTTTCCTAAATGTTCATTATGGTGCCTTTGTGTGGTATATGTTTTATTAGTGTTACATTGGTTATGTCTGGGAATTCATGTCCTGTGTTTATTGCATGTGTGGCTAAATTGGATTTATATATATTTGGTTTTTTGTATGCATTTAGGTGTTCAAAATAACGTTTTTTCAGCTGTTTTTTTGTTTGTCCTATATAACATTTATTGCAATCTTGGCATTCAATTTTGTATATACCGTTGGTTGTTGTATTATCTTTGTTGTGTGAGCTATTTAGATTTTGTAATTTATTTTTATTAGTTTTGTATGCTATTTTTATATCTGTGTTTTTAAATAGTTTTGTTATTTTTGACATTTTATTATTTATATAATGTGAATGTGGCCCATTTTTTGTTGTTGTTATTATTTATGTGTTGTTCAGTTTGATTAATTCTTAATTGTTCAGTTTTTATTTTGTATTTGATTTTATTTTCTATTTTGATCATAGTATTTTTATTGTATCCATTTGCATAACCAATTTGGTATATTATATTTCTTTCTTTGTCAGTTTCTTGTTTGTTTAGGGGTATTTTGTACATTCTGTTAAATAACGAATAAAATGCTGCCATTTTATGTTGTGGTGGGTGGTCAGAATGGTTAGGTATAATGATGTTAGTGGAAGTTGGTTTTCTATATATTGCATATTGTATGTGTTTGTTGTATCTTGTGATGGTTATGTCTAAAAAGTTGATTTTGTTATGTTTTTCTTTTTCTTCTGTGAATTGTATTTTGGGATGTATGTTATTGATTTGTTTCAAAATACAAAATATCATAAAAACACATGACCCAGATGGCATATGGATAAGATATGTAGATGATGGACTATATGTATCAAATAACAAAAACACAAATGCAGAGAACATACTGAAACAAATCAATAACATACATCCCAAAATACAATTCACAGAAGAAAAAGAAAAACATAACAAAATCAACTATTTAGACATAACCATCACAAGATACAACAAACACATACAATATGCAATATATAGAAAACCAACTTCCACTAACATCATTATACCTAACCATTCTGACCACCCACCACAACATAAAATGGCAGCATTTTATTCGTTATTTAACAGAATGTACAAAATACCCCTAAACAAACAAGAAACTGACAAAGAAAGAAATATAATATACCAAATTGGTTATGCAAATGGATACAATAAAAATACTATGATCAAAATAGAAAATAAAATCAAATACAAAATAAAAACTGAACAATTAAGAATTAATCAAACTGAACAACACATAAATAATAACAACAACAAAAAATGGGCCACATTCACATATATAAATAATAAAATGTCAAAACTAACAAAACTATTTAAAAACACAGATATAAAAATAGCATACAAAACTAATAAAAATAAATTACAAAATCTAAATAGCTCACACAACAAAGATAATACAACAACCAACGGTATATACAAAATTGAATGCCAAGATTGCAATAAATGTTATATAGGACAAACAAAAAAACAGCTGAAAAAACGTTATTTTGAACACCTAAATGCATACAAAAAACCAAATATATATAAATCCAATTTAGCCACACATGCAATAAACACAGGACATGAATTCCCAGACATAACCAATGTAACACTAATAAAACATATACCACACAAAGGCACCATAATGAACATTTAGGAAAATTTACAGATTTACAAACATAAAACACAAAACAAATTAATACCAGAACAAATACAAATCAATACAAAACATGACACAATATTCAAAGCACTCAACATCGAAAATACACAAAATACAAAAACAGATACCACAACCACACACTATAATGCAACATTGAAGGACCAAAGACCAACAAACCACCTTAATAACATCCAGAAGCCAACACACAAATACTGCACCAGAAGCAAGATGGCGAAGGCTGAAGATGGGAGAACAGGATCTCCCGAAACATGTTCCTAAAGGAAAAAATATATCTTGAGGTAAAATAGTTATAAGTATTACAGTAATATATATATATATATATATATATATATATATATATATATACAAACAGTTTTTGCTACAGTCCGTTTCTTGATGTATATATTATATTTAATTTTTATAATGAATTTACTTCAAGATATTTCTTTCCTTATTAGGAACATGTTTCGGGTACCATTGTGTACCCATCCTCAGTCTTCCGGATTTTGTGTCTGGTGAAGTACATGTGTGTTGGCTGGTTGTTATTGTGGCTTCCTGTTGGCTTCTGGTACTTTAAATTGGTATTATTGTGTGTGATTGTGGTGTATGTATTAGTATTTTGTGTATTTTCGATGTTGAGTGCTTTGAAAATTGTGTCATGTTTTGTATTGATTTGTATTTGTTCAGGTATTAGTTTGTTTTGTGTTTTATGTTTGTATATTTGTAAATTTTCCCAAATGTTCATTATGGTGCCTTTGTGTGGTATGTGTTTTATTAGTGTCATGTTGGTAATGTTTGGGAATTCATGTCGAGTGTTTATTGCATGTGTGGCCAAATTAGATTTGTATATTTCTGGTTTTTTGTATGCGTTTAGGTGTTCAAAATAACGTTTTTTCAGTTGGTTTTTTTTTGTCCTATGTAACATTTATTGCAATCTTGGCATTCAGTTTTGTATATACCATTGGTTGTTGTATTATCTTTGTTGTGTGGGTTATTTAGTTTTTGTAGATTATTTTTGTTAGTTAACGAAACCAAGGGTGGCTATATTATAGGTCCTATTACTGTAACCGTTCCTTTTGTTCCAGTGTTTAATCTAACATATTATTTTTATTAAAATTACTGCACTATCAACAATTAAAATGAATACTCGAATTGTGTAATTTTTGTCGTAAACCTTACGATAAAAAATTAACTTCAAGTAAAGGAAAAAGATAGAACGGATACTAACTTAACTGAGTTCAGATTTATGGATTGAATATTGAGAATAAATTACTTCAGCAATATATGTAGGTTCATAATAGTTTAAATAGTAACATTATAAGTTTATAATATAAATGTACAAAATTTGCTTCCTTGTATATTGAACCAACATTTACTTTAACACTCTTACGTTGTTTGCAGTCAGATTCATAATTTCCGTTTTCATTTCATTCAAACTCTGTTATCTGTGAGGTAGATGAATGAATTCCTCCCACTATCGGAAATTATATTTCGTATTTCTTTATGTAAATTTCTTGAGTAAATAGAGTTTTACATGATATGAAACATAAATAGGTAATAACCAGATAAGTGAAATATGTCATTTTGAAACATACGGTAGCCTATAACCACAATTGATAAAAGAACGTAAGCTTTCACGGTCGGTGTCAAGACTGTTAAAACGTCCGTCACCACTGAAGATGTATGTCATGGATAGGGTGGAACGTCTGAAACTGATTATAGACACCTTGGACCACCGTCTAACTGCCCGGCAAGTTTCAACAGGTTTTAATACGATTGTTATCGACTAAGTTTTATATGCGCATCTCACCACTCATAATAAACGAATACAAATACAGAACAAAGTAAACACAAGTAAAAATTAATAGCGAACACGTGTTATAGGTATTACGTCTGTGGGAAAAATATTAAGTCAAATTAGCAACAGTAGTGTATACATATTTTGAAACTTGCAAATTGAATTGAAAAATCATGATTTGTTGACTTTATATTATAGTAAGTAAGTTTATATGATGTTACATGATATACAAATCATGACGTTTGTTTTGATGTCCGAGTAGAACTTAGTCTCCGGGTGCGACGACGCACCTGCTTCAGCGATATCGATTTTACCTTGTTCATGAAAGTGTGTTATGCGGTGATCGTCGCTACACTATCTTAGATCACTTTACAGCCTTCCAGGGTGTACGAAGGCTTGCTGTTGCCTTCAACTTAAGAGAGAGAGAGAGAGAGAGAATAAACTTAAGGAAACTTAAGGAAACGCAAAAACGTTTTTGTTTGTTTTATCTTCGGAGAAACGTTTCGTTTTTAAGAATCGACCATCGATCTTTGCCATAGAGGTGATAGGGTTTTTCCGTATTCTTTAGTTTACATAACTTAAAAATTTCGTCACGGAATCGGTAATGAGTAAATTAATTTAGCGAAGGAAGAAACTATTAATGGTAATACCTACACTACTACATAGTTCTGAAACTTGGATCATAAAGGAAAATGATAAACAGAAGACACAAACAGCAGAAATTAAATTTCTGAGATAAGTTAAAGGTGTAATAGACGAGATCATATAAGAAATGAGGAGATAAAAAGTGATTTAGATATTTCTGCAGTTAATAAAAGGATTAAAGAATACAGAAGAAAATAGATTCAACACATAAAGAGAATGGAAGAAAGTAGAATACCGAAGATAGCGAAAGATTACAACCCTAAAGGCAGAAGTAAAGTTGGTAGACCTAAGAAAAGGTCACTAAACTCTAAAACCGTTAAGAAGAAGATGATGATGATGATGATGAAACTATTAGGGAGGAATGAAGAAAACTAGAAGTGGCGAAGGAAGAAACACTTGCAGATTAGTGAGAATTACACATGATGGAAGGCAGCAAAAGTTGCGACCCTAAAATTGCTGCCGCCTACAACTGTTAGAGTTATAGCCGGTTACTGCTCGAAGATCAGCGAGATAAGTACCAATGTGTGAGTACAGTAGACAGACTAGGAGATATATGAACTTAGGGGCATAGGCTAAAATGTAAGATGTCACACGTCAGTTAACAGGTATTTCAGAGAGTCGAGTTTCTAATAAAACGTGTAGTGTAGTTTTTTAATTATAAACAATAATGTAGATGGCACGATGTAACTAACTTTCGTCGTAACTAACTTCTAAAAAAATATCGGTATGGAGAACCATACATGACTTCCATATTCTAAGATTTATATTTAAATCTTAATATCGCCTGCCAAGCGCGATATATTTTCTCTTATACATGATTTACATTAAAATGAAAAAATTTTAATTTTATTGCCTGGCAACAAAATTATTTTATTTTTAACAATTACCATTGTTTGAAAAAGTTTAAATAAATTTTCAAGTACTTTACTCTTGTTAAAACGTAAAAGGTTGCAGGTAAACTACCCCTTCCCCTTAACCGATCTTCACCAAAATCGGAAGTCCTTGAGACCTCTACAATTCAGGGACGTATGCAAAAAATTATTTGATTCTGTTTGAATTTGCGGCAGTTATCGATTGCCATAGAAAATACGCTTGATAAAAAAACGTTGCAGGTAAACTACCCCTTCCCCTTAACCGATCTTCACCACAAACAATAGGTCTTGAGTACTCTACAAATCAGGGCTGTATGCAAAACATTATTTGATTCTGTTTGAATTTGCGGCTGTTATCGTTTGCCATAGGAAATACCCTTGTTAAAACATAAAACGTTACAGGTAAACTACCCCTTTCCCTTAACCGATCTTCACCAAAAACAATAGGTTTTGAGAACTCTACAATTCAGGGCTGTATATGAAACATTATTTAATTCTGTTTGAATTTGCGGCTGTTATCGTTTGCCAAAAAAAAAAAATTTCCCTTGATAAAAAAAACCGTTGCAGGTAAACTACCCCTTTCCCTCAACCGATCTTTACCAAAAACAATAGGTCGCGATTACACTACAAATTAGGGCTGTATGCAAACAATTATTTGATTCTGTTTGAATTTGCGGCAGTTATCGTTTGCCATAGAAAAAAATCTACAGACACACAGACACACACACACACACACACACTTTTCGGAAAACGACTTTTTTTCATGTTTTGAGTGTAGTAGAATCAGAATCTGCAATAATCTCGAACACGATTTTTTTTGCCATCACCATACTTCCATTCCTTAAGGAATATGGAAGTAAAAATGCTTTTCATTTCGTATTACTAAAATGTAGACTGCAACAACACTAAACGTACAGACAAGCAGAATCATTATTACAGATCTGATGTAAATCCTTAATACTTATCCGAAATCGGTTTAATAAAACAAAGACGTATAGCATTTAATATATGCAAGAGTGGAGAATGGTCGATGTAAATGTACGACGTTTATTGTGTCCGTAATCGCATTCCTGCAGGCATTATTACTTGTTACTTCAGAAGGGAACAACAAGTGACAAAGCAGACAGGATTTAACAAAGCAGAAGTCTAGTCTGAAACCGGCATTCAACAGAGCCAGTCGTCCTCGTCCTCTCTGTGTGATCACTGTGCCATGTACGTTGTTTGCATATTCTTTTTTACATAAAAAGTAGTTATTTATGTCAGTAACATCATAAAATGTCATATGCAAATAAATGTACATCCTCAATTTCTGAAGTACTTTGTATCTCTTTTGTTCTGTCAGAATTTTTTTTTTTTTTTTGTTCTATAGAAAAGGCAGTGTATTGGCATAAACATTAGGACAATTAAGGGACTACAAAAAACATTTCCAGATCCGTGTGACGTACTTAACTGAATATACACTTAGCAATTTATGAAAACATTAAAGTTTACTCTATAGATCAATAAAACTGATTTGTAGTTTAGACAGTTTTATTTGGAGGCAACTTGAAAATGAGATTATTTTCACCAGATTCTTCTTCTTCTTATGTTACCATTTCACGATGAATACTGCATCGTGAAAACGTTCATCTTGCATAGCAATTGAATGTTTATCAATGTTTCACTTTTAGATTCATTTGTCTTCTTCTTCCTACGAACACTTTTGTATCCTCTCGTTCACTAGGAAATATTAACTTACACAATAGAAATCAGTTATGAGATTTGCAATTCACTTTATGAATTGTGACAACTTTACTTGGCGTACAAAACATGCAAAATTAATAGTCAACAGCATAATTAGCACACCGGAAAGTAACGGTTTGTTGTTGGTAAAACAACAAAAACGTGTAATTAGTTTTATAATGTTCATAAAATAATAATGATAATACTATCACTCATTTAAAGCATCAACAAAAATAACACAATTAACATTTAAACAATCACAAAATTTACAGAAGATTGTTGCAGAATTTTCTATGTTTCTTATCTTCTTACAACAGAATGTCAGAGTGTGATTAATATTTACCTTTGAACGTTTCCATTTTAATGAATTTTGGAGTGCACAAACAAATAGTTCTTTCTGTAACAAATATGTCCTCCGTGCACAAGTGACAGTTGTGGAACATTTCCAGTAACTTCAGAAAGAACACTGCATGTCTTTACTGAATAGCCTGCCTTCGTAGTCTCTGAAGCGTATTCAAGGAACAGGTAATCGCAGAATTTCATAGGCTATTCGTTTTTTAGACACATTCGTAACAAAATATTATGTAAATAATATTCTCATGAATTTTATATATATTTAATGTATATTCTGACTAATACATAGCACTAACTACTAAAATAATTGTATACATTTGCAAGAAGCGATTTTCAATCAATGTTTTCAAGCACAATTCCACAATCAGTGTTTTCAAAAATGTTATGTTAAATTGCCCGAAACCATAAATTTGCAAATAACTAAATAATATAATTATGTAAAATGTCTATATTTAAATTTTAAGTAAGAATTTTACTTAGAGGAATGTACGTTTGTCGGAGTATTTTACAAGTTAAAAGTCTACAAAGATCACAGAATACGTTTTACATTGCTAAGAATGAATTTATGGGTGTACAAATCATTGTGGATTTAGACGTCCGTATTTCTCAAAACAGTATTATTTAGAGTTACGTTCTGCGGCTGTAATGTTACTCAAGGGAGCGACAAATTTATCTCCTTATAAATACTGTAGCAAAGCTTATGCCTGATTTCAGATATACGAACAACAAATGGCACAGAATAAAATCTAACAACGCTGGTCTCGCATAGGCCCTCGTGGATCTCTTTTACGTCATAACCGTATTGTACTTTACGTTATTCATGGCTAACCTCACAAGTACTTGTAGTATTATACCACAATAGCTATTATACCCCACATAACTGGATACTTTATAACCTTAATTTTTGTTTTACTGATAGCGGAATGCTAGGAATTAGTGACCGTCATATTTTTGTAAACCTATCGTAATTAATAGAAAAGTAGGAATTTGTTAAAAAAAAATATATTCCCTATAAAACGTGTATGAGTATAAAACAAAGCAATTATAAAGATTTCCAGCTTATGGTTATTTCTTAATGGGGCAGATTTCTAGTCCGTGTAAAGTATTGTTGCGACGGTCTCTCGGATCGTCGTACTGTACAGTGGAAATGAAGTCACTAATCACCAGCTTTAATTAGTCACCAATAACAATTTGAAATCAACAAGGTACTCTCATATGTTAATTCAAGTTAAATTTGTTCCCACACAATAATAATGTCGCCTTATTACAGTACCGCACTAGTTAACACGATAATCACTTACCACTAATCCGCAACAATTACTTGATGAGCACAATCACTCTACAATATCGCCAGGTGTAACTGACTTAATAAGCCAACCGCTGTTGCTTATGTAGATCCCGTAGAAGTTGCACAATAATTTTCCATATTCCCGACACAATTTACGTAGTTACAAGAGGCCGACCAGCCTGGAGGCTACGTTAGTACACAGGCGCTGTACCCTATTAGCTGGCCTAGTCGAGAAACGAACGAAAATTAGAGAGCGTTACGTAACTGTCGTAGCGTATGTAATAAGTGTAGTGACCAAGAAACAACTACATATTTTTACGTACAACAGAGAAAATAGTAGCGGTGACAACAAAAGTTCTTTCATTTGAGGAA
The DNA here is from genome assembly GCA_034769895.1 of Magicicada septendecula. Taxonomy (NCBI): domain Eukaryota; kingdom Metazoa; phylum Arthropoda; class Insecta; order Hemiptera; family Cicadidae; genus Magicicada; species Magicicada septendecula. Next base: position 1,024,968,160 of record CM068367.1, read on the forward strand.
CTTCATTAATTGAGTTCTAATTATGAATTAATTTGTTTTATTACAGAACGAGCTCAGGTAATAAATAAAACTTAACGTGCACATTCCATATTTATTGAATTTGCAGGTGTACTAGATAAAATAATGTCTGTCCTTGTTTCATAATCAAGTAGAATCCATACAAACCACAGATGAACAAACCAACAAAAAACTAAATTGTGTTGTGCTCATGTAAGAAAAGAATCGTTAGTCTATAGGCTATATATGTACAAAGTGTAAAACAGTAATGATCATATGATGAACTTAATGACTCCCATAGCTTAAGCACTTCATAGAAACTGCATTTTATGTTACATAAATCAATGCAAATTAGGTACTGAAAAATTAAACATGCTGATGTAAGGTTACTTCATTGTTTAATAAATTTTATATTTGCTTCAAACCTACATCAAATATTAGCAATTTTTCACACAAACTCCAACAATTTATTTGTTTAAATCTAACGCTCATACGTAGATAACAGTTCAATTGTATTTAAATACTTTTAATAAAATGCAATCGTAACTAATCGCCTCCTTAAAGATAGTTTTTGTTATTAACTAAAACGATACCAAAAGCGAGTACAAAATCATTCATACTGCTGCTTGTATCTTTCTACATCTCCTGCACGCTCTTCCGTGTGTAATTTATGTGTTTCATAAATATATACATATAATTATTAATTTTTTTTTACGAAACAATTATTTTACTTCTGTAAGAATATACGGCTATAAAAGCACAAATAGAATACACATTCACAAGTTTCTCTTCTACACACACACACACACACACACACCACATAGACGTGAACATCGCGGCAGTCGACAAAGTCTACTTGGAAACTTTAAATCATTTCGATTGAAGTAAGCGAATATTCCAAATTAACAAGTTGATTTTTCCTGTATATTCCAAAGTATTTAACATGTACAGTACTTAGTGATGTGTGCATAATTAGCGATATACATTTGCTTAAAAAATATACACCATATTACATAAAGTAAATGCATTCTACAAATTACATCTAAGAAAAAATTACAATATAAATTATATTGACAACCATAATTTAAAATTATACTGACAAATTCTATGAGGAACAAGCGTAAATTATTACGTAAACCGAAACAAAAACATTTTGACAGCTCTGGGTATTAGACTGAAACTGGAAATGTCAAAGGAAAAGAAATGTCTCATGTCAGTAATGACATTCCTTTAGGCTTCGTTGCCCACAACCTCTGCAGCAACAGCATCAACAAGTGACACAAAGTGTTTCAGATAGGCTACGTTGTACGTCAAATAACGTCCTCTCCTTCCTTCATAGCTTTTCTTTCATGCAAAGTTTTTGTTTCTTTGTTGTCGTTTATAATTTATTTTCATTTTACGTTTAAGATGTTTGTACTCCCAGATTTGTATGTTAGTATACCGTTAAAATAATGTAATCGTGGTCAATTTTATGGTTTTAAAGATTAATTCAACGACTCGTACATGCATTTTATTTCTGGATGTTTTAGGCTTCTTACAGTATATAAACATGGAGAAACTAGTGTTTTGTAAGAACCACCTATCTTTCCTTCTCTCCCAGTATTTGGTTTGAAGATACCAAAATGCCTTCTCTGACTAGTGCCAGTCTATTTAGTATTTACTCCTTCCAACTTTACTTCTTTACCAAAATGTACTCGATTCACTGTTATCTCCGTCTGTACAACATTTTTCTGAGATTATTTATTTTGAAAGTTCTTGATAGCGTAAAGTGTCTACATTAAACCATATTCCCATGCGGTGAGACCTCAGAAATATAAGTTTCATTTTGAGTCCATTACTTTCAAACTTCTTCCAGTGCTGACTATCAATCTATTTCCCTGGTCAGTGATTTTCCCGTAATGGCATAATTCAAATTTGCATTTTTTGTCATCAGACTTCCTAACTTATGACTTCCTAACTCACACTCTTCTACGTTTTATACTATGTAGGTACAATGTTCGACAAATTTTTTGGCACCTACAATTCATGTTAAAATTTAATACTTTACATTAGAGAATTTATGACAATTCATTTGGAAGTCTTTTAAACTTGATCTAGACTAGCACCCAGGTTAAAGTACATAGCCTCCTACTCCACATTGTTTATACCGGATTGTTACAAAATAGTTGTAAAAAATAACTTTCTTTCGGTCAGACTTTTATCTTACATTGTGTACGTAAACATATAAGAAAAATAAATTAGTAGATAGCTCGTACATAATGTACTTGTTTTTTCCAAAAGATAGAAACATTATGAGCTCTCGAGGATCTGATTGCATCAGTTTGCGCATAGCCACTAAGGATAACAAATTCCATTATCAATTTTGTATGAAAACATTGGTTTACGTCTGCGTTGTAGGCCTAATGATTAGTTTCTTTTTACCTCAGTAAACATATTATTCCGTAGGCGATAACATTCATTCACTAAAGACGTCCTCTCGCTCCGTTCATCATCATGAACATTTTGTGTTCTTCATTAAAAAATCGTATCATCTCCGTACTATTGCTTCGTATCCATAACATCGCGAATTTCAGTTTGGATTAAGAAACGAATTAAGTCCTTCGCATTCAAGAAACGAATCCCACACCTACTTCCTCACGCGGCGGGCGCCTCGATTTTCTTCGACATTATAAACAGGTCCAACAAAAGTTACTCGGTGCGCTGTTGTTTACAAATGGCGTCACTGCCTTGCCAACGAATCAACAAACTTGCTGCGTATGCGCAACAGCGTGACGTCATCGATTCCGCGGTAATATTTAAAAACAGAACTTACATCCTGTATATCCCTTGTATAATTCTAAACGTATGTAAGTTTAAGAAATTAATAGTATTTGCACAGCTTCATTAAAGTGCTTAATAGGCCTCGGCCTATATTGCTAAAACTATTAAAGGACACTGGTAATAATTTGCTGTTTATTGGTTTTTTCTCACAGTTGTTCAAATTTTGAGTGTCCAGTCTCTTGTATTCGTTTGCCCTGATTCCATGGCCTACAACCAGTAGTCAGTAATATATAGACTAATAATTTTCCAAGCGTATTCGTAGGTCCGATAAGTTATATGTAATTTTATAAAAGTATAATAGCCTGACAAAGTAATTGTCTTATAAAGCAGATTCTTTCTCTAGAACGCATTTTCATACAGTATCTAAACATTAATAATTTTTATTTTATGTTACCGTAGCAAGTCTGATATAATATAACATGTACATTTTTTTACTTTTTACTTTACAAGTGTTTCATGGAAACTCGTCATCAGATTTGTTTTATAAGAGTTCACGGATAGTGGCTTGTAAGCTTTAGCTACTGTTAAACTTACAAATATAAGAAATACTAAATTTTAAAATATTAAATTTTAAATTGCTACAATTATTGCTTACAATTACTGCCGTGGTGGTATTATTTATTGAACTGTACTACTTATTACTATGTCATTTCTACATAATTGTTTTAATAGTTTCTTTTCATCTTCCATAATATGTTTCTCTGAGTGTGAAATTTTCCCGTTGGCGTTAAACTTGTTCGTTATTTAGAGAATGCGTTAATAATTATATGCATATTTTGAGTTAGATAGTTCGTTTAGTATGGCGTGTTTGTTTTACACCGCAGACTACCAAACCTAGTTTTGGTTCAGTCACATTCATTGCTGCACAAGTTACACCTCATTCCGTGGCCGTATGGAACCGAGTGGCACTAACACACGTTCTGCCTGCACGCACATCACTTGATAGTGATTTGAAGTAATTACTAACACACACATATCCGATAGCCACTGTGTTACCTCTCGTGATTCTACTCCGCACAAACAAGTGACAGGGAAAACAACCAGTGTACATTATTCCCGGTGATGTTGCGAAAAACTATACTCGAACCTTATCTGTTACGTTAATCAATACTGAAGTGGCGAGGGTGTATATCTCCGTGCCGAGTGTGTTATCTGTAGATAACTGCTTCATTAAACGTGCCCTCGTCCAACTGACAAAAAAACCCTGTCATCACATTTACCGCCCCTTCTGGTGTCATAAAATAGAAATTATATGGTGAATTTTACTTTATCAACATGTTCATGTCCCATTTGCGAAACAAAGTGTAAGCTATTAAACGTGTCAGAGTGGAAAATAAAACTCTGATGTGCACCATTAGGGAAGATATTAAATTTGCCGACTTTTACGTGCACAGTAATAATTTTACTATACCTTTGGAGAAATAATTTTTGAACGCATCGTGTTCTGAAGTCTCGTTAACCTCAACTTCATCTAAACGTCAAAGTAGTTGTATTATTTTAAGAATAGTAACACCGCCTTTGTATTTCTTCACATACAAACATGTGCAAGCGGTGTGTGTGTATGCGTCAAATTTTTTGTTCCTTATTACTTGTTGTGGAAATAACGTGAACGTACTGAAACTGATACCTTAATCCTTGTAAGGTAAAGCGTGCACACACACACACACACACACACACACACACACACACACACACACACACACATTCATTCACTCACTCACATGCACTAAAGATTCGTTTACAGTTGTGACAGTATAAATAAGTTCAGAAACAAATTTCTAATTGAATTCGAAACGTAAAAATACATTTTGTTATATCTACATTACAATACATAATATGAATTGATAGTAAGTGTGATAGTGTCACTTGTTTGTGCGGCGTAGAATCACGAGAGGTAACACAGTGGCTATCGAATAAGTGTAATAGTAGGCTAAGTAACATAATATTAATTTAGTAACTTTCTTTAAAAAGCAGTATGCAAATTTTTGCGTACTGGACAAAATATATTCACAGTTCTCTAGTTTTAGAATTTTAAAAGTAAGTGCAGTAAAAAGTCTATGTTAGTCACATCTTTTTTGTGTCGTAAATTTACAGGCATCTGTAGGTAAGTAACAAAATAAAAAATCTAACGGAAACTTAACAGTATTTTGACTCATACAATTATTATATTAATACAACTCAATTTAAAGTGATTTTAATAAAAGTGGAATTTTTACACAATGTTAAAATCAGTTTTTTAGACAACAAGATAACACAATGGGACAAAATGAGTGGTGTTTTTGACACTAAACGTGATTTTATTAGTTGCTTGTTGCAAAACTGTTAGCTATTCAGAATTTCAATATGTTTTTCATGAGTTCAGAATTAAAATACTTCATGAAGAATTATAAATAACTAATGCCAGGATTGCTGATAGGAAATATATATAACATCGTAGCTTATAGCTGAGCTATAACCTTACACCAGACGAGAAGAAGAATCTTTAAACCATTATCATGAACTAGGACTTAGCTATATCACATGTGAAATGAAAATTAAACACAGAATTTGCATACGAAAACTGCTAAAGATAAGTGGTAATAAGAAATCACGAAGACATAAACGTTAAGAAAATATTAAACAAAAAAGGCAGTAAAAAGTATTTCCATTTTTAAAACAGCTTGACAATTCGTGGATGGGAGTAAACCAGAAAAAAGAAAAAAAACGTTAAAATTCTTAGTTTAAACGCGGAAGAATTAGGGGTGTGTTATACTTTGAAAAGTTTTAACACGATGAGGCACCCACAATTGGGCTGAAGGTGTGCGACAGATTTCTTTGTAGCTCGATTTGTTTTAAAACATTTAAAATACAAATTCCTTTCGCTCGTTACACGTGGAGAAGAAATACGTTTGTCATTTCTCAGTTGCTTTCTGCCCTGAAAAATTTAGTATTCCGTTAAAATATATTAAGAAATACAGGTGTCGTCAGTTTATTGCGCTACAGAAATCGACATAACTTTGCTTCAGTTTTTAGTATTTCTTTACTTTACTACAACACCATTTGTTAAAACCGTAAAAACCACATAAAATATTTTATGATTTCTTATTTAATGAAGACATATTAAGTTTCAGCTCAAGCTGTTTTATATGAGAATTAATTGTGATTTATTTCAGCAATAACTCGTGGTAATTTCACGCGGCACGTACTTTATAACGTACCATTATTTACTGCAGTTAGAGTTTAGCAAGAAAGGGTTCTTCATCCACCCCGTCACGCTTCTACCCTTCTCTGCTACACCGTATTTCATTATACAGCTGGCTATCAGTTTTTTCTTTGAGTTGTTAGCAGCACAATTTAACTTAAAATTACATCGAGATTCAATCTTCAGCACGGAGACAATTCAATCTATGTACACGCTGATGTATTTAGTTGACTTTTAATCGTTTCTCTAACAAACTGACACTATAGTAACTAAATACGTATTTTAGAGAATTTGTAGAGAAGAAGATTATAAGTAGCGTCAACTGTTACAAATTACATTTCTCCCTCATAGACTATGCACTACATTAAAAAAATATTAAATGAATAATTTTAAGGAGATATTGATTAAATTATTTAAGGATTTGATACTTTAAACCCTTAAGCTCTCGTAGGCTTGACGCTGGGAGAGGACTTCGAGGAAATTTAGTAGTAGTAGTAGTAGTATAGTACTCTGCATTTTTACAAAAATAGCCTCATACGTATTTGGTAATAACGGCAGTTTAAGAACCTGCTTCTTTTAAAATCAGTCTCGCAATCAGTTCTCCGTGGGGGATTCATGTGCAACACAATACGTTTTGAAATCCCGCGTGTACAAGCCGACGGTAAAGATAAGAACTTAGTAAGTAATTTGATTTTTTTAAATCTAAAAGTAGTAAATAATCCTTGTACTTTTGTATTATTAATAATTCCTTTATTTGTTTAATGACGCCCCCTTTTCGCGTAAGATTTAAAGTAAGAAGGAAGAGTTTCAACTAAGCACATTACGATATTATTTCGTAAACATCATGTGAATAGTCATTGTGTTAATGATCACGATTTTTCCCTAATGTTGCTAAAGTTGTTTTATGAAAACCGGAAAAAGTTGAAAGCGCTGTCCGTAAGATGTCCATGATCTAACAAATATACAAATTTCAGTGACATCACTTCGAAATTATTTGTATCACTTAATTTTATATCAATGTTTTGTGTTCATTGCCTAACAACAATGTAACTTTAAACTATAATTAAAAATACTTGTTGCAGGCGTGCTGACGATTCCCAGACACACGCAGGGACCTGTATTCTTACAGGAACCACCTTCTTGGTTGGAATTCTCTAATTCTAGCGGAGCAATTCTCAGCTGCTCTGCTCATGGAAACCCTCCACCAGATATCAGATGGATTGACGACACTAACAAAGAAGTTTCTCACATACCAAGAATAAGGTAAGTAATCAGTTTTTAAAATACTATGATAGTAATCCAATTACTAAACGTAGATCGATAAAATAACGTCTATACTCTATCATCACTTTAGCATCACTACTACTCACATAGTATCAGTTACTTTCATCGTAATCAGATGAAGCCATCCGTACTCTGTATGACGGACAATACGGCATATTGTCAGTTTAGTTTCTTTTGATGATGCAAACAAATTCTTGATCTGTGTGCTTTATCTCGTAAATTTTCTTCTTTTAGAGTACGTTATTTCAATTTAATAAATGTGTACTCCGACAATGTCACAACTAGAATTTTTCAGCCTTAATACGAACCATAAGATAATAAGAACTTTAAAGTCCAAACGCCACAATATGACATACGGAAACCATGTGTAACATCAAAACATGCACTTAAAGCTTAATCGATAGACAAGTGTCACATAATACAGACTACAAACACGTGTCTACTTGTAGCGACAATTCAATGCGGCCATTTGTCCTCTTGAAATTTAGTAAACAACATTTACTTTTCGCGCCACATTCCATTTAGTTAAGTGACGTTTATTCTGAAACTTCCACTTCCATATCAGAAAGGATTTCGAGATCCTTGAGGTTTTGGTGAAGTAATACTGTGTCATCTGCATATTTAATATCAGCAATTTCTCTTTTGCGTTAATACCATCTATGTAATATAGTTTAGTGATAAAAAACTTTCCTGTACGTTAACATAACTATTTAGACACAGTGATTATACGTGATAGCATAATAACATTATTGATCTCCATAAAATACTTCAAAAAATCTGTAAAACATACTTTCACATAATCGTATAAATTTAGCCAGAAACAAAATTAACGAGTTTAATGTTAGATTGCATGTAAAATATTATGAGGATTACATTTTTCATATAGGCCTAAGGATTACGCGTTAACTAGTGTGAACTTTTTTAGCCTCTATAAGGTCTGAAAAAATGAGCTGTGTTATTCTGACGTACTCGACAGAAATTCTTAAACGACATTCTCAGACTTCCCTACTCTAACTATATGAAAAATATATTGTACTAACCGTCTGTGACTTCTCGTATGATGTCCTTTCTTATTGCGACATGTTTCGAGACACTTGTCTCATTTTCAAAGCATAAAATATTTAGCACATATCATTCACTGATATACTTGTCAAACGTTAACACCATAAATAGCACAATTTAACATATAAACTATATACTTTTTGTAACATGAATCCGGCAAACAGTGTACACTGCGCAGCGACCCACCGCGCATTAACCGCAAATGATTCTTGTTATCTTAGTATCTCAACGCGGTGTCGTACAATATATATACAAGGTACTAAGATAACAAGAATCATTTGCGGTTAATGCGCGGTGGGTCGCTGCGCAGTGTACACTGTTTGCCCGATTCATGTTACAAAAAGTATATAATTTATATGTTAAATTGTGCTATTTATGGTTTTAACGTTTGACAAGTATATCAGTGAATGATATGTGCTAAATATTTTATGCTTTGAAAATGAGACAAGTCTCTCGAAACATGTCGCAATAAGAAAGGACATCATACGAGAAGTCACAGACGGTTAGTACAATATATTTTTCATATAGTTAACGGACACGTGGCTTGGTACTAAAACAGGTTTATTCCTACTAAAATATTCCCTACTCTAATTGATGGGAATAACTAATGGAATAAAAAGTAACTTTATAATCTAAATCTGAGGCACAAGTAATGATTACGTTGTATAATCAAGTGAAAGCTATCTAATATATTCTAAATTAAACTCGTAATATTCTAATACGAGTGGATTCAATGCACAACCCAACACCTGGACGCCTTTTATTTCTAGTTTTCGTTATCCTGAGAACTGTCTTCGCCATAGTTTTGCCATATAGGCCTACTTACTGTTACAGACCGTATGCCATCACGCTAGACCAGACATCTTGTTGGCAATGTGCAGTTATTCACATGCGGGTATGCTACAGCCCAGGTTACCATCAACAATATCCAACTCCCCATCCCGTATTGAATTGATTATCAGCTTTTTAAAATAAGTTGGTTGGGGTTATGAAAGCCCATCGCCCAGCTACATGCTTTCTCTTCAGGAAAGTGTTAAAGCAATTATTTTCTTTGTTTATTTGTTTTTCAGTTACACGCGTTCTTCTAATGCAATGATGTTGAGTTATGTCTCGTATCACTGACAGTCTATCTTTATTGTAGACTTGGTGTCTCAACTTTTGTGTGTCCCATGTATTCATTTTTCTTTCCGTGTTTGAAAAAAATAATGGGTTTAATCAATTCTTGCCATCAAAATTGTACCTAAATATGTATCAGTATTGTTTATCTCTATCAATTGTCTCTTCTAAGCCAGTGCTGACTTAGTGTTTGTTAATCAAAATGATACTAAGGTACTGTACTTTATAATTAGTTTTAGTCTAGTAATTTTCAGAAAATTTTCATGATTTTCAGCCCTCGTGTAAATTGTTAAAAGAATTATTTTTTAAACGTTATTCACGTTTAGAATTATTATAAGTAGTATAATTTTACTGATTTTGAAATTTTGATAATAAGACATTGCAAATCTTCTAACAGTTTTTATGTCATGGTGTCAGTAAATACCAAAATTCAAAACAGCAAAAGTCCAACAAGGCACAAACATCAAAACAAAGAAAACATATAATTCAATTAAAATGTATATTTCTACTAGTTTTTAAAATGTAATGCTTCTTATTTTTGTACTTAATGTGTTAGCTTTTTATATCTGTCCAGTCAAAGAGAATACCAACACTCGTAATTTGGTATTTTCTATTTATTGGTCACCTACATTTCGGTCAAAACTTAGTCTACGTAAGTTAAGACGTTAAGATTCATACGATATTATGTTTTGGGCTACAAGAGTAATAGATGACAACTGATATTTCGTAAGACATTTTCGTATTTCGTTCACACATATTTGTATCAGATATACACAACCATTTAATTTGTAACTAAAGTAAATTAAAAGCTGTAAAAGAGTCTTTATAATATTTAGTCCTAAGGCAAGATACTTTTTCCACTCATCAAATATTAAAATTTTAAATCTTGTTTTTCTAAGTGTAAAGTTAACGGTACCCAGTCTTAAACACTTTGCGTTTGTATAATAAGAAACAGTAATTTAGACAATTTACGAATCAAGGTAAAAGCTTCTAAGAAAGAGTATATTAAAACTGATGATGGGAATATTTGAGATGGGTACAGGTTACTTGTGGATATTAATTAAAGTTTTCCTCTATTTATTAGAGTCATATTTCAGTGGATATAATATGATTAAACCGTGCATAAATAATTAATTATTTGTCATGAGTGGGAATTTGATGTGTGTGCGTGTGCGTGAGTGTGTGCGTGAGTGTGTGTGTGTGTGTGTTAGTGTGTGTGGTGTGTGAGCGCGCGTCGTGGTGCAATATGATCATAAAGGTGACACCCTCTAGGTATATTTCCACACTAATAGAGAGCCAGGTGGATTTATGGTGAGAGTCATTCAGTGTAATCTCCGTGTCGTCTGGCGTCTCACCATGTGTAGCTTGCTACGTATATAAAGCCCCTTATCTTTATTTTCACTTGACTTCACTTTTGCTTTGCTGTTACAGAAATAGGTAAGACGTATGCATGTATGGTAGTATAATACGATAAGTTATCGATGTCAGCAAAGCTCATTTGTCATGTTACCTTTGTTTGTCACCGAAGCTGACGAAAGCAGATGTATATCGTACTGCATAACCATTTTTGTACGTAGCAAGTTTTTTGTTAGTAGAATTTCTTCACTGATACTAAGAGATGTATCTTTAATTTTTCAACTAAGTATGATGCGCCGTACGTATATATGTTTCTCTTTTCAAGTCAACGCAAAATTTGCGCATTCTCATAATAGCCTGTTATTGGAACTACTGTAATATTTCTACTTTATGTTCGATATTTTTTGCTCCGGAATGTATTTTTTATAAATTATTTCCGATAACATAGCTTATCTCTTCCGGAGTAAGTTAGGCTGTTATCCGTCACGTCGGAAGTCTCTTACGAAGGAACGTCTATGAGAGTTGTCGGATCTCGTCATCAGAAATACCCGGAAGAAGAAGACTGAGGCCTAAGAAGGGTCAAAAGACAAGTGCTGATGTAGAAATTACAGGTGTGGAAGTTCTTTCTTATCTCCCAAGTGACTTGAAGCTCTGAAGGAAACAATGTGGTAAGTTTGGATGGGAAGACAGTTATTAGATATTATAAAAACTTTCTTGAGATACTGGAATGAAGATAGTGGAACGGCCGAATCGAGCACGGTCCAGAGCACGACTCTAGAATATTACACCGTCCTGCTTATTACGCAATACAAGCGTCATACATCTATTTATTCATGTTAGGCTATAGCTATAGTGCGCCGATGTTATACTACCTCTCCTTAAGTGTGTTCGTACTTTACTGGCGATCGCCTCTATAATAGTATTTCCCAGGTGAACTAGATGTAGGAATTTGAATTCCGTTGCCCTATTCGTTGTACCCCATAAACTATTCACTTCTACATCAATTTTCTTTTCCAAAGTACGCGGGTCTTCACAGTTAACCTGGAGTTTCGGGAAGTGACTGGGACGGTGCTTTGAATTATACAATCAAACCTTCGTGAAAGCTCACGCTACTACTGCGGCTGGCGTACCCTGCTTTCATTCAGGACTGTGGACCTGAAGACCGTTAGGCATAGTGGTACAAGCTTGTTCTTGTCTGTTGGTTCCGCTGACAACCTTCGACAGGTGCTCCTCAAGTTTCCTTTTGAATCTGTCAACCATACTGTCCAAATGTTATGACTTTAAACTTGAAGAGGCAACTTGGTGTCTTGAACGCTGTCCTTTTCTTACCTTCCGGATGAAGTCCCACTTGCCAGTTCGCTCTTCAGGTCCAATGTGGAAAACACTGAACTCCAGTTCCGGGAGCGTGTCGAGAGTAAAAAGTGAAGTCAAGTGAAAATAAAGATAAGAGGCTTCATATAGCAACCCATACAGGCTGAGACGCCGGACGACACTGAGAATACACTGAACGATTGTCATCTTAAATCCACCTGACTCTGTTAGTGTGGATTTGTACCTAGAGGGTGTCAGTATTATGATAATATTGAACGCGCCCAAACACACAAACTCACACATCAAAATTCTACTGATATTATGTAATTAATCATTTATGCAAGGTTTAATCATAGTATGTACACCGTAATATGATTCTGATAAGTAAAGGAAATTTTTATAAGTTAAGAAAGACACACGAACAATCTGTCAACAAGAGATAGTGGGTAAAGTTTTTCTTTGTTACAACGCTCAGCTTTCGGTAGGCTACACAGAAACATAGTCCAACATCCTTCTTGGTTACCAGCACTACCGGAGAAGACCGGCAAAGGAGACTCGATAATCCTCTGTGTCAACATGTCTTGTACTAGTAGAAACATTAACTTTCGACCCGGTCTTCGAATAGATTGGCGTGCAGGTGTGTTGTATCTCCAGAACTGATTCAATGTTGAACGAGAGATGTTCTTCAAAATGACTAGCCCTGATCCTCAAAAGCTCTTCAAATTTATGTAAAAGTTGTCTGAAATCATCCCTCTTAGGCTTTGAATAGCTCTATAATTTTTTGGTAATTTTAAAGTTAGGTTAAGTCAGCTTAGGTTAGGTTAAGTTTTTGAAGTATCCGTCTTTGTTGTGTCATTTTGGCTACTCAAGCCATAAGGGAAATTTTACCTAGGCCAGTGTTCTTTTTTACAGTAGAGTGACAGCCTGGTCTACAATACTTGCCACTCATGCTAGAACACTTCCGGTCACGTTCACTAACCTTATTAGTAAAATTTTAAGTTAGTATCCCTCGTGCATTAACTACCAGAGTTCAGCAGTAGTATTACTGCCAATCAATTGTAGACAGCATTACCTCTTCTTGTCCAGCTCTTGGCACATTGTCTTTGAAGTCGCCTACAAGCACGTACCCTTCATAATGTCCACATTAAGAATTTCTGCATTAACAATGTCAGCTACGGGATTTGGTGGCTAAATTTGAGTCGATCTAGACGTAAAGCTATCTCTACTTTTCCAAAAACCTCTACGGGCTTTACATTAGCAGTTAGTAAAGTGCAAGAACATAAGTTTGGAATTTTTCACTACATCACACCGTATCAGGGAACACAATGATGGTGGCGCCTATGCCAAATGTGATTGAGGTTGGTCTTTCTTGTAGAACCCGTTAACATCGAGCTCCCGCTTTTTAGATCTATGTTGCTTTGGGAGATAATTTCTCCAGTTAGTCCGTGCACGCCCCTGATACTAATTACTGCTCGTTTCCCTGCCGCATGCTTAAATGCACTCTGTACCGACAATCTCTTTGTAAATGAGCCAGGATCCCACTTCAGTCGCCCATTCTTTCTTATTTTGTACTGCAGTGCCGTCGTTGTGTCTCCGTTGGTCTCCGATTACTTTACATTTTCTTCATCTGTGCCGTCTTGTTATTTCAATTAACTCACTTTGTAAACAGTCCAGCCAGACTTTGACTTGGAGAAGACCTCAATCTGTAATGTATCTGCAAAGCTGTTCGCTGTATTCTGGTGCCTTGCCATCCGTAACATTCACTGTAGTTCACTATTTTGACCCCCATCAGTAAGTCCCTGCACTTCAAACCGCGTTCGGAATCCCTTCGGTGCTTCAGAGTAGGCCAACAGGTCAATCAATAGATCTAAACTTGCTTCATCAATCTCCTGCAGACTCCTCCCCGAAACACTACAATCTCACATCCAGCTGAGCATGGTGCACGTCACGCCTTCCTACCGTAATTCCCGATCTTTTATTTATTCGCTTTTAGGTGGTACGTTTTGGTGCAGTGACAATAAGTGTTTTAAGAGCGAGAGCGAGTGAAATCACTTTGTTTTTTCTTGTCCATTGTTTACATATGTAACAACTTCTAATCTGGTTATCCAGTAACTCATTCCATGAAATATTGGGGCATCTTCAACAAATGCATGTCGTTAACTGGCTCTTCCCATAATTTTGGTTCCTCTATGTTCTTATTTTTCTGAGTCTTTTGCTGCTTTTCTGTTTGGGAACTGCCTGCTCAACTGTTTGTTTCGAAGTGCATAGCAGTACTTTCACCGATTCTTCATCTTCACATTTTATTTGTACCCATATATGTTAAATTGGCTTATATTTGCAGTTCGTTCCTTTTTCTTTCTCCCGTCTGGAATCAACGCTTTAATACTTTCTGGCTCACGCTTAATTAAATAATTTCCCTGGCCATGGCGGGCGGTGTTGAATTTTATGTAGAAGGAAAGGTCACCCGTGTGGCACACAAATAAAAGCCCAAGAACGAAACTATGGTATATCGCTCGCGCGAGCGCACACACACACACACACACACACATATATATAATACGATGTTAATATAGGCATATTTGCGTATAGTACACACGTCTGTAACGGGTAGGGACGTCATATGGCATATGGCATACGTATGTACACGAACATACTTATCTTATTTCCGGTAACCTATATAATTTCATAAGTCTAATTGCATTTTATATGTTTACATGCCTATGTTCATGATGTTTGTTACAAGTGTACATATGATGTTCATGAAGTACATAGACAAGTTTGTTACTTTAGTCACTAAAACATAAAACGATGATCGGATTTACCCATCAATACACATAGGTATTAAGTCAACCTCTGTGAACATAATAGAACCTCAACACAGCTTTATTTTACTGTATAACTACAGTTGTCACACATTAGTGAACAAATTTATACCAGATATGTTTGTGAACAACAATCATACTTAAGTACTGATACTGAATAAAACGGTTCTGTACTCACAAGGCTGATAACTGTAATAAATATACTCCTACAAGGAAAACGTGCGTGGTTTATGCTAATACTATACAAATGTATTTATTATGTCATATTTTGTAGTAAGCTGACAAAGATGAATCAAGTATTGCGCATTACAAAGAATGTTTTTTCGTCGTGTCGGTAGTACAGTATGTTCTGCATGAAATAGGTCTCTATCCTTCTATTCCTATATAAATCTTCATGTACTAGAATCACTTAAGTTTTAAGTCAAAGTTATTTTTACAAAGTTCTCCAGGGTTATGTTTTTGTAACAGGTACATCATTTGGCTACACTATAAGTTCTGAATTCGCTTCCCTGCAACACCATATTATGAAGCTGCATTTATCAGATGTCTCATAAGATTGAACGCCAAAATAGTATATCGGTGTGGTAATGGATAGTTGAATATTGTAGTGCTGGTCAGACTGCCTTCCTTGAATATGACAGGCTTAAGAAATAGCCTACGTTGCCTACTCCTAAACTTATTAGGAGGCCCAACAGCAGATAATATTATACACAAACTATACTGGCTACAACATATATGTTACTGTACAATATTTTTCTTATTTATAAATGCTCATCGCCTTCTCGCCTATATAATTTTCACCAGTTAGACCAATCATAAATCATAAGGTCGTTGACATATCTGTAATGATCATTATACCTGTAGTGATAGATTCTGCAGGTATAAAGGTTACAGCGCCTGCAGAGTTATGGCAGTTTCCCTACAATGTGGTGTCAGGGCCAAGCTCTTCCCCATGCTCTCGTGGAGAAGCCGTGGAGAAGCCCCTGGCTGTCAGCACTACCATGTGGTGTCAGGGCCATGCTCTCGTGGAGAAGCGCCTGGCTGTCAGCACTACAATGTGGTGTCAGCTTCCCCATGCTCTCGTGGAGAAGCGCCTGGCTGTCAGCACTACAATGTGGTGTCAGCTTCCCCATGCTCTCGTGGAGAAGCGCCTGGCTGTCAGCACTACAATGTGGTGTCAGCTTCCCCATGCTCTCGTGGAGAAGCGCCTGGCTGTCAGCACTACAATGTGGTGTCAGCTTCCCCATGCTCTCGTGGAGAACTCAGCACTACAATGTGGTGTCAGCTTCCCCATGCTCTCGTGGAGAAGCGCCTGAATGTCAGCACTACAATGTGGGTCAGCTTCCCCATGCTCTCGTGGAGAAGCGCCTGGCTGTCAGCACTACAATGTGGTGTCAGCTTCCCCATGCTCTCGTGGAGAAGCGCCTGGCTGTCAGCACAAAACTTACAGCGGTTCTTACGAACAGTTATCACGTATGCAACACTAGTTTGGTGGCTTCTTCTGTCGGCCACCAACAGGCGTAGACTGTCAGAATCCTAAGATACCGCACGCTTAGGTTACTATCAGGAACACCGTGGTTTATCAGAAATGATTTTCTCCATCGAGCCTCCGACGTTTTCCTATATAATTTGCCTGGAGTTTTTCCGTCTAGCCTCAGGTGGCAAACTTCTTCGTGAAGCCCGGGGATTCCTCCTTTCCGCATATCGTTAACTGACCAGTACGTGGAACGCTCCCCCCCCCCCCAGTTTAGCGACAGATGCCCTCGGTCGCTGCTTGACGACCCTCAGTAATTATCTTCACATGAGCCCCGTCTGCACCGCTTACAAGTATCCTGGTGGCGGATTGAAACCGGGAGTGTACAAGTGCTACCTTGCGAGAGCCACTCGTCTGGGCCGGAAACTCTCCATTCAGGCCGTCGCCTTCGGGCGCTGGAACCTTTTGACCACACCAGCGCGCCTCTAAGCTCTTGCCAGTGAATCCGTAAGGGAGCCACAGTGTGGAGTCAGTCTGAAGAAATTCACGAATTCCTCTCCTGGACGCCCTTCGTGCCAAGGGGAACCGTAACCTTACTCCTTGTACCGAACATACGATCGCGCTGAAATGTTTGAACCTGGCGTTCATCGGGCTTTGACCCGGACAACGGAGACAAACTAGGCGCCCCGCGTATCTTCTGTCTGTTTGTGTATCATTACGACACGTAAACTGTAAGGCTAATTTCACTTATTTAATACATACAATATCCTATGATATTGGTGCGCGGATGCTGGCGTAAATATTAGGATCGCATAGTGAGTGATAATGCAATCCAATCTATGCACTATACAAATGAAGTAAATGTATGCATTTTACGAAAGAAGTAATTTTCCAATACCGTATGAAAGTGTTTTTCACAGCCTGTTAACAACTTATTGCCTATGACTATGACTACCGTATTAACAAACAATAACAACATCAATCATCGGTCTTCATTTGTTGTCAAAATTTAATGATAATAAACGAGCTTTGTCTCGTTACTGCCATACACTGATCTTCCATTAGAAAGTTTCTCCTGGGAAAGGGTGAGAGACCATCAGCCGTCTCATCATTAATTTTCATTTGCTTCGTAAATCACATTGTCTCTCGCTCAACTGTTGGAGTTTACTTTCTACAACTTTTTCATTTAATCTGATAAACATTATCTCTCACAAAAAGCAATACTGTAATTTCCCAGGGACTACACGAGGTCAATTTGAAATGACTGTGACACAAGTAATGCTGTGGAAAATTGTTTCTGTAGTTTTGTCTCCATTATTTTGAAACAGTAGTCGTTTTGTTCACTGAAAAGCTGGGGGAATAAAGTATATCTTGCCACATTCGATTTAGTGAAATAAACTAACTTCAGACGCGGGTATAATGTCACTGTTCGCCACTTGAACGGTATAGCATGCATTTGAACACTGTAAAATTAATTTGCTTCTTAACTTAGTTTAATAATATAACTCGATAATAATTTAGTATGGGTTTAATAAACCAGTGTGCACGACGCTTGGCTACTAATCTGGAGGTTCGAAGGTCGCACCCTACCATTTGACCTACGCAACTCCTAATTTACTTACGTGGTACATAAAAAAAATACAATTAAGTATATTTTGAGAGTTCACATAGGCTTAATTGACTTTTCTCATTACTGTAATTACTTGAAATATTGCTTACATTTTCTCTCTGAGTTACAAATAAACTCTTTTTCAACTGATGTTCGCTTTATTTAAACAAATTTTCTAAACAATTTCTGTAATATTTAATTTGTAAACATTTCGAAACGTTTTCATTCATTTAAGTGCATGCGTTAACTCAAGAACACACTGGACCACTAAAACCACTTTTTGTTTTAGCGGCTATCCCCAGGAACCTTTTGCACATATCTTCGGGACGACACATGAAGACATTTATCCTAACTTCGTGAAGACATGCACATTATCATTACATCGGGGTCTATATTGTGCCCTAATTGAGCTTTTTCAGTTTCACATATTCCTTCACACCGGTTCCTACTTACTGGAATACTGTGTGAACCACAGTATTACTCTCAGCGCTCTCTCTCTCTCTCTCTCTCTCTCTCTCTCTCTCTCTCTCTCTCTCTCTCTCTCTCTCTCTCTCACACACACACACACACTACTTTGTGGTAATGAATGAAATAATGCCACACAAATGATGAAGTAACTACGTTAAAGACACTAACACAGGACTGTCACATATACTACCTCTTTATACTACAGTATATGGTACTAGAAAAAATATGTCTTAAACAAATAGCTGACTGTTTCATCTCGGCGAACACAAACTAATTAGAGTAAATTATTGACCGAAAGAAAGAATTAAGTGGACCGTGTTTACCGGTCGGCATTTAAAACTGCCTCCAACTCTACCCCTCGCCATTCTTTCCTGTGGCACAAGAAGAGTCAGCTTTAAGCTGAAGGGAAGTGTAACTGAGTTGATAACTTGCTAATTGTGCCACTATCACTTACTAAGTTTCTCCGTTATTTTCTCAGACTTGTTCAGAACATTCTTTATATGGTGACTGTACATTGTTTAACATACCATATCCGGAAGTTGTAACTATAATACGTACTGGAATTTCCTTGACAAAACAATACTGATCGTTTGACATATCAATACTGATTGACAAGGCAACGACTTCATTGTTGCCTTATACTAATTGCTATTTTCAAACCTCACATTAATCATCGTTCGAACAGTAAGCATTGCTTTGTAAGGTACTAAGTGGGTACAGCGATCTGTTGGATGTAATTTTCCCTTTCAGAAGTACCTAACACAACACTGGTTGTCATCCATTCACCTTGAAATTTTTTAATTCTAAACAATGAATGTTTGTCATATCCAGCAGTCATTCGGGCTTGATTTTTACCACTTATTTTATTGCCTCCGATTGTAATGCCGTCCGGCTCAGACGCTCCGTTGCTTTTTATATTTACAGATGCCGTTATTACTCTTCCAAGGTGAAGTACTCTACAACAGTAACTACTCCAGAAGTAAGCCTAGAAAAAACAAGCGCACGATCTTAGTTTTTATTTCCAAATACAAGATTAATTCCCTTATTGTTCTAACGGCTGACTTGTAACGTTACTCCGTATATCATCATTAAGCTCATCATATACGTATCGTATATACATTCTTCCAAAGTAGACGTTTGAACTCAAGGATGAGCTCTTTCTTGTTATCCTTGTAGATTGTGTGTTATCTCCTAACTGCTAATTATAACCTCTTATCAAGATTTGTTCCTCTGAAGTCTAGCATCTGTTTGTATTCATGTATTTTATTGTCTGTTCTTCTATCTCCTTTTCTACTAATGTCACAGTACGCTTGAGTTATATCATATTGGTATTACATGCACAGTCTGCTTCCGTTTTCATTATTAATTCGGCGCTATCCAAAATCACTTTGTGCTCATGACCGCTTTCTTTTTAATGATCTTTTTTGTCACTGTAACCTTTTTAATTTCAGAAAAATTATATTTATGATATTATTTTAATCCCCAGAACTCGTCAGATATCCATCAATATCTTTCTGGCTATTTTTATCCTTGCATCCGTTGTAGGCGATTCCCATTGTGAAAATTTAGAGTAAATGTCCCAAATACTTTTACCTCTACTTTTGTTTTATAATTTTACTTTTATAATTTTAAAGAAAGATGTTTGGGAAACTGCAACAATATATCCGTTTACCTTGACATATCCCATCGCACCTGGCATTCTCTTTGTGCTACCAATCACCAATTTTCTGTAGTTAGATTTGCTTCATTTTCTCCAATCCCACTAGTTCGAAGAGTCTTTAAGTGTGTTCCCAATTCTCACTAATTATTAGTGTAATTTAGTAACGTTAGTAATTCCACTTCATGTACAACTTGCTTCATCATTACACATGTCAGAGAGTAAATAATAAGAGCGGTTCAATTGCAATTGTGTATAGAACAGTAAACAAAATGTCCGTCTCTGTTGATAGTCAACATTTTCAAGGGATTGTACTCTTTGTGAATGATACGGTTTTAATATCTGGCTTTGTAAAATCGCTAATGCAGTTGCGTGAGCCGCACCTTCAAACATAGCTTCTTCTTGTACTGACGCAGGATTTTTCCCAATTCTATTCAATAATCGTTCTTCTTCTTACAAAAGGTCTACAAAAGGGGAACAAAAGATCCAGTTTCTCTTAGCCGATTAAGCACCTGTCAAGCATTTTCTCACTCGGAAAGTTTAGGTTGGGAAAGTGTTCTGCTCTGTGCGTTCTTTCAATTGCGGCTTGAAACTTCATACACGAGACGAATATCTGACATTTCAGCACTCTGTGCTTACTGTGATTAGCCATTATCGACAATTACATGATTAACAATGAGTAAAATAGCGCAAGCAGAAGGATTTATTTACGAAATTTACAATATTGTTTAGTTAAGTTAAATGTGTTATAAGTGAACTCACTAAAGCAAACAAATGAAACACGCCGTTATCATTTTCTGTTAATTCCAAATAACTTTTATTGTTGTAATTGAAATTGTGTGTAAATATTCGTACTTGAATTAGTTCAAAATTATTAATTTAATTACTGAATATCGATCCTTAACTTTGTTATAAATTACTGGTACTTAGTTAATTTGAAAAAAAAAACTTTAAATAAATTTTTCTTATACTCGAAAAATCAAAGTTCGGCAGAAAAAAATTCAAATAGTCAAAATTTATGGGTAAGATGTTTTATGACTTTATTCGGTTATTTGTTATCGGATTTGAACAAACAAGAAGTCATTGTATTCATAATAATAGGCTTACCATTTAATGTAAACATCTGTACCAAATTTCATTAGGATGTCTATAACGCCTATTTAGATATAAAGTACATCATCCCCAAAGTGAACTTTTTTATCAGTACTGTGGCCTGTAACAATAAGTTCCCTTTTTTTTTTAAATTTCTTTTATTGAAACACTGTGATTCTCTAGCTCTTCCATGGACTCCCATACTTCTATTTGCTTGGTTAAATATTACATTCTTTATTTATCAAATTGTATTATCTCCTTCATACTCTTTGAAAGCACTATGTAGGAACTTCCTCTAACAATAATAGTTTTGTGCCTTTGTTTATATTATTCTTAGTGTTTTGTTTTGCTTATGTTCTGACGATAATGTTAGTGGAATATATATTATATATTTTATGTAATAATATAAAATATTGTATTTTTTATTTTGTGGATTAAAAGGATGTCCAGCACGTTTCCTTGTATTTTCATCATCTTGGTCTACTACGTAAACTGTCCACAGCAATATTATTCATCGAAGAATCAAATTTCAAGTAAAGATTTTAAAGAAAGAATTAAATCTTCTGAACACTCTTTGTGTCTCATTGTTTGTTCCGTGCTTTGAGGAAGGAAACGGGAAGATTTTCCTATAGGTTGCTGTTAGAAAAACCATAAAAATTTTACTCAAGACGTTTAAGAAAATTTAGATTAAAGAAAGGGCGGCTCAGTAGACCAGTGGGTATGGCACCTGGCTACTAACCTAGAAGTCCCGGGCTCAATTCCCGGGCCCGCACCATAAAATCAAGGTGGGTTTTTCAGCCCCAAGGTCGACTCAGCCTGTTGAAAATGAGTACCTGGGATAACATCCTGGGGATAATAATGGGCGGCTGAAGCGTAGTGCTGGCCACACTGCCTTCCTTGTATGCCGTACGGCTGACATAAGGCAGCCTACCCTGCTTTCTCTCAAGCTACTTCGGTGGTAAACATGGGAGCCATTATTATATATTATAGATTAAAGAAAGACAGGCTTCATACTTTTTTTTGGCTTGGGCACTAAGGGTGGTCATGCATGGTCAAATAGCTGACAAATATGAACCCCCCCCCCACTCCAACGAAAAGGATTGACAGGATGATAAGATAGCTAATTATAAAGTTTATCTATCATCTGTGTACGACAGACGATTCTAGTGTTAAGGGATTTGAAGAATGTGGATGAAAATTGTGCCTCTATACGATATTATTGAATTAGGTAAAATTCTTTAGACGTCGAGTTATATCTTTTATGTTAGAAACAAATCCCTACATTATCCACAGTCGATGTATAACTTATGTATATTGATAGACACTATTTATAGAGACACTGTAGAATACACTGGAATGTTCTGCATAAATGTACTATAACACATTGTTTACATTTAGGGGTAAACATGGTTTGTTCTACAAGATTCTAGAATATGCGTTTGGAATAGCCTCGATATTATTAGTAGTAGCCGTTACTCAAATGACGCATGTTTCTAAATGACGTCATTGCCAACTAAATATAAGACAGTAAAGAGAGAGTTTGTGAGTCTTCACTGAGAGTTAGTGCGTGTGTTTGATACCACATTTGTGAATCAATATTAGGCCTACATTTGTGTTATTGTTTTTGCTTGTATAAATTACTGTTGTGTTAATATTTGATATCAGAATTGTGAATCGAAATTGTATTTTCTGTTTACATTTTTATTTATCAAGAAAATTATTTGTGATATAGGAAAATAAACAAGGTGTCGACAGTGATTGAAGTGTTTTATTTCATTCACTGATTTACAAGACAAAATCCTTACACCTAAAATGGTAGATAGCAGTAACGGTTAATATATTACGTAGTCTAATGAGCTTTGTAGTAAACTAGAATTTTCCATTTTCATAAACAGTTCTTAATAATTCCAAATATCCATACTATATTTTAAATTTCGTTGAGTAATGGATACTCGAATATTATATTGTTACGCAATCACGGAACGTTCTCGAACAATGGAGAGTGTCGTTCTACATGTTTCTCGGGTATCCCAGCAGAGCCCAGCTGTAATGTTTGTGTCCATATTGTAATGGTACATATCTTCACCTAACAATAATGAAGAAAACATTACAAGATAAATTGTTTAATCATTAACACTAAAATAAAAAAGGGATGAATCAGAGATTAAAGGAATCGGTAACTCAAAATAATAACACGATCAGACATATCCAGGTAGTCAGAACAGTAACCTCTAATAATAAAGAAGTAACAAACACACAAACCAAATGTTAAATACAGTAATACATGGCGATTTAACCTGAGTAGCCCAATAGATGGTAAGTGAGAGAGTAGAACCAGCCCCATAAACCAAGGATAACATAAATAATGACAACTGTAAGTGAACTAGAACTAGCCACCACACTACCACAAGAGTGTAGTAACAATAAGAATAATAATGAACAAAGAATTAGCATGGAAGTGTGAAGGTATAATCAGCAACAACACTAAGGAAGTGACATGTAAACGATGGCAAAATAAAGTGAGCCCAGAAAGAATACAAAACTAATGTTAAACCAATGAAAAAGACTAACTAATGAAAATTGTATATGATAATAATAAATGTAAAGACAGACAAGTTAAAAATATTAATTGTTAAGGACTTGAGGTATAGAAGGGTACACTAACCCAAACAAATAGAGTAAACTAGGACAAATCACATTAGCACGACACAAACATATCATGTATAGTCAAACCACACAGAGTGAGAGATTATAAATTGTAAGGAGGATGAACATTTTAAAATAAATGTAAGAAAGAGAGTTTTGAATAAGCAATACACTAATCTTTACCCACCAGTAACCCTAAAACAAGATTGAGTGCAAAGTGTTAGTGTTAATACCCCGAAGTGAGAATAAACCCCATTAAAAAGTGATAAACACGGATAAAACCGTAATAAAACTTTTATAAAGTGCATAAACTAGGTTATAAGTTATAAATGAGTGAGATCTGATAATGGTCAAACACAGGAAGGACTGTGATAGTTGAAAGGCCAATGTGAGTGGACACCCAAAATGTAACTAAATAAACTAATAGTGTTAAAATTAAGTTAGCTTTAGTGATAACTGATTATCATGGTTTTAAATGTGTGTCAATTAATGTAACAAGTGACTATTAAGATTATTAGGAAAGTAAGAAAGATAGACTATCAGTGTGTCAATTCACCATATAGAAAATGTCAGTAATATTAAGGGATAAAAACAATGAATAATCATGGTAAGAGTTACTAAGACATAGTGAAATGGTATTAGGTACCATTAGTTAATAAAACAGTGTCAGGTAAGCTTAGCAATAAGGATTTTCTATAATAATCAAAATAATTAATTAAGGTTTGTATGTTTGTTTTCTTTCAATGATACTATAAAATAATTATTACCCACTGAAGAGTATGAGTGGATAATAAAAGGTAAATAATTATGTTTTAATGAGTAAGATTTATGTTTCAAGAGAATTACGTTTTAATGAATAAAAATTATATCTATGGGAATTGTTAAAACCATAAGATGCCATGTTATGATGCAATAAACAAGAAACAAAATAAATACAGTCAGATACAATGACACTAAAAGGCAGTTATGACAGTATACAAATTAACATATGAAACCAATAAAATCACACACAATTACTAGAACAGACATAAACATTGAGCAAATAAACAGAATCATGTATTAAAACAATCAGGACCCATACAAGGGGAGAATAGAATGTAATCTCTGTAATTAAAGAAAAAATAGTCAATTGCTATCTAAGCCTAGGCAGATTCCCAACAGTCAAACTACAAAAGACTTCAAATTTTAGAATTAAACACTGACATTAGTAAGACTAAGCCACAGAAACTATGAAATACAATTAGACTATCATGTTAAGGCAGGAATATTATGATAATAATGTAAATTAAGAAAACAGTATAATTAAATAAAATCCACAAAACTGTCAAAATGTTGATACCTAAGTAAATACTGTAGTATTGGATGTCAAATTAATCCTTGAGCCAAAATATGAACAGTGGTAATAAGATTTACTACTAAAAAGGGCGTACTGAAGATTAATTACATTTAGAAGATCTGTGACCATTTTAAATAAAAATTCAAATATCTTAACAATGATCTCAAGCCAATTTCAGCCAATCAAAAATTGTGAGTTACCATGACAACAACCGTGTATTGACTAATTTTCAGTTAGGAACAATAATAACTGTAGTGACGCTAAACTGGAGAGAAGCCACGCCGTGAAGGGCACAAATTTTTAACTCTAAAACAGTATAAGTGCCCATAAGTCGATGAAGAAGGACCAGAATAACTGACGAGAGGACATTCCAACTAAACTATACCAAGGACCAGCGCGGAATTAATCTAGATGACCAAAAAATATATGAAATCCGACCAGAAGAAGACGCCAACCATTCCCGAAGCCCAAGACTGAAGAAGGAAGAACCGACATCAACCCATTACACCACTTGGACTACTGACAATACATCTTTTATCTACTAACGTTGAGTATTGCTGAATTTATTGATTGACTTAAAAAAAAAAAAAAAAAAAATCTCTTTCACAAAATTATAACTAAATGATAAGACTCTCACTATCACTGAAGGTATTTTCAAGGATTGATAAAATAAAAAAGTAACTTTGTAAACACTGAATGACCAAATGATAACCTATGTATACACCAACGACACTGTCACAATTCAACACCACAATATTTAATTTATAGTAAACCTTGTTTAATTTTAATGATCACGTACTTTAAATGATATGTTCTAATTTTGTTATCTTGTTAGATACCTCTGTTTCGTACTAAAAGAACCCTATAGGCAGATTTATTTTGTAAAATAATAATCACACTGTCTTGCAGATAATATAAACATTATACTGCCAACCCAGCGATCCGCTGATTGAGCGAATATTGCCGAGGCTAAAATCATTGTATAAATTATTAATTTTATGAAGCGTTAACAAAAAAAAAGAACCAGTCAAAAGCCTAATAAATGAGTGTGTACCGATAACAACTGTCCATTATTTACTTGTAAAGAATATTATGCATGTTTTGATTACTAGCAGTGGGTCAACATAACCAACGTTATCTCAAGTTGGCAACACGTTTCCCCCACTCAGATGAGAATCAGTAACAAGCCAGACGGCGAGCGATTCGAATTTACAATAGTGCAATATCAAACTATACAAATAAAATCTTTTAGTTGTTTTCACGAAAAACAATTTGGCGCCTATCCGGAATTACGAAAGAGTGAGAAGGGACAGGTAAGGCACACAGGCTATCAGACGCTTCCGAACGACACCATTTACGTTCACAAAACACATTACTAAAACTTTCCAATTCTAAAACTAAGAGACCGACACACACGATTTCTACAATATATATATATATATATATATATATATATAGCTACTTTGATAGTTCTTCTTTTTTATAGTTCTTCTTTCTTCCATCTTCACCTCTTCAGGCTTTGGACTCACTTGTTCCATGTTTTTATCTTCATGTACTTTTTCAATCTCCATTTGATTGTCTATCTTCGGGTTGGATTGTTCCCTCTCCCTTCTTAATTCTTCCCTGAATTTCCTGCCATCTTCTATGGTCCTATCTATTAATTTATTGGTTTTCTTTAAAGCCTCCTTCATCGCTGTCTTCACCATTTCTAGGAGTTCCATGGGGTCCATACCTCCTGGTAATATCAGTTCTTCAGGTCTGCTCCCTTCTGTTTGGGTTTCCTGCTGTTCTCTTGTGAGTCCCGACATCTTGATATCCTGGTAATGCACTTGCTGTCTCTCGACGAATTAGGTGAGGAAATTATTGGTTTAATTGCCTAAATTGCTAATTGTTTTCTCCCTAATCCGCGCCCCACGTTGGGCGCCAATTTGTAACGTAATAATTACAACGATATAATATAGATGTAGATAGATACTCTCCTTTAAAGCCCCACTGTTGGGCTGGCCACGTTGTAACGTAATAATTAAAGACGGTTGCAACGACATACGATAATAAGATATTAAAATTTTAAAATGGAATTATTATTAGTAGTGTTGATTATTAATAATAGTTGTGTGGGTATTCCCGTTTAAATCTCTCAATTTAAAAAAGTATTTTAGCACTTCACTGTTCACCTCCCCACTTACCATATGTGAATGTTATTACTGTTCTGTTTGGTGACTGCTTCTGCTGCAACATACACCTTATACATACATCTGGATATTCTACTTGAATACCCTAAGTGATACACATGCACAATAAAATAATATAAAGGCTTAATTGTGATTTGAATTATAATGAATATTCAAATTCTGCCGCCACCTTCTGATAGAACTAGTTATGAGAATTAAACTATTTTATTTTGAAATCAAAAACTCTTTCCACTGGTAAAAATAATTGAGGTTTATTAACAGTTCTGAAATGCCATTAACTCTTTTAAATAAACAATAAATCACTAATATCTTTACAAAATAATAGTTATTATGAACAATTTTTAAAAAAGAAACTCTTTTAACCTCAAGGTTGGTAACACTGAAGGTTGATACAATAATTTTAGTTAGAGAGGTTATGTCCTCTTCACACAGTTAAATTACCAAGTTCGTGTATTCTTGGAAGTTGCATGATACCAGATACAAGATGTTATCTTTTCCTTAAATTGTCACTTTGTCAATCATTTTACCATATAAGGTATATAACGTTACAAATGAAAATAGTGTACAACTATAGTACCTTGTTAATTTAATGTATTTATTAGTCTTTCGCTATCTGAAAGATTTCCAACTCTTAGTATTGGGTTTGTTTACATCAGGTTATGACATGGCAGTCAGTTATTTTTTAATGAATCAATAACTAAATTGCTATTATTACGTTTGATATACATTCTCATAGTAGTATCAGATATCCTTCTGACTACTGATAACATTTTTATTTACCTTTGAACAAGTTTGGATAGTGCATTTTGCTTAACTAACTTGCTACATAGTGTTTGTTTACATTTGATTCCACAATCATAGTCATTTAGTTTTCAATAATTTGTCTATAAAATTACTATTCTTATACTTATGATCTGTCCTCATAGTATTACTAGATATTTTTCTAACTACTGGTAACATTTTCAGTAATCCTTGGACAAGTTTTAATAATGTATTTTGCTTAACTAATTTGTCACATTGTCTTTGTTTACATCTGGCTATACATTCATAGTCAGTTAGTTTTCAATAATTTGATTATGAAACTATTATTATTATAATTGTGATCTGTTCTCATAGTAGTATTAGATGTTTTTCTAACTACTGGTAACACTTTCAGTGATCTCTGTGTAAGTTTTAATAATGTATTTTGCTTAACTAACTTGTCATATTGGGTTTCTTTTCATCTAGCTTTGTGTTATCATATTTAATCTGCTTTATGTGCTGTGTATTTCAGTATAAAATATTACTTATTAGTGTGCATCATTATTTATAATGAATCTTTGACTGAAACAATTGTTGATGGTTGTTTGGTTTAATTAACATATATGATTTTGTGTTATAGGTGCACTCCCTATGGGGTTATGTATCAATGTGCAACATATTCTTATGCAGTATTTGCTTCTACTATTATGACTTCATTATGGTATTTTATTACAATGGTTTAATTGTTGATTAATACACATGTTTACACTATTTTTCTAAACAATAACACAAATATTCTTAATCTAATGGTATTACATTTCTTGTTGTGTTGTACCTAATTTCTGGTACCTTTGTTGTTTAATACTTAACAAACTAGCTTGTTTGTTATTATTTTTTCTGGACTTTCTTTGTATTGTATTCTTTCTTGCCGTGGCATTCAGTTATATTTCATTTTAAAACTTAACAAAGCTTTTATTATCAGTTTCTATGAACAATGATTTTACTGTTCTATCTTACATTTCTCATGGTGATCTTATGATTATCTATTTTGGATTACAATCTTGATTAAATTGGTCACACTAATTGTTTGTGCATTTTAACTATTTAATCTTTGATGTTTCCACTATAAAAGTAACACATTTTCCTCTGTTATAAACCTTCTCACTTGTATTGTCTGTGGGGTTTATTTAGGTTAAAATTGGTTAACTTGTTACAGGTTCTCACACTTACATTAAGTATTCACTATTACTGTTTGTGATTTCTTAAATATGCTAAACACTGTTTCTTCATAGTTGATAATCGTTATTCTTCTTCCGGTCACTAGTATAGTTCCTTGTATACTTGGTGAATGGTGATTTCTTGTATTGTACATACATTATCTTCACTCTTCGTGTCATGTTCCTTGCTCTTCTTCTTCCTTTCTTCTTTTGGTTTAAACGTCTTCTTCAATATTTCCATTTGTAGTAGTCGTTGTTCCATAGTATTTGTATTTATAAATAGATTGGTTGGTTTGCCATCATTGTGGTTGCTCTTGAGTTGTCTCTTCTTCATTTCACATAGTCATGATTTTTGTTGTTTCCCCTCACTGTTGGAAACTATTGTCTTCTTTTCATCTTACATATTTATTATTTTTGTTGTTTCCCCTCACTGTTGGAAATCTGTTGGGCCTGGTGTCTAACATTTTATATTGGCTTGTGGTCATTTTCTTTCTCTCTTTTGTACTCGATGATGCTATATTACACTTCCTTCTTCTTTGTTGGAAATTTACAATAATGTATCTGTAGATACTCACTTTTTGTTTCCATTGCTTTACGTCCTTAGAACTATTTTCATGATTTCCCGTCACTTGACGTAATAATTGTTTACTCTATGTAACTACCAAATTTGGTACGTTACAGCGTGTGGACAAATTTTGGTTCAATTATTGTACGAGTATAATCTTGTTGAATAACTTGTTGATTACAAACTGTTATTTGTGATTAATTAAAGCTGGTGATCAGTGACTTCACTGGTGTCTGTATTATGTTTTCCACTATAACATACGACGATCAGTGAAATCGTCGTAACAGTATTTAATAAAAATTCAGAATACTTTAGTGTGTAACTTAAAATGTAAACGTACTTAATTCTTTAATTTACTATTTGTACATCTTAAAATATACCCTTAAAATTTAATTGTAAATAGCAAAACTATTTTTAAATTGATATAAAAGCAAAAAAATTTTAAGTTAATAAATATGCTAAACTAATTATTAATTTATTAGTGTTAATTTAATACTATAAAGCATTTTGTTAAATCAATTTTTTCATATCATCAAATTAGAACGACATTTAATGTATTTCTTATTTTTTATATCCATGTAGTTTTTTTAATTACATGTGATTTTCAAATGACACAAACAATTAAAAAAACAATGAAAATCAACATTTGTATCTTGATGACGTAGTAACATATTTTTAGAAGTAAGTTACATTGTTTCAGTAAGGTATATGGATGGTGAAGGAATTTTATTATTATAGATTTTATATATTCTTAGATTTCATACTGACAGGACTTACGATGAAATTTGTATAAAATTCTTTGTAATCTGAAATGGGTAGATAAATCATCGTTATTGTTTCGATGCTAGCTGAATATACACAGTGACTAAGACAACAAAGTATTAAATACTAAAACACCCGTGAAAGTTACATGAAATAATGCATTCCTAAAGTGTAAGCAGTATTTATAGAAATACATATAAAATATATTTAGTTCTTGTGAATAAAGGAAAACCTAATACATTTTTTTCTGTACTTGGGGCAGGCTTATACTCGGATAGGCATATAAGCCTACTCAACATAGTATGAATAGCCTTAAACAGCAGACGCAGGTTTTCACAAGAAGAATAAATCGATTCTCAAATCTAAAACAAAACTAGGTATGTAACCTGACAAAATTCTAATAAAAATTGAATTACTGTAGAATGATACTGATTTTTGCCGGATTAATTTACAATAATATCAGTTAATATTTAAATTCACTAGAAACCAAGATTTTTAGTTAGCCGTTATGTGCACGTATTGTGAACATTTGTATAATACTGCGTATGTGTATTTGTTTAATCAATTAGCTTAGCTTTTTGACATGAAATAATCCTGGCATTAAGTTACAGTGTTGTTCCCATTACTTATTCCTTTTCAGTCAGACACACACAATACTTAATTTATAATTACTGTTTGGCAGTGAAAACATAATTTTCCATTGTTTTATAAGTACAGTGGTTCGACTACACAATAAGTTTTAATGAATCTTCGTAGGCGCCACGTGCTATATGAAAGCTATTGTTATTGAAATATGTTTCCTAGCAACCAGAAAAATTCTAATGCTCATTAAAATACGTCAAAGTATTCAGAATAAAATCTGTTCACCTTGTGAATATAAAAGTGAACTAAGAGGTTTGAAAGAATATGTGATTTTTGTGGAACAAATTTAACTTATTTATATTTTTATTTTAATATTAAATAACAATTACAATACACTAAATGCTAGAGATATTGCTATAACATACCGCGGTGTACTGTCACATGCTGTAACAATGATACTGTAAAAACCAATAATAATCCTTATAACGCATACAAATAAAACACATTTTTAATTACGCAAATTAATTGCATACTATTAATCTAAAGGTGCTTATAGAAGTCAAAACGTGCTCTAATAATTTTATTTTGCAATTTCAACGTATGCAGTCATTTTGTAGTAATTTCTTCTTGTAGCCCAGATGTCTCTTTTGTTGATGAAAAGTTAGTTGATCCAGTAAGATAAGTTACATTACACTAAACAATGCGTTCAATTAATTTTGGTTGTTCAATGTATAATAAAATAATAAACATAAAGATTAAACAAACTATTGAACTAGTATTCTTAGATAGTTTAAACTGTTAACGTAGGTAGTGCGACAGAATTATAAAGTGAATTATATCTTGCAGGTCAGTTTATTTTTTGTTCCCAAATACTTTATTGGATTATAGATGGTTTGCTTCAATATTATTAATTTTCATTCTAGTCACTCTGTACACCTTAAACAGATAGTAACCGTAAGCAAGGTTGACGACAGGGAGTGTTTTAGAGGTTTACAAATCTCAGAAACACTGTACTGTGGTGTTATGAGCCATCAAACCTCAGAAATACACTTTTTCCAAATGGCTTCAACAATTTTGGCCAATAATGTACACGTTTTACCAAAGTAAATTCGGTTTACCATTTGTTTTGCGTTACACAAATTACACTGTTTGCAAATTAATTCTACTCGTTTAAGCTACAATTAATCATTTTCTCTTGGTTTTACCAGTAAGTTATATTTTTACTGCTTGAGTGCATATTTTTAATTATAGTAATTTCATAACGCAGATATGCACAGTTAACACATAATAGCTTTATTAACCACTGTAGACATGTATTTTAATTTAGAAAGGAGATAAGGCAGTCTTGGCGTCTCATCCGTTCGTAGAATCTGTACTTAATTAAATCAAACAAGTGCATACGTAAATTACATAATAAGACACGTATGCTGGCATCCTAATAGCCTAATCAGATGTGAGACGTTTCCTCATTAAGTGCGACATTAAACATTCTTACCCAGCGAACACATAAAAATAGGATTCCAACCCGCCAAAATCTCAGTTATAATTAATGACAAATTTCCAAACGTCTTCATAAATCACATTGTCTCATTGCATCTTTTTCATGTTAACATTATTTCCATCACATTGTTTACATTATATTGGGTGGCATAAGTTACTTACCAAACTTTGTTGGTCATTTTTAATAATAAACCACCAAGTGATTATTTATGGAGAAATGAGGCACTAATAAAGTAATCAGTTTCTACGTTGAGTTAAAATCATATTTCTGGAATTTCGTGCTCGCTTTGCGTTGAGGTTTGCAATGTCTAGGCTACCGCGTTTAAAGATAAAACATGAAGACTATTTCTAAGTCACATTCATTATATTTTATATTACATAATAACTTTTTAACTGGCAGTAAAAAATAATTATACATTTTAAGGAAGAAGCATTTATTCCGTCAAGATTTTTGTGTTAGCAATCTTCATCACTCCAACTCTGTCGTACTTTCTTACTGAATTGCTATAACTGCTGCTTCTGTTTTGCTGTACGAGTCCTTTAGGTGTCATCACCATTATTACGTTGTAGACTTGGCGTTGTAGACTTGTTTGTAGACGTGGTGACACTGAAAGCCCTCGTTCATCAACAAAGTACAACAAAGTTGGAAGGAAGAAATATTTGTTGCGTACGAATGTAATCGTTTTTTCAGCAAGTATTCTATGGGTACTAAAATGATTACTACATCAAAAAATAGTATGCTAAAAAACATATTTACCATACATTATTAGTTTGTTAATAGGAAAATTAATTAATTGAAATTAACAGACGACTTATTTTATTCCGCGAAAATATTGAAAGGGAAAATGTTTGTGGCGAACTTTTAAACGTATAGTACATCACATCAATAAATGAGGTAAAATATGAATATATTAAACTACGAATAAACCCGGCTTGAACACGGGATAGTTGTTAATTAACAATGTAATCTACTTTGAGAGAATCAGATTATCTATGTTTTCACACAGAAAATTGACATGCATCATTTAACAGGTATTCCATTATTTATTATGACGCCATTATATATTACTTGCGTGGCGTTTACTCCTCACCTTAATGTCCAGTCAATCCGATTCCGTGTACCTACTGTTGAGGTAAATACAGTGGGCAATAACGAGACACCTACACTTGAACACACACAATATTGCTCTCCACCGTGGTGCACGTCACTGTATGTGGTTATATGCAGACTTATTCTGTGTGGCTGTAGTATTTTATGATCTGTACCGCGACTATAGGACGTGACAGCCCTATGTCGTGTTAATGCTTCAGAATAGACGATGATAGTTAGGCCTATATACTTATCATTTAATATGCATCATGTTACTATTTACATAAGCAATAAATATTCGTTTTGTACTTTGTGGTTAGTACGAGTAGAAAAGTAAACAATGCGACTATTTTAATGTAACGAAAGTATACCTTCAGCAGCGTTGTTTAGTTACTCGTTATGCTTTGTTTAGTAGTAACAACTATTAGAATAAAACTTGTAGTAATACGTACATTCAAATCTATTTTATTCACTACCTCAAAATTTTAAACATTTATTGGTGGGTTGTCTAATGTTATGAATGCTCATAAGTTAGAACTACATGCTTGTTATTCAAAAAAAGCATTATGGAAGTAAATGAAAAATACTGTCAACTATACGTTGCCTCACTCTAAACACATTTCACAAACTTTTCCCTTGGGCGCTGCAACTCTATGAAAGTTTTTTGACTGCTTTTAGACTCTCAAACACATCAAATAAGCAACATATAGTTATTCCTAAATATACCTTGCCTTTAAATGCTTTCTTATTTCAATTTATTAGTTAAATGTTATTAACACGTAAGTTACTAATTGTTGATTAAACTATGCAACAATATTTTTGTATTTTGTTGAATAATGTAATTTAAAATCCCACTTCTATATGTTATAAAAATTCAATGTAAGTCTCATGCTAGTAAGATGCAGTAGAGATTTTCCATTGTCATATTATACGACACTTTATATTACATTGTGTCATTCAGGCGCAGATCCATGGGGGGATGGGGGAAATGCCATACTAAAGTTTTTCGTTGTCTTGTGACTGTAGAACGGTTTTGTGATTGTGAATATCATTACAACACGTTATGTAGGTTCATGGTTTTACTCTAAAATTACCTTAGATTTTAACTGTACCTTACCACCACGCTAATTTTTGTTTGGTACATACCTTAAATGAGTAGTGTGTATTTTAAGCTGTAAATGAACATCATTAAAAGAAGAATGAATTGATAAACACAGATATGATTTTATTCTTGTACGTTAATATGCTTGTTTTGTTGATAATAACACTCTGTATTTTTGTCTTTACTCATTCCTATCATTTATACTTTAAACCAACTCATTTATTAAAGAGTGGTACAACTTTTCATATTTCCGCCCTCACAAGTCAACTCCCCCCCCCCAAGGTTGCTTGTTGGATCCGCCCCTGATGTCATTATATCATCATGTTACAATAGCATTGCGTGGTTGTATACAATGTTTTTGCCCTGTATTTCGTATTCTCATGAACTATTTTCATTAGTTAATCACATATTCATGTATTACTCACTCCTCTCGTTGACTAATTCTGTTACATTGATAAAATCCAGTATCATTAAAGATAAACGTTGTAACGTATATTTATTTGTTACGGTTGTATTTAATGCCCGGATAA
Organism: Magicicada septendecula; assembly: GCA_034769895.1. Classification (NCBI taxonomy): domain Eukaryota; kingdom Metazoa; phylum Arthropoda; class Insecta; order Hemiptera; family Cicadidae; genus Magicicada; species Magicicada septendecula. Next base: position 1,025,003,672 of record CM068367.1, read on the forward strand.
CGAAATAAGTTACCCTTCGAAACTTGGTTGTACTCGTTAATCGGTTCGTAAATGTTCTTATGTTGCAACTGTTATTTATATTAGTTATTTTGTTATCGTTTACTGTGTTGTTGTTCAGTATTCGATGATTAGCAACGATTTTATAGGAACGAGAATTTAGTGTGTTACCGTTCGTTTGAAATCGGCGCGTGAATCATATTTGTTCAGTAATGGTCAAATAGATCGTGTATGCAGCCCACTGGATCTACCTTCGCGTCTGGATATCCTTGCGCCCACTTCAAATTTTCTCTTCTGTTTCCTGTAATTAATAGTCTTTATAATTACTTCGCTGGAATAAAATAGGACTGATATGATTGACAAATTAAATCTTTTATTCGTTATTTCTTTGAAACATTGGTGAAATTACCGTTCCATTAGTCGAGCATTTACAATTGGATGAGTTCATCCGCCGTGACAAATAGTCCGTAACAACAACAAAAATTCACAATGTATATATTTTATGTTTCTCAGGTAATGGGTACTTGGAGTTGCTAGGAAAGATAGGAAATATGCTTTCACTTAAAAACACAATGCATTACAAACATATATTTACTTCTTATCAACTAACAAAATGTATATAATAATGTTTTCCAAAATTCTTCGCGTTCATAGGTTGCAACAGTGCTTTTAGTACTATAACATGGCGGACTACCTGGTTCTCACCTCAGAAAAATATGCTTTTTAAATTCCAATTAAAGTGCTTTAAATAAAGTCTTAGTTATAGTAGTTTATAGTAATAGTTTGTATATAACCTCCTTTATCTGGAGCAGCTATGTTTTTTAGTTGAAATTGTGTTGTGATGTTCTGTAGTATTCTCCTGGAATTACCCAAAATTTCTCACCGTTGGCTTAGTATATACGGAATGGACGCTTTGAGTTGGGTATCTATTTTCTTAGATTCTCGTTAGTGTGTTGGTTTTTCTTGGTTCTGGTATCGTGTCATGTGTTATCGATCTTTTCGGTATTACTTTTATCGGAAGTGCCTCTCCTGGAGTAATTTTTCACTCATTTAATATTAATCTTTTACTGCCAGCATTATGCTGTTGAAGTTTATAGTTTTTATGTCTAACAATCAACTGTCCCCCTAAAAATATTTAAATCTCGTTGGTGACCTAGCTTTTGGTGTTTGTGATTGGTCTAAGGACCTGACCCCACGTCACGTGACTAAATTATTTTTGAAAATTGGCGTTTTTAATTCTGTCACCTCAGATTACGTTTCATTTAATTTGATTTAATTTATCTTTAATTAGTACCATTTTATTGTTAATTAAAATTAAATAGTTTTGATACTAATCTCGCCTCATTTTGGCCTCTTATCTATTGTTTTGACAGGTTTATACTTTTGTGTTTTGAGGCATTGACCTAATCTTGTTTGACATTTTTGTTGTATGTCTTACAGATCTAATATTTTCTAACATTGTTATTCTTACTACTAAACATAATTCCGAGTACTCCTACTTTACATACAATATCATTAATTTAAATACCTATACCTATTTTTCTGACAATAACAATAATACTGAAGCCATGTCAGCTTAGTGGCTTACTAAACACTTTACAATTATGTTCACTATATATATTATGATAGCAATGGATGGTTTATACATCCCCCTTCATTAACATCTTTATATTTTATCAAAACCAAGCTTTTGTTTTTTGTTTTATTTAATTTAGTAGTGTTTATCTAAATATTTCAATGTTGCTTGAGTCTGGCTCAATTCCTTGGGCCTATATGTCTAACAGTTAGTTATTTCTGTACAATATTCTTTTTATAATATTAGATCTTTCCCATTTACCCGATTAACATTTTGAACAGTTTATGAACATTCTGTTCACTAAATAACTAACATTTTTTCAACAAAACGTTTATAACATATAAATTAATGGTGCACACAGGCTCCCATATTAACTATTTCTAATATAACTGAACATGGGTGTTTATTACCCTAACTCTTTTGTATGTCACTATATCTGTTATTTAAATTATAGCATAAGCCAATAACTGTGCATTATTTAAAAATGAATTGGTGTTCAGTCCTTATGAATAAATAATTATACATGACATAGAACATTGGATTTTATCAAAACACTTAATAAGAAAATACTTTGTCACTATATTTTGGTCTTATTTCCATATATGTGGTTCATAAGACCTTTATCACTTCAATGATAACCCCCAGTGGCTTTCACTTCCCCACTGGTTTACATTATGATCTTTTGATCATCATTTAATTATTTTGGGCTCTCACTATCTTCACTTGTTTGAACTCATAGATTTACACTGGTTTCTTAAATTATTACATATTTTGTTATTATTTACTCTACTGCATTGCATTCTTAATTTTATTTTATCTTTATTGGGTACTCCTATCAATTGTATTGTTTATTAAAAGAATGGGATTAGTTTATTCATTAAATTGGGTCAATTTGTCATGTTTTTTGGTCCAAACTTCTGTTTCTCAGTTCTAATTCTAGTTCTTTGCCTCTTCTCATTTCTTCTATTCAATGTTGATTTTTTCTTGTGATATTCATTGTCGCCCGTTTCATTTTTTTTATTATCAGTTCATTTGTAGTTCATGTTGTATTGTTCATATAGTATCTGTTCATGCCCCTCACCTACCATAACTATTGGGTTTTGTCACGTTATTAGCAATTTTTCTTTGTTTGTTCTTTTCTGAATTTCTTTTTATAACTATGGTTTCTTACAAAATATTTATTTAATATTCTCTGATTACTTTTGTTGGATGTTGGAATTGATAATTTAATGTTAATTACATACTTTTTAATAAGTTTTTTCCCCCTTCATGGCTTGTGCTAGTACTTGTTATTTATATTTTATCGTTATAATATCTCTTATACATATGTGATGAAATGTACCATTACATATTGCCCTGTCACTAAAACTGATTATTTCGGAAGATGTCTTTCAGATACTGAAGAAATAATTATTAATTTTTCAGTTTATTTATTCGAGCTCTTTTTATTTTATTCCTTATATAGATTTACATATATTGTATTTTTCCTTCTGTTTACACAACTTTCTTCCTTCTTTGTTTCATGCCTTGAATAATAAAATTTACCTACTTATGTGAGTTGGAACAGTTCGGGTAGGCACTTTTTGGCTATAATTCACCGCTGTCCAATGCTTCACCTTATGAGTTCCGAGGAACGTATCGTCTGCTCATGATAATGGTTGCTGGAATTATCTACAGTCAACTCATATCAATTAAAATCTCTAAAAAATAGTCTTAATTACGACTAAAAAATCATTCTGGGATTACTTGTGCTGGTTTCATTTCAGTTATTTAAACATTAATTATGTTTACTATTCACTTTCTTCTTTCATATGATTTTAGCTCTCTGTCCTTCCATGTTAGTAATGGGTGCCATATATCTTCCTCTTTAGTTATATGTATAAGATTTTTATTTAATTTATTTTTTTTCATATTCTGTACTAGTTAATATAACGTAATTATTTTGTTATCACTGATTTAGTAGTATCGTTTCATAGATGATTGATTATATGTGCCTTTCTTCTTTAATGTATGGGGATCTATAATCTCATAAGTATTGTTACCGTTAACTCTGTTTACAGTATACGGTCCAGTGTACAATAACAACAATTTCTTTGCAATGCCTTCCATTGTGCTGGGCAATTCCCGGTTTTTCAGCAGTATTTTGTCTCCCACTAGGTAACGTTCTGGCTTCGGTTGTAGTTGCTGATATTTTCTTCTCGTCTTCTCAGTCCGTTCTAATATTTTTTCATAGAATTTTACATTGTCAAATTGATATTCACTTTCGTTAGGGAACTGAATTAGTTCTGTGATCTCCCTGGGTGGTGGTCTCTGAAACATTGCAGTATACGGAGTAGTTTCAATAAACTGCTGGTATGATAAATTCAAGAAGTCTTCAGCAGCTGGCAAATACTCCGCCCACCTTCTCTGTTGGTAGAAACAATACGTTCTTGGGATCATTCCTACTTCCCTTAAAACTCGTTCGGCCGGGTTACTGCTCGGGTGGTATACAGATGTTTTGTATGTTTTGATTCCATTCTCCCGTAGTGTCTCTTTCCATCTGTTACCCTTAAACTGTGTCCCATGGTCGGTAATAATGGACTTAGGTGTTCCTACCTCATTGACATAGTGCTGGAGAATAGTGGTCAAAATCTTTTGCGTTGTTGCCCGGTTGATTGGGTACAGTTTTGTGTATCTAGTATAATGGTCGAACAATATTACAAAATATTTATATTGGTGCCTCCCGCCACTTCGCGGGAATGGGCCGCAAATATCCACTAATACCTTCTCTAATCTGCTTGCTGATGTTATGGGCATCATGGTACCTTCTTTCTTGTCATTATTTATCTTTACGAGTTGGCATATGTGACAGTGTTTAATTTGGTTTCGTACTTTTCTATTGGCGTCTTTGATATATATATGCTCCTGGAGCGCCTTTACAACTTTTAATGCTCCCATGTGGCCATACCTGATGTGGTAATCAATGATGAGGTCTTTCTCCATATTACATGGTATCACAATTTTCCATTTATTAAATTCGTATTGGGTCCTGATAAATAAGATTTGCTGGTGTGTGCAGTAAAATGGTGTTGTGCGGTCATCTTGTTTGGCAAGTCTGTCAAGGATTTTACTCAATTTGGTGTCCTGCTTCTGTCGTTGTTCTAGTTCTTTTGTGATGTCAGCCAGGTCTGATCTACTGCTAATGATGTTGTACAGTTTAATTATAGTTTCTTTTTCGCCCTCAAACGTTTGATCCCTGATATTAATTCTCGATAATGTGTCTGCAGCAATGTTCTTCTTCCCAGGAATATACTCCCAATTTAGGTTGTATTCCTGAAGTATCAAGCTCCATCTGGTTAACCTTCCATGGTTCAACTTGCAATTTTTCAGGAATGATATTGACTTGTGATCAGTTCTGATGGTAGTCCTATATCCTAATATGTACGTTCTGAATTTGCCACAGCCGAATACAACGCTTAGAAGCTCTTTCTCTGTGACATTATAGTTCTTTCCACAGCTATTCAGAACTCGACTGGCAAAACTGATTACTTGGTGGCTTCCTTCATCGTCTTCCTGATAGAGAACGGTTCCCAAATTGACATCACTGGCATCGCAGTTCATAAAAAATTGTTTGTTGAAATTTGGATGGTGTAAAATCACTGATTCCAGAAACTTATCTTTGATTAGTTTAAGCGTGGCATCTTGCTCTTCTCCCCACGTCCACTTGTCTTTTGACGATAACTGTCTTGCGAATTTTGCTGTTAATTCCGAATAATTACCTTGGAATTTCCGGTAGTAATTACACAGTCCGAGGAATGATTGGAGTTGCTTCCGATTTCTTGGTGTTGGAAATTTTTGAATGGACTCGATTTTCTCTTCGGATGGAGTGATCCCTTTCTCTGACAAGTTAAACCCTAGAAACTGTACCTCCCTTGCTATCAATTTTGATTTCCCCAACTTCAGTGTAATGTGGTTTTCTGACAGCCTTTCCAGTATCTGCTCTACTCGTTGACAATGGTCATCCCAGTCGGTCGAAGTGATTAAAATGTCGTCTACATATACGGTTGTATATGGCAGAGTTTCCTGTCCAAGGATTTGGTCCATTATTTTCACAAACACGGCCACTGAATTTACCAGTCCAAACGGTAATCGTTTAAACTGATAATTACGGCCTTCGAAAATAAATGCCATGTATTTGCGGCTTTCTGGGTGGAGTCCAACCTGCCAAATACCCACAGACAGTGTCCCACGTGCTAATATACTTAATCCCATAGAACTTTTTTATTATTTCCTCTATCTCCCCTGGGGATGTTCGATCGTTCACTATTACCTTGTTGATTTCCCTCGCGTCGAAACAGATCCTTACTTTGCCACCTTTCTTCGGAACGGCGAGGATAGGGCTTGTATAAGGGGAGCAACTTCGTTCTATGATATCCTCGCTTATTAACTGACTGATCTCCGCCCTCACAGCTTCCTTTTGTGAGTAGGCGATCGGGTATGACTTTCTATTAAAGTTCACTGGTTCTCGAGACTCTATTTTGCACTGGTAGTTTCTCACCTTGCCAGCCGTATCCGAAAACACGTGGCGATACCTGTTGTACACATTAACCAATTTTTCCTTTTGCACATCAGATACATCACATTTGAAAGTACGAATTTCGTTAATCTTGTCACGCCATAATTGTTCACTGTCCAACTCGTAAAGGATTTCATTGTCTTGTAACGGCCCTACCTGTTCTAAGCTTCCTTGTATATGATACGTTATTCGGGTTGATGTTCTTATATCACTGTCCACTAAATTAGCCGTCCATTCTCTGTGTTCCATTTTTAGGAATAACTTTGATTTGTTCATGTCAATGTTAGCGGAATACATTTTCAACATGTCACACCCGATTAGCATTTTAAATGGCAAGCCACTAGCTACTAAGAAATTCATTGTAACTGTTTCATTATCGCTGGTCAGTTCTAGACTTACTTGTTTTCGGACTGTTCTATTCTGGCGTCCCGTCGCCCCAATTAACACAATGTTGTTGATCGGTAGAGTAAGTACGTTTTTCTTCCCTTCTTCAATTATCTTGTTTAATTCTACTATGTCGATCAATGACACGTTAGCTCCAGTGTCGATCATAATTGTTGTTTGTACACTGTTGATTCCTGCTGTTATGTATATAATTTCATTGTTATTTTTATTCAGATTCCCTTCTTCTTCTTCTTCCAACAATTCTTCTCTTAAATTTTTCAGGTAGTTAATATGAATTATTGTAATATGATTTTTATTATTTTTAACTTGACTGTCGACGCTGTTAAACCCAATAGTGTGGTTCAGTGAGGGCCCCGATGGTGTTTTCACTGCCGTGTAGAGTTTAAAGGCGGCTCGGATCCTTCATCTCCTCTGCCGCTTTGGTTCGCTTGAACATTTTCGTTGCTTGTCGATCTGGGTTGAGGCCGTTGGTGATCCTCCTCATAATTCACTCGTCGGTAGTCCTCCTGACTTCGACTCCTGCCTCCGTTAGTTCGATTATTGTCCTGGTTACCTTGGTTCCAGTCGTCCTCCCGACTAAAGCTTCGACGCCCGCGATAGTATGATCTACCGTTGCCACTGTTATCCGCCCATATATGATTGACCCTTCGATAGTTTTGATTTTGGTCGTTCGGGTTGCGGTTGTTATTATTATTATGGTTAAAATTCCGGTTGTTGTTGTACTGGTTCGGTTGATTTGTATTATATGGCCGGTTATACTGGTTATTCGGGATGTTTTGCCTGTTGCCATAGTTATTCCCATTGTTCCTTGGACCGTTATTGTAGTTTGGCCGTTGGTATGCCCCATGGTTATTATTGTGGCTGTTATTATTACTTGACCTGTTGTTATAGTTTGTCTGGTTGTACATTCCGTTATTTTTACGATTGTTACCATTATTATTATTATTATTTCTGTTCTCGTAGTCCGGAATGTTCCTGCTCCTGTATTGGTCGTTCCTCTGACGGCTTCTTCTCAAGTACTCCTCGCGTTCACGCTCTTCTAATAATGTTGTCATTGCCTGTATTGTCTTTATTTGTCCTCCCGAACGTGCTGTAGATATCCCGCTGTCGTAATGGTATGCCAATCTGGCGACAAATATTTCTTCCGGGATATTCGGCTCAAGGTGTTTTGCCACACACACTTTTCCAAGGAAGTATGTGGTCAGCGTGTTACCCCTGTTAGGATCATACCTTATATAGCTGATGCTTTCCCTTACCATGTTCTGCGTGGCACCTGACCAGTATCTCTTTTTAAATGCCTCCTTAAACTCTTCATAGCTTCGCAAATCGTGCCTGGTGGCTATCCACCAGTTATCATTTGTTTCTTTAAAATGCTCGTCCAGGTAGCTTCGGATTATTGACCATCTGTTCTCTCCGGTTCTTGTCAATTGTTCGCTGACTCGTTGCAAAAATTCCATCGGGTTTCCTCTAAAAGACTTAAAATTGATAGTCTCCCGATTTTCCATGGGTATATGCTATTGTAGCTGGTCGGTTGTCAACTGATAGTTGAAGGTTTTCGATCCTTTCATGGTTGCAATGTCCCTGTACCTGGACTTCGTTGACGACTGCACTTATATTTCGGTACTGATTTCCGAAGTCTGTCTGTAGTTGTTCTACTTGAGTTCGGTTTTCGTCTCCTACCTGGTCTATCTTGACCTCTAGTTCGGCCCTATTCAGTGTAACCACTGCATCGATTTCTTCCAGCCTTCTATTTATCTCCTGTCTTCTTTCACCGTCGTTTTTGTCTATCTTTTGATTAATGGTTTTACTGGCTTCCTCGATTTTCTTGTTGACTGTTTGTCCTATTTCTTCATTCTGTCTGTTGATAGTGTCCCTCACTTCCTTGTTAGTATGTTCAATCCGTTCATTGACTTGTCTGAAGTTGTTCTCATTGATTTGCTTCAACTCCTCCTTCAATTGCCTATTATTTTCTTCCAAGCATTTAAAATTTTCGCTGGTCTGTTTATTATTTTCTTCCAAGCGTTTAAAATTTTCGTTGATTTCTTCTGTACTTTTATCCATTCGTTTCATTAAATCTTCGCTGATTTCTTCTATATTTTTATCCATTCGTTTCATTAAATCTTCGCTGATTTCTTCTTTATTTTTATCCATTCGTTTCATTAAATCTTCGCTGATTTCTTCTTTATTTTTGTCTAATTTTTCCGTCATACTGTTCATCATTTGTTCCATGAATTTATTCCAATCTGGTCCTCCACTGGCTTCTTCTTTTCCCGTCATTTCTATTTCTTCCACTGAAGTTACCTCCTTCTCTTCCACGTTGATCTCTTCTTCGGCCTCCGCCGCGCGTTTCTTCGACGTAGCTCTTCTGTGCATTTTCCTTATCTTCTAAGAAATGCTGGCTGAAAATTAGTGACCTGTAATACAGCTATTAAAAAAAAAATTATTTTTCCTTCTTCTTGTTTCAGCCCGTAACGTTGGTGCGCCAATCTGTAACGTATATTTACTTGTTACGGTTGTAGTTAATGCCCGGATAACGAAATAAGTTACCCTTCAAAACTTGGTTGTACTCGTTAATCGGTTCGTAAAAGTTCTTATGTTGCAACTGTTATTTATATTAGTTATTTTGTTATCGTTTACTGTGTTGTTGTTCAGTATTCGATGATTAGCAACGATTTTGTAGGAACGAGAATTTAGTGTGTCACCGTTCGTTTGAAATCGGCGCGTGAATCATATTTGTTCAGTAATGGTCAAATAGATCGTGTATGCAGCCCATTGGATCTATCTTCGCGTCTGGATATCCTTGCGCCCACTTCAAATTTTCTCTTCTGTTTCCTGTAATTAATAGTCTTTATAATTTCTTCACTGGAATAAAATAGGATTGATATGATTGACCAATTATATCTTTTATTCGTTATTTCTTTGAAACATTGGTCAAATTACCGTTCCATTAGTCGAGCATTTACAATTGGCTGAGTTCATCCGCCGTGACAAATATTCCGTAACAACAACAAAAATTCACAATATATATATTTTATGTTTCTCAGGTAATGGGTACTTGGAGTTGCTAGGAAAGATAGGAAATATGCTTTCACTTAAAAATACAATGCATTACAAACATATATTTACTTCTTATCAACTAACCAAATGAATATATAAATGTTTTCCAAAATTCTTCGCGTTCAGAGGTTGCAACACTGCTTTTAGTACTACAACATGGCGGGACTACCTGGTTCTCACCTCAGAAAAAAATGTTTTTTAAATTCCAATTAAAGTGTTTTAAATAAAGTCTTAGTTATAGTAGTTTATAGTAATAGTTTGTATATAACCTCCTTTATCTGGAACAGTTATGTTTTTTAGTTGAAATTGTGTTGTGATGTTATGTAGTATTCTCCTGGAATTAACCAAAATTTCTCACAGTTGGCTTCGTATATACGGAATGGACGCTTTGAGTTGGGTATCTATTTTCTTAGATTCTCGTTAGTGTGTTGGTTTTTCTTGGTTCTGGTGTCGTGTCATGTGTTATCGATCTTTTCGGTATTACTTTTATCGGAAGTGCCCCTCCTGGAGTAAGTTTTCACTCATTTAATATTAATCTTTTACTGCCAGCATTATGCTGTTGAAGTTTATAGTTTTTATGTCTAACAATCAACTGTCCCCCTAAAATATTTAAATCTCGTTGGTGACCTAGCTTTTGGTGTTTGTGATTGGTCTAAGGACCTGACCCCACGTCACGTGACTAAATAATTTTTGAAAATTGGCGTTTTTAATTCTGTCACCTCAGATTACGTTTCATTTATTTTGATTTAAATTTATCTTTAATTAGTACCATTTTATTGTTCATTACAATTAAATAGTTTTGATACTAATGTCGCCCCATTTTGGCCTCTTATCTACTGTTTTGACAGGTTTATACTTTTGTGTTTTGAGGCATTGACCTAATCTTGTTTGACATTTTTGTTGTATGTCTTACAGATCTAATATTTTCTAACATTGTTATTCTTACTACTAAACATAATTCTGAGTATTCCTACTTTACATACAATATCATTAATTTAAATACCTATACCTATTTTTCTGACAATAACAATAATACTGAAGCCATGTCAGCTTAGTGGCTTACTAAACACTTTACAATTATGTTCACTATCTATATTATGATAGCAATGGATGCTTTATTATGAACATGGGTGTTTATTACCCGAACTCTTTTGTATGTTACTATATCTATTATTTAAATTATAGCATAAGCCAATAACTGTGCATTATTTAAAAATGAATAGGTGTTCAATCCTTATGAATAAATAATTATACATGACATAGAACATTGGATTTTATCAAAACACTTAATAAGAAAATACTTTGTCACTATATTTTGGTCTTATTTCCATATATGTGGTTCATAAGACCTTTATCACTTCAATGATAACCCCCACTGGCTTTCACTTCCCCACTGGTTTACATTATGATCTTTTGATCATCATTTAATTATTTTGGGCTCTCACTATCTTCACTTGTTTGAACTCATAGATTTACACTGGTTTCTTAAATTATTACATATTTTGTTATTATTTACTCTACTGCATTGCATTCTTAATTTTATTTTATCTTTATTGGGTACTCCTATCAATTGTATTGTTTATTAAAAGAATGGGATTAGTTTATTCATTAAATTGGGTCAATTTGTCATGTTTTTTGGTCCAAACTTCTGTTTCTCAGTTCTAATTCTAGTTCTTTGCCTCTTCTCATTTCTTCTATTCAATGTTGATTTTTTCTTGTGATATTCATTGTCGCCCGTTTCATTTTTCTTTTATTATCAGTTCATTTGTAGTTCATGTTGTATTGTTCATATAGTATCTGTTCATGCCCCTCACCTACCATAACTATTGGGTTTTGTCACGTTATTAGCAATTTTTCTTTGTTTGTTCTTTTCTGAATTTCTTTATATAACTATGGTTTCTTACAAAATATTTATTTAATATTCTCTGATTACTTTTGTTGGATGTTGGAATTGATAATTTAATGTTAATTACATACTTTTTAATAAGTTTTTCCCCCTTCATGGCTTGTGCTATTACTTGTTATTTATATTTTATCGTTATAATATCTCTTATACATATGTGATGAAATGTACCATTACAACGTAATAGAATATAACGTTATTTGTATTTCTAGAAAATAGAGCATATATTATATTCTTGGATTTTGTTGTCCATGACATGTCTGAGTATCAGTAATGTATGTACCCCTCTTAAATACATACATAAAAGTGTATACATATCATTACATAATTTTTGTAATTGTAATACTATAATATTATGCACTATTTACATCATTACATAATAAATATTATTAATAATTTATATACTCTACTCACATTTTATAATTTATATACTATATTATAACATCTGAAGCTTTTTTTCTTGTAACTCTTTTTAAGCACTGACATTGCAGAATAAGCGTCTCGGTGAGCTCAATATTGGAATGAAATATTTAATGAACAACTTTCCCAGTTACATATGGTTTATAAAAATCTGTTTCATTACGTGCGATCAAAATTAAATTATCTTTGCATAAACAAATACTATTTCTGCTTTAAAGAACGACATACTGAAAATTGTGGTCCGATCCTGAGAGATAATAGACTAGTATTACTGTACTAACATTCCATTACCAACATCCACAACCAACAAAAAACACATATTACCCAGATTATATTACTGTTCAAACTTTACGATAATTACTTTTAAAAAAGTTCCTACATAATAAAGGCGACTGTGTCTTAATATAATATATGAGAGAGTTTGATTACTACATATGTTCTATTGTGTAAGTCGGAAGGGTAGTAGAGGGTGAATGGCTCATTAGGTTACAAGTTCCGGCAACGCCCTATTGTACCGACTTGTTAATTGCCTCGAATTTCTACTCTGGCAGCCTTATTAGATTACCAAATTTTCGTTTAGAAGTTGTTAGATAACATATTTAGAAACACAAGTAAGTTTCGCATATATGTAACATTAAGCTGTAATTAGGTTCGTACATTATTCAGGAAATTACTAAATTTGTGTACTTATTAAGAGTTTTTCTATTTGAATTTAAATTTAACTAACGGACTTTTGCATCACAGAAAAACATTTAATGAGAAGTTCGGCTACTTAAACTATTGGCAGTGTTCTTCAGGCTAATTCTATACTAATACATGTAAAAAAATGAATAATACTCTATAATCCCTTGGTAGAGAGTCAACAATTGGCAGTGTTCTTCAGGCTAATTCTATACTAATACATGTAAAGAAATGAATAATACTCTATAATCCCGTGATAGAGAGTCAACAAAATAATAATAACAAAACTTCACATAGGCTAACATATAATCAAAAGATAAAATAATCCAAATGAATACTTACTATGAAAACACACACACACACACACACACACACACACACACACACACACACACACACACACACACACACACACACACACACACACACAAACAGAAGCACAATGACCACGAAGACTTACACACAATCAAAGTTTTGTTAACATAGGCCTATGTGAAGAAAATGAGGAGTGTTATTAGCTACAGAACGTGTTGGAAACTTTCAGTATCTGGAATGTCGTAGCAACGTCTGCGTTGTGCTGCTACGTTATAATCTCATAACGCGTAAAGACAACAGAGCAAGTTAAAGCAGAAATTAGCCAAATTTGTTATTTTTCCGTGCATAATATGGAAAATAAAATAACTTAAAAAACAAATCATGTTTGAGAAATCAGGTTTAAACTGCTACTCTATAATCTTTTGTATCCTGGGCTTACGCATATACCGAAAAAAATTGTCTTTACAACTCATGAGAAAAGCGCTTAAAACTATTTTTAAAATACTATAGAATGCCTCGGTAAACGTGTGTTATTAAGCAAGTTGTAAGGTACATTTTAAACTTTTAACATAAATTGTATTTTCTAAACTATTTACGTACACTGTAATCAAAAACAGTGAAGTATGTTAACGCATCTGAAGAGTATTTATTGCCATTGAAGAAACAATTTCTATTATTTTTGTTGAACGCTAATTTGACATGTAAAAAGTGTAAAGGATGAAAATAGTAGCAGAAACGGTCAAAGACGGCAGTCACAACCTAAGCTCTGGCAGCCACAGAACTTCCAAAACCGCGGTTTCAGTGTTTCTACGTAAAATACAGGTCAAAAATAGGCGCGGACGAGAAAAATTCGCTCTTTTTATTTTCAAGCTGCGAAATAAATGCATACTTATAGCAATATAGCATTTAAACACAATGCTGCTTCGATTTGGTTGCTTTTTCAGTGATCTGCACAAAAAACGAATATTACACAAAAAAATAAGACGTGGATTTCACAAAAAGCGAGTATTTTTTAAGGCTATATTGGTTTTAATGTGTAATTTTTGTTTGCATATTGACCTAACAATGTCAATTTTAGCTTATTTACGTAAAAACAAATCCTTATTTACCGTGTACGCAAGCTAAATTAGACGTGGATCCACGTAGAAAGTGAAAAATCCACGTTTTTACATTAAGCCTATTTGTATCCCATAATTGGTTTTTGTAAATTTTTTCACAAACAATTTTTTCGCGAATTTTTTGCGTCCGCACATACTTCTGACCTATAGTTTACGTAGAAACATAAAATCGCGAGTTTTGCCAGTTTTGTGGCTGCCAGAGCTCCGGCTGTGTCTGTTGACTATTATCGCTGAAACTTAAAGTAAACATTGTTAAAATAGGCAACAACAGTCGCATATAAGTAATTTCGTATAAGCCTATGAATGAAAGCAAAAAATATCAAGTGATGAGATAGGATAATTTTAATTTTTTCTTGAAAATTTGAGTCAGTCTACATAAGTTTAAATATTAAAGACTGGTTATTGTGTAACGCTGTCTCGTTATTTGCCTTCGTATTATTATTTCACTCTAAAAACTAATTTAAAAAATTTACAGGCATTGCACAAACGCAATGCACAGACAAGGGCATTGAAAATGCTTCAATAAATCTAAAAAATATATATATTTATGTTTATTCACCAATCAATGAATTCATTCTTCATTTACCAATGTACAGATTATAAGTTAAATGTAGTCGCATTCATAAGCGAAGTTTTATAATATGTGTACTACGTTATTGACAACAAAGAAGTAGTTTCTATGGAAACTCACCGGTTCCCATTTTCGATCACGCACCAGCGATCGGCCGCAAATATGCGACACGTCCTTATAAACATTTTCAATGTTAAAATAAGAAGTGTTGAAAGATTAAGTTACTACTATTTATTAAGGAAATTAGTTCATAGTGATTTCACTTTTTGAAACTAAAACTTTCATTGTTTCATTATACACAAAATATCCTTCACCATATTTAAATCTTAGTAATTACAGTACATAGTTCACTTGTTACATATTTTGTAGCCGCGTTTGGGTTCTCTAGTTGGCACATTTTGTCGAATACGTATTTCTTTTTAGTCGGCTTACTGTGACGTATTTTCAAAATACGGTTGTCAGGAAACAAATTAATTCACATACGCAGTCCATAATGCTGTTAGCTTGACAGCTGAAGGTTAAGGCAGAGATGTCAAATAAAATTTGTGTCTACCAGTGACACTGAATTCTCTTTATCTTTACCTAATTAGGCCTGCCAGGGCTTGTCACCGATCTCGGTATTCAGTAGCTAGTTGATTCATTAACTCGATGATTGAATTATTACTTTGTGCTTTCCCTTTAGTGTTTGTCAGGAAACGTACGGAGCGACACAAATTTCTTTTGTTTACCACCGTAATGATATACCACTGAAGTCCAGTTACCACATGCGCGTAAGGTGATAGGCTGCCAGCGATCACGTTTTAACACTCCTTTGTGTGTGTGTGTGTGTGTGTGTGTGTGTGTGTGTGTGTGTGTGTGTGTGTGTGTGTGTGTGTGTGAGAGAGAGAGAGAGAGAGAGAGACAGAGAGTCTGTTTGTCTGTCTGTCTATCTATCCGTCTATCTGTGGTGTTCCGAATTGCATGACGGTTTCTATACCGCGTAGTATAGAACACAACCAGGTACCAAAATATTATACTCAAGAGTAATATAATTTATTTTTTGTGTGTTATTTTTTACTGTTACTGTGCAAAAAATATTGGAACGTTTTCTTCTTTATACCATAAGAAATCGATTCCAGCACGTCAGATATCACATCTCACATACACAATAATGATGTATTTTTAACATTATTACGGTTCTTCGTCTACTAATGAAGATGACCTCCGCACTTCCATTTCTCTAACAATCTGAATAACAGATGTTTTCAGCAAACAGCTGCTTTGTACAAATTGGTGACGAAGCACAGGGGTCATGAAGTGTCGGTTTCAGGTTAGCAAGACTGTTAGGAAGGGTATAACAAGACTCGAGCGCATAAGGCTTCACGTATTAACGGCAATGTTCAACAGTAACTCTAATAGAGGGGTCTCGGTTCTTCAACTCGTGTAATCTAATATTACTCTCTATAATTCGTCGTAAAGTAAAGACTTTGACAAAGGCCTCAACTAAGCGAGTTTGACGTTAAAAATGCAAGGGAGGAGATCAATGAAGAAACGAATGTCTAGACTTACGCTACGAAATTTTAACTCCATCTTTACAAAACAATAATGTAATAGAACCTATAATACATAACACTTAAAACGATACAGTTGAGTATGAAATGAAATTATAATACCGCAAAAATTTCGAATATGTCTTCCACTCTCCATAAACAGATATAAATGAAGATATCAACTTTATATGAAAACGATTGAAAATGGCCTCACCTATATTTAAAAAATTTAAGACTTAGACATTATATCTTAACACTTAGTTTAGAGGCTTTATTTCTTGTTTCAAAGCAAAACAGACAGTAGAGTAGACGTCAGAGAAGGCGCATCTTGTTAATTAATATAATAAAACTAAATGTGTAATTTGCCAGGTTACGTAGAAACGTATATAGGAAGTTGACGAAAGAACTTCAAAACTTAGTATCTTATGTGGGCTCCTGTAACACCGTGGCTTTTCCGCAGGCTCGGCAGAGTCGGCAGTAGTACTAGTAGTAGTAGTAGTAGTAGTAGTAGTAGTAGTAGTAGTAGTAGCAGTAGCAGTAGCAGTAGCAGTAGCAGTAGCAGTAGTAGGAGTAGCAGTAGCAGTAGTAGTAGCAGTAGTAGCAGTAGTAGTGGTAGTAGCAGTAGGAGAAGGAGGAGGAGGAGGATTTTCTAGGCTTCACAAATCCTAGAAACGTTACTGTCAAGTAACGTTACTGTTGAATAGGTGTCGTGTCCGAGATGGACGTGACTGAGGCGGACACGATGAAATCGTGGCTGGGACGGACAATTATCTTGGTACAAAGGTGCTGTGTTGAGGCGGACACTAATAAACAAGATAAGACCAGTAGCTGTACACTTTCAACGTCCCCTTACACTTTTTACAGACTTGAGTCTACCAATGTATTTTGATTTGAAACTTAAAACTCAGACATTCGTGACTTCGAAGTCGTTATATTTTTTTTGATTTTCTCTGTGTTTTTTAGTAGTCTTTACTTAGTATATTTTCAATTTTTATATTTATTTTTACATGTTTTGCATGGTTATAGTATATTTTAATTTCTTGTATTTTGTATTTTTATATTTTATTTTAATTTTATATTACATTTTAGTCCACTAAAAGAACTAATTTCCCATTTCCGGAAAGATTTTCCACGATCCATCCATTTTCTACTCGATCAATTGACATATATGCCAAAAGAGCACATATGCATACACTGAGTCTTATATCCTCATTTCCCTTTTACCCCACAGTCAGTCCAATGTCTTGTATTTGT
The DNA here is from genome assembly GCA_034769895.1 of Magicicada septendecula. Classification (NCBI taxonomy): domain Eukaryota; kingdom Metazoa; phylum Arthropoda; class Insecta; order Hemiptera; family Cicadidae; genus Magicicada; species Magicicada septendecula. Next base: position 1,025,021,053 of record CM068367.1, read on the forward strand.
CTTCAAATAGATTGATCAAAATGATAGGTGTAGCCACTTATTGTAGTATCTGAAAACATCTTCCTAGTCGTACTGATAGTCACAGCTTCAAAATGAAGTTTTATTCATTTTGGTGACCATAATGGGCACCATTTCTAGAGAAAAGAAAATAAACACAGACATGTAGATTGCATTTTATTCGGTGAAAATGCAAACATAACTGCATACACTGCGAGTCATGAGGTGCGCTACCGAGGACAAAGTGCAGAGTGTATAACTGCGCGAACAGTTTAAACTTGCCGTCGAAAAGGTAAAATTCGCCGTCGTTCAGCAGGCGTTCGGCATGTTCTGCTGCGGATACAAGAAGCCTTTCTCTACACAGTCAAGTTTTCACGTTGTTATATTTCGGCATTTCTGCAACTAAGTCGTACCATTTTGAATAAATTTTTGAAAATCAGTTCATAAAAATTGCATGCACTAGCACAAATTTTCTTTCCTAGTCCTTTTTTTACAATTCTCTAACGTTTTCTTAACTTTAGTTTCAACTATTTTAGAATGCATTGTGATCTAATACATTTCTTAGAATTAAGACACTCGGCCGGAAACATTTGGGATTTAACACATATAAAGATTGACACATCATCATCATTGACGCATATACAGATTTATGCTGTGACGTCGTTAGAGTGTAAAATTATCTTACTCTAAGTTCACTCACACAAAATTGTATAATATAATAAATAGTATATTATAAATAAATTCATAATATTTAATAAACACTAGAGTATAGAGAGAGCGGTTGTATGACACGAACTAATACAATGATTCCATACAGAAAGTTTTTTTTTTCATTCAATTCAAAACCTCTTTTGTCTTCTTTCCTTGTGACGGACCAACTATCTTTTCTGTTAATCTTTGTTCCTTATTCCAATCAGGCGTTATCTGTTGTTTTCCAAGAATTGTCAGTCTCAGTCACAGTTTAGTTTAATTACAAACAGATGTAATTTAACTGTCAGCCTCAACCACCGTCCGCCTCAGCCACGTCCACAACCCTACTTACCTACACTATCGTCCTTGTCCTGTAAGAAACTTTATTAGGTAGTATTCAATCTCCCAGTGTTTTCTATTTATTCAGGAGTCCAAAATCTTAATTATTTCCATTTTCCATTTGCTTTTGGTTCCCTGTGACCATTGTTCTTGCCATTTCTGCAGTTAATCTTTCTTGGTGTCCTTTTTATCATATGCTTGTCTGTGCTATTCTTTATATCTCCTTTATATTTTCTTTCTTCTACCAACAAGTCAATGGAGGTCGTGCCTACAATTACCAGTATCGCAGCGTGTGAAACGGACGCGTACACAGTGTATCTCTGCACTGAATTCTGATTTGTGATTCTTGTTTTTAGGTAATTTTGAATGAATCAGCCCAAATCTCTTTGCTGCATACAGTATGACTGATTGCGTTACAGCCATCAACACACATCGTTTACTAGACTTTGGTCTTCCAATACTGGCCTTTAGTCTGCTTAACGTGGTTGTGACATTCTCTGCTTTGTCTGCTCCCTTTTTGCCATGTTAACAGTATGTGAGTTTCTTGTCAAACAACACTCCTAGCTATCTGACAGCTTGCTACAACTGGATCTGATTATTTGCCTTATCTATCTGTAGACTATTACGAATTTTTCTTCTTATGATAATGATAATTTGAGACTTCTTTCCTGTCAACTGTAGTCCATGGTCCTGCATCCATTGAGTCACGGTTCTCATTACTCTACTCAGCCAAAATTTTGGCCATTCCTAGATTTGTGCTACTATTACTGCTGCAGTATCCTCTGCGTAGGCGTCAAGAAAGCAGTTATCTGGCACGCCCAGTTTTATAAATACCAAATTCCATAAATCTGATCCCAAAATCAAAACCTGTTGTACAGGAGCCATGATCTTATTCTTGCTGAGTCTTGCAACAAGTGTCGGTCATTGAAATAATCTTTTACAACAGGTCTGTGGTATTCAGGTATACTAAAAAAGAATCCCTAAAACCTCCTAGTATATGTGTGCAGCTGGCCGAGTTAAGAGCGTTCCACATATCTAGATTTACGAGAAGACAGATAGGACGTGACTAATGATTTCTCTGTCTCACCGCATTTGCAGCTTCCACTGCGGACTTTATAGCATGTATAGTTGATCCTCCCTTCCGCATCTATAGTGGATTCATACTGCCTATCTAAGAAGTCGTCTGCATTACGTATCGCATTCAGTAATCGCGGCTTCAGAAACCTTCAAACAATTTCCCAGCTGTATCAAGAATACAATGAAGGTGATATTACCCCTTTCCCTTGAGTAGACTAGAACCAATCACGTCTTGTTCCTTAAGATGTTCTGTTTTTAAAAATATAAATATAAATATCAATATCAATAATTTGTGTATTCCACACCTTTTTGGCAAACAATAAGCCTGCAAATTGAGTATATTAATTGAACTAGCACACCAATTGGGGCAGACTGTGGAAAACTAAATGGAATCCTTTACTATTGTTGTTGTTACTTGATAACAGAAAACCTATTCTCGTACAGGAGCGTACAGTAAGAGAAAGCAAGAAAGCAGACCGCTCGATATCTCCTACACCTGGAATGCTAGAGAAACACACTCAACAATTCAGCGTTGGAATTTGTTGCTTCACTTCATGACTACGTTCGGAATACACACTGCTGGATCGTGTATCCAGTTTCAATAAAGAGAAAATTCACTTATGCTGTTTTATTCTTGTAACATCTTTAAGACCACTAACAAACTCGTCGTTAAATTTCCACAGTCTTGTAATACAAATTTTCTTTCAATTCTGACATTATAAAATAACGAAAGACAGTTACTACAAATAATTTTACAGGTTAAAGCTTTTTAATAGCTAACGCCAATAGTGGCCAATTCGCAGAACTATGCGGTGGCCACGTGGCATTAGGTAACACTAAACATATCGTTTTCTTGCCTTTTATTACTCGCGTAATTTATAATAACCTTAGAATCCTCACTTTTACGAAATTTTAAAAATAGTCCTATTAAAAACAAAAATATTACAATCAAGCTTATATTCATTTTTGAAAAATAGTCCTTAATACTACATTTTAATATGTATACATTATTTAGCGTTCCAATACTTATGAAGGTTTGGTTCAATGAATTGTCTCTTAAAAAGCGTCTTTAATTGTGAATACAGTTGTAGAAAGTACGTTCTAAACTAACAGAATCACATCTAAAAATTTTGATATGCTAGTTGATTTACAAGATAATCTAAAACTGAAGAAACCATTAAGAAATGCAGATTCAAAAGTACATTATGTGGTTTCTAATGTCAGATATTAAACAAATTCTTGTGTGCATATTGTTGTAATGTGTATTTTTATTTATAACATTATGAAACTAAAAATTCATAATTTTCTTTCGTCCTTTTTTATTTTTTAAATAAAAATAAATAATATTTACGCGCCTTTATTAAATTTATGCAATTGAAAGTATTCTTTAATTATATATTTAGTGATTTATAGCTCTAAATACCTCCGCCAGTCTAAAGTAAAAACAGTAATTCTGTGTTTGGCCCTAACAGTTATAATATTGTCATGGGTTTTGAAAAGCCACGACATAGGTGAAGTAGAAAGAAAATATTTAAAAAAGCATATTACAAAATCTTAATAATGCATCCTTAAATATAGTAAAATGTCTATTATGCGTATGTACAAACTTTTTGCAAAAGTATTTGAAAAAAATAATTCTGTAGTCTGGTACGACTACGTTTTACAGTCAGAAAAGTGACTCAAGCCCTTCGTGACGTTAGTTACGTTATTGTAAATAAAGAAACATTGACAATCAGTAAGAACTGTGCAGGAGTCCACAACTGACTGCATTTTGCCTTATTAATAAAACAAATTATAATTTTCTAACTGCTACAATTTTTATTGTTCGACAAAGCTTTTCGTCATCACTGACATCATCAGGTCTTAAACAACAAAGCTTTTCGTCATCACTGACATCATCAGGTCTTAAACAACCATGTTGTCGAACAATAAAAATAGTAGCAGTTAGCAAATTCATAAAAGAAATAGTAAGGATGGCTGCTAATTTAAACAATACGAAGAATACAACAAATTATATTCTACCAATTCCACACAATAACATCCCTAGTATCAAACTTGTTTGTGTAATGCTTTACAGATCTTAAACTGTAATAACTATATTAAAATCATCAGAAAAATAATTTATGTAACTTTTATGTAAGTTTGTACACCCAACAACGTTGAATATTTTGCAACGTAAAGTCTTAAAGCAAAAAAATTATAGTTTTAATTCGTTATGAGCATACGTTAGGTTGGTATGAAGTGTTTCCGTAAAAACCTATAAAATTCCGAAGGCAAACGTCATCAGGAAAGTGGTTTAATTACTTTGTAACTTTACAAGGAGAGCAGTTTAACATTACTTGATTGACAAACTTCAATGTGGTATTGTTCTAAATTTGGCTGCTAGTTAGTTAACGTAATGTTACTTGTTTTACCTAGGTATGTGGAGTTTTGAAATGATCCGACACTGAACATTGTCGCCACAAGTTTGAGTATTATTTTGTAATCGTGTTTGCTATATTGTGGTAAAGTATTCAGTAGTTTTTAATTTTAAATAGGTTAGATACGGTACCTGATAATCCTTCATGCAACTTACTTGGTCGCTATGCACGACGCGTTTCGGGATCAAGGTCCCATCTTCAGGTGCTCACTCGGGTCGAGCTCGTCAATTCATAAAAACACACACATAAAACATAAAAAACACTGAATTTAAACACTCATACTGCGCGAGAGGGGTTTAAATTCAGTGTTTTTTATGTTTTATGTGTGTGTTTTTATGAATTGACGAGCTCGACCCAAGTGAGCACCTGAAGATGGGACCTTGATCCCGAAACGCGTCGTGCATAGCGACCAAGTAAGTTGCATGAAGGATTATCAGGTACCGTATCTAACCTATTTAAAATTAACCATTGCAACTTGGTGACCATACACACAATGAATAGTAGTTTTTAATTAATGTCTAAAAATAATTTTTAAAGAACCAGTCAAAAAATGCTGAGCCTGTCTCGAGAACATTTATATTTCTATGTTAAGGATTAAGGAAAGAGAATGAATGTTTTTCTTGTCAGCGGCGCAAGGTACAAATTTGACATTAGGGGAAGAATCAGTAACAGAATGGTTATAAAATATCGTTTAATTTTTTTCACTGTAATAATCAATAGTGCTCCCTCACTCTCTCTCTCTCTCTCTCCCTCTCTCTCTCACACACACACACACACACACACACACACACACACACACACACACACACACACACACACACACACACACAGAGAAGAACACAGATGTTTTACTGATACAGTTATTTCTCCGTGCAGATCTCCCTAATTGCTACTTACTCTTCAAAAAACATTTGACGTTATGTCTATGAACAAATATTTTTTTGCTCGTTTATGTTTTAAATTTAATTTTAATTTTTGCTTAATCACATTCATTTTTCAATTATTTATATAAACGGTTTCTTATTTTCTCTTATAAAATGGTATACAATTGGGCAAAAGCACATGGGGTTTGAACAAAACATATATCAGAAGATTTGTGATAATATTACTTCATCATTCTTGTTAGAACGTTAAATTACAGTTGTTATACATTGAAAGTGTGAAAACTGATATACTTTTTTCAAGTACGAGTATACTTTGTGTCGAGTACACTTTGTGACAAAACGTTACAAAATATATGAAATTTGTAACTACTTTATAAGTTGTCTTTTTCTATTTATACTGTAGGCACTGAGTAAACCATGTCATTTTAAAGTATTGATCTAAACAAACATATTTGAAGTTTTCCAAATTTACGTTTTCGTTATAATTGACTTTACAAAGTATGCTACCGTTGAACGTGCTATCTGAAGGTTCGCTGAGAAAATCAGTATAGTAACCGTAGCTGTCAGTGGACGTTTTTCTTTTACTTCAATTTAATTATTCACACATATTAGTCAGGTTATTACCATCATACGTCTTACGTTATGGAATATTTAAACATTTAAAACGGTGAAGTACACTGACCGAACCATGTGACCATGTGTAAATGTCCGCGCGGCAGATATTTGTACGTGAGCTTATGCTGAGAGAACTTATTAAGTACAGGCCTACAACCGGGACTCAATTACGTGTAAAGTTTTTTCTTTTGCTTTTCGACTTTTGTGTTTGTAAACAAACAAAAAAAGAAATCAGAAAATTTGGGAAGGTTTCAGGAATTTCTTTACTTTAAATTTTGACTGATTTAAGGTACACATAAAAATTGTTTATATAATTCAGAAGCCATTGAACTTAAATAAATTGCCTCATTAGGAGTTTTCTATTATTGAAGACGTCACAATGTAATACATCTGTAAGAACTCTTGTTTCCTCCCTTCGTAATAGAACTGTTGTGACAGCAGCTTCGATCGTCATTAATTTCAATTTGCTTTTTCACTTGAAAATGCGCCCTGCCCGAACTACTTGTTAACTTTTTTCTTCAACAATGAAATATATGGAGCTCTATTTTGCATTATTCGAAGCACTTTACTGTAACATAGATCTACTGTTACACGTTAAAATTTACAGCATAATTTTTCTATAGCTTTCAACTAATTAACTGAAATTGGTTTTAATTAAAGTTTCATATATTCAAGATTATGCGAAACTTACATTACGTGTACTGTACATTACAGGACCATTTCATTCACAATTTTACAAGGTGATATGTTAAATTATAATATACTTGGGTTCTTGTATTATATTTTATAACTTTAATATTACACATATATATATATTATATATATATATATATATAATACAATTTGTATAATTAAATATTTCTACAATTAAGTACAAAAATTCAGTAATTGTTACCTTGAAAATTTAATACATTAATATTAATACTACTACTACTACTACTACTACTACTACTACTACTACTACTACTACTACTACTACTACAAATAATAATAATAACAATTGCCTCATTAGGAGTTTTGTATTATTGAAGACGTCACAATGTAATACATCTCTAAGGATTCTTTGTTTCCTCCCTTCGTAGTAGAACTGTTGTGACAGCAGCTTAGATCGTCATTAATTTCAATTTGCTTTATCACTTGAAAATGCGTCTTGTACATTTACAAGACCGACCACACACACACAAAACAGAAGCGAATCAGAGAAGCAAGAAAAACAGGCAGTGTGACGATTTCATTAATAATAATATGGTAATAATTAAATTGGTAATGTGTAGGCTGAGAAATTTTAAATTTTTAATAAAATCGCACATTTAAACTAAATCTTATTGCTATCATTAATAATAATAATATTTAATAAAAGGTCTAATAATAAAATAAAAGAAATACGATTGTACAGAAAGGGTAAAGCTTGTTAATTAATCCTGCATAGACAGGCACTAACCAGAATTAACTTGATTTCCGACCCCTAAACAAACTAAATATACTTGTAAATTTTGACATTATTTAAATAATTAAACAAGACCACTGTAATGTATTTTAATAACGTCTGTAACTAAGAATATCTCTACTTAATTAAATAGTCAAACTTTAATCCTTTAAATAAAGAAGAAACATGGAACTACTTTTATGTTGATTGGTAAATGTCGCGAGATTACTACTCTCACCCCTAACTATTTTCACCCACTTGAAATGGAGCGGTCAACCCGTAAGCTGCGCACAGCAGTAATGTGGAACGTTAAAAATAGTTTGTTTCCTAAAGTGATTAATCCGTCAGTTAAGACACAGAGGCATTCTTTATACTATTAAACAATGTGTTGCGTTAATATAGTTGAACCGCGATTTATATAAATATGTTGTAAACGAGTAAGAAAGAATAATGAAAATTTAGCGCCTATGACATCTCTACAAAAATCCTAAAATATAAAACTTATGTAATTAAAACTGTGGTAAGACCATAAAGTGAAGTGCAACAAATAAACAATCATGTGAAGTAGATACAGGTGAATAAAACTTTTGTGTTAATCATTCAAATCAACGAGCTATGACTACCCGTTAGCCAAGAACAGTGAACCAGGACCCGCAATGATCTAAAAGACTTCAGGACTACACCATCCCCGGATACGAAGATAACGAGAGATACCTGACCTACATCAAACATGCTGCAACCGAGGACCGAGGACTGGAATAACGAGGAGCTGGAGGATATCCAAAAGGTGACACGGAGGCATGCCTTCCGTGGTTATGAAATACTAAATATTATATCCAACAAAAGACAATTAAATTAACAACATTAAGACATTTTAAGTAGTGACAGTAATTGTATTCTTATTCTTAGTAAAAGAGTTATAGCTCTAAACTGAAAGCTTTATTGTTTTAAAAAGATTAATAAAGTCCATTCTTCAAACGGCACAATTTTAAAGATTGTATATGGCGAGGTGACCATTATTAACGTACTATATTCAATCCCGGATCCGGCGAATTAATTAAATTGATGTACATCTTATTTTGAGGGCCCTTGTAAAAGAATAAAATATAATCATCTTGTAAACTGTAAGCTGTTGAACCATATATGTTGAGAATTTTAAGTAGAGCAATTAATACCATATGTAATAAAGAGATGTCATCTGTAGTACCGACTAAACTGAGTGCATAAATCAACAGTCTCCCCCTTCCAGAATCCTTTTATATTAATTGTTTTGGTGTTGTGATTAATTTTCAGCTCGTCACAACGAAGGCAGCCTGTATGATTGGCATTTCTAATTAATGCAGGTTCCCTAGGTTATAACACAAGTTAAGATGTTATAAATTGCGCCACTCTGCTAATTGGTTTAAATTTTGCTACTCCTTTGTAAAAAAAAAAATTGTGTCTTGTGTTGTTTAAGAAGTAATTGTGTCCCAATATTCCACACACACCCTGTTGATTTATTCACTCATTTACTCTAAAATGTGTCTAAAATCTTAAATAAAATAAAACGATAATTATTATTATAATAGTATAGTAAATAAGTAATTTGAATTATGATTTAGATATAGGAATGTACATAATGTTAACTTAACACGCCACAAGAATACGAAATAACAGCAGGTACGTGCTTGTCAAAAATTTCATTCATCAACATGTCGGTTTGTAAACAAAATCCGACCGGTTGAATTCTTGTCCGCGCCTGTGTGAAACTGTCATAGTTACCCTCCCGCAAGTTGAGTTAGACAATACGCCACCCTCTTTGTTAGTTCTATTGTTATAAGAAGCGTGTCTTTTCCTGTGTTTAGTAACCGAAGATTCCCCCTTTTGTCGAACGTATATTCAAGCCTGTGTGAGATTTCACTCTCTCTACCAATGTAAAATGATAAAGGTTGTCATCACATTTTAATTGTTATTTGTAAAAAAAAAATGGTAAGAATACGATTGATTTATATTTTTAAATTTTTCTTGTGTATAAAAAAAAAGAAAGCATTGTATAGAATTTAATGCAAATAGTAGAATAATTATTTATAGCCACTCACATTACGAAAATGGCTGAATTTAACCCTGATCTATTATTAAAAGATGAGCTGTGCTACGAAGCAATTTTACGAGGTCTAAAACACGTGAATGTAACCGTGTCTGAATTACGAAAATCATTACGCCAAACCGGATCAGATATACCCTCGCAGTTAGATAGATTGCGTGAACTCGATTATGACAGCGAACGAGAAACTTGTTATGCGAAATATAGGGAACTGACGGTATTATCTCAGAACCTTCAGGACGAAAAATCACCTACTGTAATATTGCGCGTCACGCAACGAATAGAACATTTAACCCGCCGGTTGAACAATTTATTAAGCTGACCCGACGTCACCGTAGTCCCCGCCGATGTGCAGAAATTTGCGGATGAGGCATTACGCCAATTACCCATAATTATCAACGACTAACGACGAAAGTCAGACTCATCTAGAATGGAGGAAATTGAGCACTACTTACAAAAATTATATATTTCCCCAGTTCAATCCCCTACTTTAGAACACCCTCCCTCCACCTCGAACCAAGAATCACCCACCGTATCGAAGATACAACCGACTCATGAACAGTTACCTAGTAGAGAATTAAATACCCTAACTATATCAGAACCCCTACCGCCTAATGGTCACCATACTCGCACTAGTCAATATGCGATTACAAATCCTAATGCAACCATCAATCCTTCGAAAAGTATACCAAACGTAAATTTTAATGTAGACCTCTACGGAAAGATTTCCCACCCAGTAGAGAAAATAATTAATGAAATTCCTTACACCGATGGCTTAAGTATCACGATACTGTTGACTTTTATCAGATACCTACTGCAAATAAAAGATCTACAACAATTGAACGATTGGCAAATACTGCAGGTAATCCTACCCAAATGTAAACCACCTTTACGAGATCGTGTACTAGAATCATTAAACTCGACTCTTCCAGTAGAACTTCATACTACTATAATCAAATATTTTATTCCCACGGGAATTTATGAGGAGATCAAAAGAAATACCGTACTTCGAGTACAAGGAGCCCATGAAAGACTGGCCCACTATATTGCAGACATCCGAGAATCTTCACGTCTACTGCAAGTCGACTGGAGTGAAAAACAATTGGTCGATACTATTCTAGTAGGCTTATCTCCTGAAGAACGCTCCCGTTTAGCACTAATAAGTAGACCCCTCACTTTCGCTGACCTTGAACAATGTAGTGTTCACTCGTCAAATGTGTGGTACGCAGATCAGCACAGACATGCACCGGTATCCACTACACCACATAGAAAGGAAACGCAAGCCCTAGTCTCAGATGCAAGAAGTCTACGAGAAAGACGACCATTTCGGCGACCAACCTATGTTCATGGCCATGGTAAGTCCAAGGAGCCTCAACCTCGACAGGAAACCAGTGAGACCCCACGTAAAGAATACGTATGCTATAACTGCGGAAAACCTGGACACCTCAGTAGAAACTGTAAACGGAAACAGTACAATCAGAAAACTCATTATCCAAAAAACATGTAAGGCAGGGAGATCCGAAACCCTGTGTCTTCCGCAGCATCGTGAAAACAGGTAAACTCCTGAGAGACAACAAATTAAAACAAATTAATAATAATAACAAAAGAAAATTAGACCTCTATGTTAGAAAATTTATCGATAAATGTAACGCTATTAATAAATGTGATTTCAATAAGTGTCAATTACCGTATATACAAGTTGACCTTGGTGTTACATCCACCCTCGGATTAATTGATTCCGGATCAACGCGAAGTTTAATTAGTCAAGAGCTAGCCAATAAATTATTTAAACACAATTTAGTTAAACGCAGTCAATCAGTAAATATTAGATGCGCTACAGCTAATAAACAAAACTTAATGATACAACTTATCATCACGTTTAAAGTAAAAATTAAAAATCTAACGTGGTATTTTCCAATGTTGGTATGCGACGAGTTAGGACCCGAGTTAATATTGGGAGCTGATTTTATCAGTAAAACAGGAATAATTCTAGATATTCACGATAAGATATTTTACTTTGGATTCGATCGTTCACGAAAATATAACTTGGATGATAATGCAAATAACAGAGAAAGTACTAGCACCACTTCTACACATCTAAAGCATCACGAATCTGAATTAGGTCATCTGGAAAGTAAAGATAGACGGAACATACAGACTTTAATAAAACAATTCTCCAACGTCCTCACCCCAAAGTTAGGACTGACGGACCTGATAGAGTACAAAATAAATTTGAGCGACAATAAAGTAATACGTTTAGCCCCATACAAGTTATCACCTCCAAAAATGGAAGTAATGAGGAACCAAATTAATAAATTGTTAGAACAAGGAGTCATCGAACCCTCTACGTCATCTTATTCATCACCCGCGTTTTTAGTACCCAAAAGTAACGACAAACATAGACTAGTTGTGGACTACAGGCAACTAAATAAACGGATAGAATTTGAATCTATACCACTTCCCGACATCCACAGTGCTTTTCATTATTTTACGAAAGCAAAAATGTTTACCATTATGGATTTAAATCAGGCATTTCACCAGATACCCCTCTCGGAAGAATCAAAACGTCTAACCGCATTTGCCGTCCCTTTCAACCTGTACCAATTTACGAGGGTACCCTTTGGTATATCCCAAGGTAGTTCTGTATGTAGCAGATTATTAGAAAAATTATTTCATGACATAAAATTTAAATATGTGTATCACTACTTAGATGACATTGTTATCTACAGCGAGTCAATTGAGCAACATCTTAAACATCTACGTGAAGTACTATCCCGATTGGAGAAAGCTGGATTAACCGTAAACCCCAGTAAAGTAAATTTTGCTGTGACACAATTCTCATTTTTAGGTCACATCTTAAAAGCCAACGGAAAGGTAAGCATAGACCCCGAGCGAACCCGTGCTATCAGAGAATTTTTACCACCGCGGGATGCGAAAGGAATAGCCCGATTTTTAGGAATGATAAATTATTTCCACAAGTATATCCCACATCTAGCCGAAATTGCAGCACCTCTAAATACTTTAAGAAAGAAGGGAGTTAAATTTGAGTGGAATGAGCAACACCAAACCGCATTCGAGAAATTAAAAGAAAGCATCATATCACCCCCCGTACTACAATTAGCCGATTTTACTAAACCGTTTGTAGTGCAGACAGACAGTTCAAGTGTAGCCCTAGGTGCAGTAATATATCAGGAAGTAGATAACTCTAGATTACCTATTAGTTACGCTTCACGCACCCTGACAGACCAAGAAAAGAAATACTCCGCATACGAATTAGAATGTTTAGCTATCGTTTTCGCTTTTGAGAAGTTCAAACCCTTTTTAGAACATAAAGAGTTTTTGTTAGAAACAGATAATCAAGCATTATCTTGGCTACTAAATCACCCAAAACAGTTAGGTCGTATCGGAAGATGGGTATTAAGATTAAATTGTTTTAAATTAAAAGTACAACATATTAGAGGCACCCAAAACGTAGTTGCCGATACACTGTCACGTATGTTCCAGCCGAGTAGTAATACTTACGAAAACAAGAGTAGAGAAACGCCGATTATTAATACTTTAATTACCGAATTTCCTCTTGC